>OZ038462.1:18235263-18644662 GCA_964036295.1 Plumapathes pennacea
CTTGTGAACCACTTCGTTCTCCTTCTGAGTTTTCTTTGACTTTGGCAGGAACAGAAACTGCTTCACTTGGTTCTCCGTTGGATTTGTCGTTAACTTTGGCAGGAACAGAAACTGCTTCACTTGGTTCTTCGTTGGATTTGTCGTTAACTTTGGCAGGAACAGAAACTGCTTTTGAACCACTTGGTTTTCCGTCGGATTTGTCGTTACCTTTGGTAGGAACAGAAACTCCTTGTGAACCACTTGGTTCTCCATCGGATTTGTCCTTGACTTTGACAGGAACAGAAACTGCTTCACTTGGTTCTCCGTTGAATTTGTCGTTACCTTTGGCAGGAACACGAACTGCTTCTGAACCACTTGGTTCTCCATCGGATTTGTCCTTGACTTTGGCAGGAACAGAAACTGCTTGTAACCCACTTTGTTCTCCATCGGGTTTGTCCTTGACTTTGGCAGGAACACAAACTGCTTGTGAACCACTTCGTTCTCTTGGTTCGTCGGAATTACCACTTAATATTGAGGATATACGATCAATCTTACTCAGTAAACGAGCACATGCCGCTCGTAAGTCATGTCGGTCTCCGCCAGTTTCATTGGTCGCCTTCGTACATTGTACATCAGATTTGATTGGCCGATGAACTCTCTAAAAGAAACAAGGTACGTACATTTAAAGTTCGACTATGTTAATAATAAAAAGCCGATTGATTAAAATGCACATGAGAGATTGAAAGAAACTTGGAAAAACAGGAATATGTCGCGACCACCAACTACGACGTAACACAGGCGGGGTATGATCAGGTACTGGATAAGCTAATGAGGAAACGCGAATGGAATTGGAACACGTCAGTAGATTGTGTCGCTTAGTACAACTAGCTCATCAAAATATATATATTTTTTTGGCATGGCCCTGGTATATAGAAAACCTACATATTGCCTGTAATAGTTTTGGAGCTTACCTGTTTATCTTGCAGTCGCCTCTTCAACATCTCTTTCCAGTCAGGAACGCAAACTTTTACGTCACTCGCAGTATAATAAGGGACAAAGTGGTCACTCATCTAACAAGAAAATAGGTATCAAATTAGTTTACTAGAAGCAGCTCGTAATATACCCGGACCGATTCTAGCGGTAATTAGAGTAGCTTTTGCAATAAGGTGAACAACACATCATTTGCTGTGCATTTAACTCTGCAAATGCCAAATCAGGAACGACATGCGTTAAATCAACTTTAAGTGCTGGCGTTACAAATTTCCAGTACTGAAGTATACATCTTATGAACAGTGAAGTTTGACCCCGTGTCTCGTTTAAAAGCATCACGTTATTACTTGATCTGATTTCTAGTTATCGTTGCCTGCCGGCGAAAGACCTGCTCTGACAGCAATGATTTATGACCAAAATGCAAATGCTTACCTCCATGACAATATTGAGCAGTTCAACACTAAACATGTGCGACGATTTCACCATCAGAGAAGCCATCCCTTCAAAATGGTAGAGTGCCTTCACACGCACCGCATCCGTAATATCTCTTTGAGTCACAGTACCTGTATTGTTCCTGTGACTTCGGCCAACTGCTTTATCAACTAGCCCAGGTTCTACCTTGCGGTTCAGTATTTGCCCACTGTACTCTTTTGTACTCTGAGAACTCGTCACTTTTGCCTTGGTTGCGCAAGACGTGATAAGCGATGAAACTGTGTGTTGCCTAAGTTGGCCTGGGCTGGGTTCTTCTGTTCCCTTAGTCGACAACTCATCTGTTTCTTTAAACAGAATAGCATTTGTCAATTTTGCCTTGGTTGTGCAGGACGTGATAGGCGATGAAACTGTGTGTTGCCTAAGTTGGCCTCTGCTGGATCCTCCTGTTCCCTGAGTCGACAACTCACCTCTTTCCTTCAACAGAATAGCATTTGTCAATTTTGCCTTGGTTGTGCAGGACGTGATAGGCGGTGAAACTGTGTGTTGCCTAAGTTGGCCTGGGCTGGGTTCTTCTGTTCCCTTAGTCGACAACTCATCTGTTTCTTTAAACAGAATAGCATTTGTCAATTTTGCCTTGGTTATGCAGGACGTGATAGCCGGTGAAACTGTGTGTTCCCTAAGTTGGTCTGCGCTGGGTTCTTCTGTTCCCTTAGTCGACAACTCATTTGTTTCTTTAAACAGAATAGCATTTGGCAATTTTGCCTCGGTTGCGCAGGACGTTATAGGCGGTGAAACTGTGTGTTGCTTAATTTGGCCTGCGCTGGATACTTCAGTTCCCCGGGTTGACAGCTCATCTGTTTCCTTCAACAGAATAGCATTTGTCAATTTTCCCTTGGTGGCGCAGGACGTGATAGGCGATGGAACTGTGTGTTGGCTCATTTGGCCTGCGCTAGATCCTTCTGTTCCCACAGTTGACAACTCATTGGTTTCCTTCAACAGAATAGCATTTGTCAATTTTGCCTTGATTTCGCAGTACGTGATAGACGGTGAAACTGCGTGTTGTCTCATATGGCCTGTGCTGGATCCTTCTGTTCCCACAGTAGGCAACTCATCTGTTTCCTTCAACAGAACAGCATTTGTCAATTTTCCCTTGGTGGCGCAGGACGTGATAGGCGATGGAACTGTGTGATGGCTCATTTGGCCTGTGCTGGATCCTTCTGTTCCCACAGTAGGCAACTCATCTGTTTCCTTCAACAGAACAGCATTTGTCAATTTTCCCTTGGTGGCGCAGGACGTGATAGGCGATGGAACTGTGTGATGGCTCATTTGGCCTGTGCTGGATCCTTCTGTTCCCACAGTAGGCAACTCATCTGTTTCCTTCAACAGAACAGCATTTGTCAATTTTGCCTTGATTTCGCAGTACGTGGTAGGCGGTGAAACTGTGTGTTGGCTATTAATTTGACCTGCGCTGGCTCCTTCAGTTCCCCAGGTTAACAACTCATCTGTTTCTTTAAACAGAATAGCACTGGTCAATTTTGCCTTTGTTCCGCAGGACGTAATAGGCGGTAAAACTGTGTGTTTCCTAAGTTGGCGTGCGCTGGATTCTTCTGTTCCCTTAGTCAACAACTCATCTGTTTCCTTCAAAAGAGTAGCATTTGTCAATTTTGCCTTGGTTGCGCAGGACGCGATAGGCGGTGAAGCTGTGTGTTGGCTATTAATTTGGCCTGCGCTGGATCCTTCAGTTCCAAGGGTTGACAACTCATCTGTTTCTTTAAACAGAATAGTACTGGTCAATTTTGCCTTTGTTCCGCAGGACGTGATAGGCCGCGGTGAAATTGTGTGCTGCCAAAGTTGGCGTGCGCTGGATCCTTCTGTTCCCTTAGTCAACAACTCATCTGTTTCCTTCAAAAGAGTAGCATTCGTCAATTTTGCCTTGGTTGCGCAGGACGTGATAGGCGGTGAAGCTGTGTGTTGGCTATTAATTTGGCCTGCGCTGGATCCTCCAGTTCCTAGGGTTGACAACTCATCTGTTTCCTTAAACAGAATAGCACTGGTCAATTTTGCCTTCGTTTCACAGGGCGTGATAGGCGGTGGAACTGCTTGTTGGCTAATTTGGCCTGCCCAGGATCCTTCAGTTCCCCGCGCTGACAACTCATCTGTTTCTTTAAACAGAATAGCACTGGTAAATTTTGCCTTCGTTTCGCAGGACGTGATAGGCGGTGAAACTGTGTGTTGCCTAAGTTGGCCTGCGCTGGGTTCTTCTGTTCCCTTAGTCGACAACTCATTTGCTTCTTTAAACAGAATAGCATTTGTCAATTTTGCCTTGGCTGCGCAAGACGTGATAGGCGGTGAAACTGTGTGTTGCCTAAGTTGGCCTGCGCTGGGTTCTTCTGTTCCCTTAGTCGACAACTCATCTGTTTCCTTGAACAGAATAGCATTTGTCAATTTTCCCTTGGTGGCGCATGACGTGATAGGCGATGGAATTGTGTGTTGGCTCATTTGGCCTGCGCTAGATCCTTCTGTTCCCACAGTTGACAACTCATCTGTTTCCTTCAACAGAACAGCATTTGTCAATTTTGCCTTGATTTCGCAGTACGCGGTAGGCGGTGAAACTGTGTGTTGGCTATTAATTTGACCTGCGCTGGCTCCTTCAGTTCCCCAGGTTAACAACTCATCTGTTTCTTTAAACAGAATAGTATTGGTCAATTTTGCCTTTGTTCCGCAGGACGTGATAGGCGGTGAAACTGTGTGTTGCCTAAGTTGGCCGGCGCTGGATCCTTCTGTTCCCTTAGTCAACAACTCATCTGTTCCCTTCAAAAGAGTAGTATTCGTCAATTTTGCCTTGGTTGCGCAGGACGTGATAGGCGGTGAAGCTGTGTGTTGGCTATTAATTTGGCCTGCGCTGGATCCTCCAGTTCCTAGGGTTGACAACTCATCTGTTTCCTTAAACAGAATAGCACTGGTCAATTTTGCCTTCGTTTCACAGGGCGTGATAGGCGGTGGAACTGCTTGTTGGCTAATTTGGCCTGCCCAGGATCCTTCAGTTCCCCGGGCTGACAACTCATCTGTTTCTTTAAACAGAATAGCACTGGTAAATTTTGCCTTCGTTTCGCAAGAAGTGATAGGCGGTGAAACTGTGTGTTGGCTAAGTTGGCCTGGGCTGGATCCTTCTGTTTCCTTAGTCGGCAAATCATCTGTTTCTTTAAACAGGATAGCATTAGTCAATTTTGCCTTGGTTGCGCAGGACGTGATAGGCAGTGAAACTGTGTGTTGGCTATTAATTTGGCCTGCGCTAGATCCTTCAGTTCCCTGGGATAACAACTCATCTGTTTCTTTAAACAGAATAGCACTGGTCAATTTTGCCTCTGTTCCACAGGACGTGATAGGCGGTGAAACTGTGTGTTGCCTAAGTTGGCCTGCCCAGGATCCTTCAGTTTCCCAGGTTGACAATTCATCTGTTTCTTTAAACAGAATAGCACTGGTCAATTTTGCCTTCGTTTCGCAGGACGTGGTAGGCGGTGAAACTGTGTGTTGGCTATTAATTTGACCTGCGCTGGCTCCTTCAGTTGCCCGGGTTAACAACTCATCTGTTTCTTTAAACAGAATAACACTGGTCAATTTTGCCTTCGTTTCGCAGGACGTGATAGGCGGTGAAACTGTGTGCTGCCTAAGTTGGCGTGCGCTGGATCCTTCTGTTCCCTTAGTCAACAACTCATCTGTTCCCTTCAACAAAATAGCATTTGTCAATTTTCCCTTGGTTGCGCAGGACGTGATAGGCGGTGAAACTGTGTGTTGGCTATTAATTTGGCCTGCGCTGGATCCTTCAGTTCCCTGGGTTGAGAACTCATCTGTTTCTTTAAACAGAATAGCACTGGTCAATTTTTCCTTGGTTTCACAGAACGTGATAGGTGGTGGAACTTTGTATTGGCTTATTTGGTCTGCGGTTGATCTTTCTGTTCCTTCAGTTGACGATTCATCTGTTCTGCTGAACAGAATACCATTCGTCAATTCTGCCTTGGTTGCGCAGGGCGTCATAGGCGGTGGAACTGTGTTTGGGCTGCTTTGGGCTGCGGTGGATCCTTCAGCTTCCTTGGTTGACAACACATCTGTTTCTTTAAACAAAATAGCACTCGTAACCTTTGTCTTGGTTGCGGAGGGGGTGATAGGCGGTGGAACTGTGTGAGGGGCACCTCCGTTTGCTCCGTCAGTACTCTTTGCATGTGTACCTCCCGGCCTTCCAGGTTTTTCCTTGAGCTTTAGTTTCTGCTCGCCATCGTCTCTTGTGGCTTCGGCCATGGTGGCCTTTATGGCGTCAGATCTAGAGGAAGTATCATTCTTCTTTGCTACAGGGCTTCTCATGATCCGGGTGATGGCGCTTGGAAGCTTTTCGGATGTTGACGCGCATGACTGAGCACCTGTTTCAAGGCAGGTCACTGTCTGACGTGGATATTCAGTAGACATCGCCTGCTGTGGAAGGGGTTTGTTGAAGACACCCGCTTCAAACCAGGAACCTTCTTCCCCAGGGTATTCCATGAGTGGCATGCTCGTTGGTGGGACTGGATACCTATCACAAGGAATCACACGTGATCTTGAGGATTGAGTGGTATTGCATTGTGGAGACCGACCGGGAGAGCGACTTCGTTCAAACATTTCCCTTGGTACAGTGGACCTGGGCTGTTCTTGTACCACGTGGAGATTTGCAGCTGAAGTGACGCAGCGGCGACGGATGGTGTTCCGATCTGCGCCAATATCATCTCCAAAAAGCACGGTGCACATTTCTTCGCTTGGCTCAGCACTGTCAAAGACCTCATCCTGGTAATCACTCTGCAAGAGTTGATAACACAAATTAAATGTTATTAAATTTTCTTCCAAATTGTTAGCCCATTCTACATTTTTATAAAGCACCCATGACTAATTCTCGTGAATAAAAACACATTACTGTTGACTCAACACGTGTGCAAGCTGGTAACATTTTGAACTTGCTACTTACCGGTACCTGCGTGAACCCTTCATATTCCAGAAAATCTCTTACTTTTCTGTACACCACGCTGCTAAAAATGCATACAAAGTACATTAGTATTCAATTGTACAGTCATTTATAATATTGTACATATTTTTTAATTGACAGCACATGGTGCTTTTAATTTAGTTAAAAACAAATCCTTTTCTGGAGGGGACAGTTAGGCCCCGTCCACACTAATCCGGATAAATTTGAAAACGGATATTTATTTATCCGTTTTGGCCTCCCGTCCACACTGAGACGCGTTTTCGGTGACCGAAAACGGATATTTTCGAAAACGCTCTCCAGAGTGGATATTTTCGAAAACTCCGGTTTCATGGTGTAAAGTGGACGGCGAAAACGAAGCTTTTCGAAAACGCATGACGTTATGATGTCAGTGATCTCTGTGTGCATGCTCAATTTGGGCATTTAGCGTTTTTGGTCAGTCCAGCGTATTAGTGTGGACAGCGAAAACGATTCGAAAATGATAGTGTGGACGGAAAACTTTCAATGCGTTTTTCGTATGAAAACTCCGTTTTCAAATTTATCCGGATTAGTGTGGACGGGGCCTTAGTTTGTCTTGTTTATGCAAGAGTTAGGTACCGTTTCCTGTAGTACAGAACCACTGCAATTTTGCTTACATTATGACTAACAATACTGAGATGGATATAAAAGCATTATACATAAACACAAAATAGAGATAATAATAATATTACAATTATTGCGTATGGCTATAAATGCATGTCCTCTCAATGGGCCAGGAAAGATTGGAAACCTTAGTTTTGCATATAATTCAGAAAACTGCAGACATCATAATTTTCTTTGTTTAGAGCGAGTCGATAATAATCTGAAGTACCATACTAGGAGCATACCATACCAGAAATATTTGTTTTGCACATCATTCTGAAAACTGCAGACATCATAATTTTCTATGTTTAGCCATACCAGGAGCATACTACATACCAGAAACCTTTTTTTTTTGCACATCATTCTGAAAACTGCAGACATCATAATTTTCTATGTTTAGAGTCAAATAATAATCTGAAGTATCATACTGTATAATTCGGTGTTTGAGTCACAAAATGAAACACATTTAGCTAATCTAATATGAAAAAGAAGGGATAAGAACATGACGCCTCTTTGTGTCAATTAAGATAACATTGCAACTTCATCAGAATAACTGCTAGTTTGAGAAATGAGTCTATTATATAAATATGTAATATTCCAGCATATACAATATCATGTATATATTAAATAATAATGTATATTTATTCCAAAACAGTCCCTACTATCAGCTTGTGCTCCAAATACAACTTTGCTCAAAACCTACTGAACTGTTTGCATGAAACATGTTCAAAGCACCTAAAAATGAAAAAATCATAACCACTGTAACTTAAAGTGGTAAATCTGGACATGGCCTCATGCGTGTTTGGTACTCCACAGTCACACTCCAAACAATATTTACAAATCTCCTACTAACTACCATATGCCAATTCCAACTCAATGGTTAATAATTTTTCTTTTATATTATATTGTATTATTTTGAAGCATCTTGGGCAATAGCTAGACTTTTTCTTCTCTTTTGTTGGGACAGGATTTTGACAAGGATGTTCCTAGTTCACTGATAGTCTATGAGAGTTCTAGCCTGGCTTTTAACGTCTGAAAATCAGGCTATGATGGTGAATGATAGCTCGTGTTCAAATGGGCGTAAGAGTTTGAACTATCATCGAGTATCACCACTGTTATGATCAGGGTTTTACACTAAGCCAGCTATTTACTATGCATGACCAAACACAAATGCACAAACATAACAGTTTTATTGCGTTCGACAAAGGAGAACGCAACCCTAATCTGGTGTGGGTTCCATGGGGTCGATGGGATACCTGTCACGTGCTTTTGCCAGCGTAAAGAATCGAGATTTTTTGGGTGGATGGGGGATGTGCAAAATCTGCGCCATTTTGAATAATTACTGTGCACGCTCTGTGTTGCATGAGTCACTCTGAATGATCACACTGAGGTCTATCAAAGGCAAAGACTGCTACTTTTCAGTAAAAGAAGCCAATATCTGGATAATAAGGGCAGCACGACAGCAAGAATTCCACAGAAAAATGTAACTCGGCCCGCGATTGCCGTATTTCAGTTTCTGCGTTGATTAAAACTGGGTTAAAATAAACTCAATATGCAACCGACACTTTACTAATGTTACAGATACTTATTTGGAAGAAATGCACAGCTTTGTGGAGACAGAGGTATAGTTGTGGTGACTCAATCGCAAGCCACAGGATGGTCGAATTGCAAAACCTCGTGTGCAACTCAACTTAATTTCCGGCGAAAGTATTAATCACATTTGATCACGTAAAACTTTGCATATATCTTCAAAGAATGGAAAAAAGAAATAGAAAAGAAAAAAAAAAGGAAGAAAAAGAAAGAAGTTTTGGTTTTGCAAGGCCGGGGTTTGAACCCGTGCCGTGCGGTCTTCATGCTGATCACTTCCGGTTCCGGTTTCAGACGAAACCCACGAGCTTTTTGATCAGTTGGGGAAAAGCATTTTAGAGCAAAAAAAACCCAAGCAAAGAGAAGTTGAATGCACTCCACTAATCTCTGATTACTACTAGTTATAATAAATTTTTTTTAACTGATGGACATACAAGGAGCAAAGTTTGCCAAGATATTTCAAGGCATTCAATGTGGATTTCTGCGAGGTAAACTAGATTTTGACTCATTATAATAATTATAACACTCCAGCCAAAGAAACATGTTTCTCATTTGCTTTTTGAACAGTGGTGAAAAGGATTCATGGTAAAGTTTCCTGTTGCTTTCTTGTTTATTTTTTAAAAATTCTGCTTCCCTTCGAAAGACGCGATTAGCAACATTAAACCTGATCAAGCCAATTTGATAAACAAACAACTCAGACATTACACAGTTGATCTGCATCCTGCAATTATGTCATGAAATCATGTGTGAACAAACATATCAGTGAATGCAAGAAACTTAAAACTGAATATGTTTTACCTTTGATAAAACACATGTAAACACATACATATTGCAAATTGCTTTCTAGAACTGTCTTGCACATCCTTGCCAAAATGTTGAAGCACTCGATCACTACCTTGGGTAAGATCGCCATATGAAATTCTGTACAAATATCCTGACCTTCCTTCAACCCCACCACCTCCAACTCTTGCCACAGACTTAGATTGAGGCAAAGAATATTATAGTAAAAGAATAATAGTATTAAGAAATACTATAACATGTTCCAGTGTAATATATATCTGCCTGACATCTATAAACATGCAGGAAGTTGGGAGAACTCCAGAATAGCGTAGAGAAACCAGGAGGCCGCTGAGTATTTAAACCAGGAAACATTACACAGGAACATGTTATATATTTATATTATTAATTAGTCAATAAAATAAATGCCAGCATGTAACATACTTTCATCTAACATGGGTTTCTTTACCCAATCAAAATGCATGTACAGCTAGTGTCATAGTTATTTTATAAGTTATTTATTAAATTATTATATGAATTATGCATGTTATAAGTATTTCTTTTGGGACTACTAGTAATACAACTGATATGCAAGGCATTCATTTTCTGGTAAACACTGACAACAAAACTTCAAGATTGAAGCTACAGTGTGTAGTTGAATTATATTGTACACTGCCTCATAATCCCATGCAAGTAACCATTATATAAAATAAATGTCTATAAAAACAATGGCATTTTTAAAATTTCATCATGTACATTATAATCATAACATAAGAGGACTACATGCTGTCCAATTTGGAAATAATTGAATTTGAAAAATTGCTTTGACTGCCAAAAAAGAACTCGGTCTGCAGCCTCGTCCAATTTTGGCAGATCTTTGAATTTTTTGAATCCAATTATTTCCAAACTGGACAGTATATAGTGCTTATACAAATTAATGTGCCTACAGACAATACCTGTATCCACTGAAAGAATATCTATCTGTATCTGTTTGACCATCTGCAAAATATTCCAAGATAAAAAAAATTGCTTAAAATATATTATTAGCAGAATCCTAGCTGCTATAATATACTGTGATGCCAATGTTTTGTTCAAATTAGGTATTTATAAGTTCCTTGCTTTTCTACTAATTCAAAATTGAGCACCCAAACTACCAATAACTTTGCCTCCCTCCCCCTCCCCTTCCCAGTGATCATATCTTTTAATCCTCTTGTAATCATGCAATGGATGCATGTATTTTCCTTATTTCTATTCATGTATTTCTTGCTGTTATTTAACAAAATAAAAAAGCAGCCATTTCAATGGAATTGAAGAGAGATAACAGGCCAATAAAAACAAACTACCCTGGAAGCGGAAAATCAGCGAACAACAAACAGAAAAGCAATTAAGTCACAAAAATGAAAAACAAAAACAAAAGCAAAAAACAAATCCAAGTTTAATAATCGACAAAACAAACAGGCTCGCCCCAAAACTGTGAAATCAGTAGACATTCTCCAATCAAGCAGCTAACAAAAACTGCACAAACCAAAGTTGCAACCAACTTAGTTGAAATCAAGAATATAAACATGAACAAAACGCAAATCAATATATTCACAAACTACATGTACTGCAATACGTTAAAGCATCACCTGATAAAGCATCGTTTTCTCCATTTAGCGAGTTTCCCATCGCTTAAAAGAGAAAAAGGATTACGACGCCCGCTCTATACGAGCGCATCGATACAACTGACCAAACTCTGAGCAGCAATTATGACT
The DNA here is from genome assembly GCA_964036295.1 of Plumapathes pennacea. Classification (NCBI taxonomy): domain Eukaryota; kingdom Metazoa; phylum Cnidaria; class Anthozoa; order Antipatharia; family Myriopathidae; genus Plumapathes; species Plumapathes pennacea. The sequence goes on from OZ038462.1 coordinate 18,246,409, forward strand.
TCACAACTAATCAGAGAAATACGTCACGGAGAGCGCGCAGAAGAAAAAACCAAATGTTAATCACTGCAGTTACCTTTACAAGGTGCTTATCGGGCTCCAAAATCAGCTGCCTGAGCTGCAGATGCCTGTGTTGCATGTACGACAGCAAGGATTAATTACAAAACAGCCATTTTGACGCCATGTCAGGTTTGAGACCGCGATACAGGAAGTCAGCGCTTTGTACACTTGGGACCGGTAGAGTCTGGGACGAGGCAATCTCGTACTCGATGTCTTACGCGGATGCCCGACGAAATCAAAGGCTCTGGCGGAATCCATTTTGGCAAGTCTGCGATTCTCGGACTTCCGGTTTTTCTGTGCATGCCCGTGGGTAAATGGCAAGCCAGATTTATTTTTGGTTTTTGGCAGCTTCTGGTGTTATGTATGGGGTTTGAAGCGAATAAAACACCACTATATCGTTGAACGGAAACTAACAAGTTTTAAAAAGTCAGACCGTAGAAGTCCACCGATTGATCGACTGATTTCATCGATACTGCAAATACAGTAACGCTGTTGGCCTGGTCAGGTTGACATGCTCACGATATGCATATGAAGAATGCCGTACACATAATCCGTGCACGTATCGCGCAAATACAAAGCAGCTGCACAGAAAACAATTTACCGCTGCAATAAACAAAGAGTCACTGAGTTGGACTTAATACCGAAATGATGTATATGCCAAATATCTGACTTCACTTCGTCGCTCTCAGCTGGTTCTTTAGGGACAGAAATGTGCTTCAAAGTTGCTTGAAGACATAATGTACTGACGGGAGGTTGCTTCAAACTTTGAAGTGCTCGATCGCGCTTAACGACGACAGTCGGGGCCAGAAATTGGTTGTAAAGCCACCGTTGGGTCAAGTTGCAATCTGGAGAAGTACTTCATCTTGTTATCTTCGCTGCCTTATGCAGACGCAATCAACTGACAGCCGTTCGCTTTCTTTGCGAATTTACAACCTCCCTGTCACATGCTTCCGGCATTTCAACATCTGACATATTTTTCTTTACGACGACCTGTCCTGACCTCTACAAAATAGTGCAATTCCAATTGTGCATTTAGTGGCGTGAAAGACGACTCGATTTACAAATCGCTGATTTATCACGGATATGAAATTTTGCATCACGACCGTTTGGAAGCCGTTGAAATATATATCCACAAAGCTCAGTAAATTCTCCAGAGATTATCACCGTTTATACTGGACAAAAGATGTGTAATGGTTGGATGGAAAATGCGGAGTGCAGAGTGTGGAAAATGAAGAGTATGGAAAATGAGGAGTATGGAAGATGCGGAGTGTGGAAAACGGGGAGTATGAAAAATGCGGAGTGTGGAAAATGCGGAGTCTAAAACGTAATTTTTATGGAAAATGCTGGGTCTGATAGATCTCATTTCGCGAAGTCAAGTTTCGGAGATTAGCCAAGCCATCCGCAGCAGCGGGAATAGTCTGAAACTTCAAGAGATCATCGACAGGTCGTGATCAGTAAACTTCGTAAGTTGAGTCTCTAGTTTCGATCCAGTTTCTTACACCTTTCCCAAACTGTCAATCATCAGTCAAGGCGCATCACTTTGCCACTTGAATGCGAGAGTTTAGAAATGTGAAAAGCATGGCCTTAGGCGGCACACTGGTAATTTACCAGAGTTTCAATGGTCGGAGTTGTCGGAAAAATACGAGATTGGAAGAGGGGCTTATGGTTCTGTCTTGGTAGCCACTCACGAAACGTCGAAAGTGAGTGGTGGCGAATGGTAAAATCCGAGACTCGCCGAGACGCCGAGACCCATGTTTCAAAATCCGAGCTCGAGACTCCAACAATTCTGACCGCGAGGAAAAAAATCCGAGACTCCGAGACCGAAATGAACACACAAAAAACGAGATTTCGAGACTCATAAAAAAGGCTTCCGAGATTCCGAGACCCGATCAAAAGTTTGCAAGACCCACAATTTTTGACGTACCATTCGCCACCCCTAAAGTGGTCGTCAAGAAGCATTTTCCATAAGAATTACGTCGGATTCCGCATTTTCCATAAAAATTACGTTAGACTCCGCATTCTCCATAAAATTTACGTTAGACTCCGCATTTTCCACACTCCGCATTTTCCATACTCCACATTTTCCACACTCCGCACTCCACAATTTCCATCCAACCCTCTTGATCGGCGTTTGCGTTTCTTTGAAATTTGGTACAATGACCGGAGTGTTACCGTGGCAAAGTTAAGGACGCAGTGAGGAAAGAATTAGATGGCCCGGGAAAACTGCTAGGTTACCGAGCCATGCACAAGAAAAATACGGCAAGAACATGGCTTCTTAGTCACGCGCGATGCAGTTTATGATGTTATGACCGATCTTGATCCCAGTGGTTTGAAGGCTCGTGGTGGTGTCGGCCAAAAGAAGTAGAGAAAGAAAGGCAACTTTACCTCAAAAGGGCCTAATTAGGTACCCTCATTAGACGGCCACGACAAGATAATGGGCTGTCAAAACAGTACGTTCCCTTTAGCGATTTACGGCTGCATTGATACTGCAAGCAGAAAGAGCCTATGGCTGCGTTATGGGTATCAAATTCGGATCCCAGAATAATGCCGATGGTATTTAGAACATCTGATGGAGGTGAATACCATTGCATGCATGATAAGGATTGACAAAGGATTCGAAACAGGCACTGCAGACTTGAGATTAATATATTGGTACCCCATAAACTCTGAAAACCATAATTTATAATATTGATAATAATTTATTCAAACAGGTATAATGGCAACAATGCATGCTTTCTTGCGAAGACATCACAACGATGGAATTGATCCACTTGATACTGTTGTCTTTGGACCCTCAACATCAAACCAAGTACAATATTGAAAATAATATTGCACCACAACATAATAAGCACCCACCTTGAATTGGCCCACCCTTTAAAAAGTGATGACGTCACACTTTACCACTCTATTGGCCCACCCTTTAGCTACATTTTACTTGTACTGCCATCACACTATTTCTTCTCACCACATTGGTTGCCTGCTAAAATAGTCCCACTCTTTTCTCCTCTGAGATAGAAAGATGGTAGAAGGAACTTCACGAGCACATGGGAAAATACTTTAAAGAGCATTTAAGGTTACTAAAGGATCATTGACACTATAATCCTCATGATGAAACAGACAGGTGGGTTGTTGATGCGAGAGGATTTATTCTAGCTAGTTTACATTCAAAATGCTGTGGTGCTGTCCATGTGTACTCCTTGTACATACATAATTTGTGCAGTGTCAGTTTGTAAAGTGCATTTATAGTATTCTAATATTCTAGTATTCCCAGCACTGATTATACTGTAAGTTACAGAATAAAGATTATGCTGTAACCTACATAAAAGAAATACAATACTTGAAGTATTCCGCTGACAGCACAACAATAATAGGATGCTGTGACTAAAAACAAAATTCATGAAGACAGCAACATAACAAGTAATGCTCTTTTTAGGATGCTGTTAGCATATGATCCCACTGATCCAAAGAGAACTTGACATCTTCAAGGAGACCATCTGGAACTCTCATCGGATCCGAAGTCAGAAAGACACTACACTACCCGATGGTGTTCCTGATCACATTCACTCATTTCCTGAAAGTTATATGGCCTTGAAGAGTGTGGTAAGTATTATAGTAAAGCAGGAAGTCTTTTTTTGTTTTTTGTTGTTTCATGACAGCTGTGCTGATACCAAGCTGGCAATCAATCAATCAATAAATCAATAATTTTATTTGAGTGTCAAAATCTTCTAGCTGGTCACAAATGGCCAACAGTGTGCTAATATTGGAAACCCTAACACAACCAGTAAAAATAATTATTATATAGACACGAGTGTTTTACTGGAAAATATACCGTGCGTAAAATTCATACGAAACTACATCCGGGACCCGAGTGGCGTATTTTCCATATCCTCACTAGTGAGGATATCGTTGGAATCATTTCCCGCTTTTGCACAGTTGTTTGTGCAATTTCTCGTAAAACACTCGTGCCTAATATAATAAAAAGAAAATTACACGGCGGCTTGAAGATATGGATTTTATTTTCACGTGGTAAAAACAATATAATTTTACTCACTCGCGAAGCGCTCGTTCGTAAAATATTGTTTTTACCACTCGAAAATAAAAATTCATATCTTCGCGCCGCCGTGTAATATCCTCTCTATATATACTATTAATATAAGACATAAGTAAGTACTATTATAAGAAATAATTTCGTGTCAGTATTTAGGCTCTGTCTTTGATCTGTGTTTAAGTTTTGAATGTCTTTCAATGGTCAAACACGTTCATACCATTTTGTAATGTTTGTGTTTATCTGTAGGTTTACCAGTATTTAGGCTCTGTCTTTGATCTGTGTTTAAGTTTTGAATGTCTTTCAATGGTCAAACACGTTCATACCGTTTTGTAATGTTTGTGTTTATCTGTAGGTTTACCAGTAACTGAGGCTCAATTAGAAGAAGCTGCATTTGTGTCTGGGGTACTTGATGTAGAAGAAGATTTTCTAGAACCCCACTTCAAGAGGGAATGCGAACGTATCATCCCAAATCCAAGTCAAACAGAACCACATACATCTATAAAAAGAAACTATGTATATGCTTTGAAGAGTATAGTGTATTTTTGTAAGAATCCTGAGCACGAAATTATTATCCTTTTATGGTTTCAGCTATTGGAAAACAAATTGATAAAAATGAATAAAATAAATCACTTTATTTAAGGTGATTCCATCGAAAAAGAAATAGTAATTGAATTTTCTTAAAACTTTGCACAATTATTAATTACTTCTAGTACATTAAAAAAATAAAATAAAAATAGGGGGTCACCATGAAATAATAGGCAATTTGATCATCTACACGCTTGAACTGAAACGCCTAAAAACATATTGTAATAGTGATTCAATGATAGTAATTCAAAATTGAGTAAAGAATTTTTGTTTAAATTTGGATATATCATGGGGAGTCGTATTTTCTTAAAATACATGAAATAAAAAAGGGGGGTCACCATGCTCATTTTTGCGCAATTATCCAGGAAAGGGCGAATTCACTTCAAAGTACGTCTTTCCGAGAGGGGACTGGGACGAGTTTCAACTTTCAAGGTGGCTGCTTCCACAAGGAACGACAAAAAATAAAACTTATTTGCGTAACGAGTATAAAGAACTTTCGATCTTGAAATTTCGGTGGTTCTTAATGTCCACCATCTCAAAAGTGTTGTGCGCACTAAAGATGCGCAATGCAAAACTAGGGAATCACCTTAAGTCTCAATGTATTTACTGTAGCACTGCTGTGATTGGGGAGACTTGAATATCATAAACCAGTTGGCTATTTACATAGCGTGGCCGAGGATTTGAGCTCAGGGCTACCGTGTTGCAAATTCAGCTTGTGGTCATAGCGAGATTTGAACCTGGGACATCAACAGTAACATTAACTTCTTCGGTGTGAGGTACTGTAGGTTTCGCATGCACGCTTTATGCTTTCTATTGTCATTTCGTCACTAGACTTAGTGGGAACGAATTCTCTCGGACCAATTCTTAAATAATTCTGCGCTCTGCCTGTTACGTCAGACGACAATTTCTGGACCGTAAATTGATTTCCTTGAAACTTTCGCGACGTCTTTCCATTTTGCGGGCACTTCGTGCCTCTTTTTTCCCGCATTTTGTGATGCAGAACGACAGAGATGAATGACGCATTGCGCAGTCGCATAAAGTCAGCGGTATGGAACGCGGGCAAAATTGCGGGCTATTTAAAATGGCCGGGACACCGAAAAGTGAAAAGAAGCGCCGAGGTTAAGCTCGGTATCACAGGCAGCCCACAAGGTGTTACTAGGTCACGCCTGATCGGTCAAGGTCTGATGACGTCACGGCCGATCGGTTAATAAAGATTTGTATTGGGAGATTTTCAAATCACATTTTACGTGTGAAAATAAAAAAATCTTACTCCTGCAATTGGTCAGATAACATTACGAGTCCTTACTTACCGCTTATGGTGACTTTTGAGGCGATTTGGCGCCAATTTAGCAATTTTTTTGTGTGTGGTGAATGTAGAAGTACATACACTAAAAACGTAAACAGTAAATTGACATTAGTGGACGACTTTGGAACAAGATATATCGGTGTACCGACTTCCTACTGCCGCTTGTTGGAGCTTCCTTGCATACTACGAGCCTGGTGAGGTACCAAAACACTGAAACAACCTTCTGTACGGAATCTTCTCTACAGGATGAACGAAACGACTAAAGAAACGTCCAGGGGGACCGGCTTTGTGACTGCCAGACGAACAATCACGAAGGGCACAAGCATCGCCTGGCTCCTGTGCCTGCTTTAACCACTTAAGGAGGTCCACCCCAATGTTCTCTCATCCTGATCGCCTCTCAAGAGTCCTGCAGAGAAGCGCATTTACCCTGGATGTACGGTTGAAGCGGGTTGAAGCGACACTCGAGTGAAATAAAAGCCGTCTGTTGAGCTCACTTTTAAACTGTTAAGATTTAGTTTTAGTGTGCTGAATAGAGGATTTGATGTAGTATTAAAATTCACTTTGTAAAAAATTCTTCCACGCTTGTCTAAAACGCACTGTCGTGCCTTTGCAGGACTTCAGGAACACTGTTTGGGACGCCATATTTGATGACATCACCGACATGAGCAATGCGTTATTCAGCTTTCTCACGCAGAACTCGCTTGTAGCTGAGTGACCAGGCACAACATAGTATCCAGGACCCACTCGACCATTGACAGCTCTCAACCATGTGACAGTCCTCGGCCATGGAATGTTTTCATTTCAGTTTCATTTCATTTGATTTTTTAATTTTTGGTACCTAGAGCATTTATTCATACTTTGGATGTTCCTTATTCTAGTGTGCCTTTTTGCGACCACGTCTTCTTATTACAAATTATTCAGAATCGTTCGTCATCATCAAGATCAGATCCATGCTCAGGCACAAGTGCATAAACAAGCCGAAGATCAGACGGAATATCCACTATTAACATTGCACAACACAGGAAGTCTTTGATCAGCAACTTTGTTGTTTATTGTTTGCTTGTGTTTTGCTATCTCCCTTTCGTTATTATGAACGCAGCCGTTGCCATGGATCTATCTGTTACAAAACCAATCACTTTATGAGTTGTCATTTGGATTGGTTTTCTTTAACTCCACATTGAATCCCCTCGTATTTTGTTGGCGTTTCCAAAAGATTCGTGCCGCAGTGATTGAGACCACGAAGAAACTATTCAAGCGAGAAACTTCCAGTTCATCGTAAAGAGAACGGCGTAAACGAAAGATCTATTGAGCCTGGCTTTTGTGAGCGAACGAAGGACGGAGCGTGAACGGATAGGCGTCAAGTAAAAACGTGACATCGCCAGAAATTCCGGACATTTTGCGTCCACGATTGCTTCCGGTTTTTCCCAGAGGCGTGCGGTATGAGCATGCGCCATTCATACATTCAACATTGTTACGTATTTTACCTCAGTGGGGTGGGGGAGGGATGGGTTTCTCCGGTTGAAAAAGAGACGGCCACGTTTAGGAGATGTGCCGCTGACCAACCCAGTTGAAATTAGCTCTCGTTTGATGCAATTTTCATGCGATTTGGAGCTTCCTAGCCCAAAATATCAACATCCGAAGGCAGCGTATCTCACGGGAGGCATTCGCCACGGCTGGCTGTAAACTGCAAATTCAAACGCAAAAAGTGCACATCAAATTTGCTCCAGGAAACTGATCGAGACTTCACAGGAGATGTTCAATCCTTCGACAATCAGGTACGGGGTAAACATTTTGCGTTGTACCCAAGGTTCTTGTATGTGCAGCTTAAAAAGTGACAGTAGCCGGTTTTGAGCGTATTCTGCTATCAATCCCTTCTTACGTTGGCCGAAATTTTAAATTAAAAAAAGTACACATCGAATTTTACCGGAGATAAATATTTTTTGCACTGTTGTGTTTAGGAAGCTTTCCTCTTCCGAATGCTGCCCAAACATTTATACGAACGTGCTTCAGTTAAGCGAAAAGCGCAATTTATTATCAGATCCCATACATTTCTTTGTTATTTCTTGAACGGCTCTCAGCGTGAAACCTGATGTAGCCTGTTCCAGGCTCTCAGATACTGGAAAAAAGGCGCAGAGAAAAGGCGCGATGAACTGGGGCGGAGGCGCGAGAGGGCTGGGGCGAGGGAGGGAGGAGGTGGGGAGAACCTGTAGTAATTCTATTCAGAATCCTGTTCCGCCCCTGATCATGTGATTTTGAAAGATGTCACTCACTGATTAATGGCAAATCGAATAAATCACAGCGACTCTGAACTCAGTTGAATTAAATTACAGCAGGTCTGAATTGAGTTGAACACAGCGGCTCTGAACTCAATTAAATCACAGCGGCTCTGAACTGACACGAATTAAATCACAGCGGCTCTGAACTCAGTTGAATTAAATCACAGCGACTCTGAACTGACACGAATTAAATCACAGCGGCTCTGAACTCAGTTGAATTAAATCACAGCGGCGCTGAACTGAGTCGAATTAAATCACTGCGGCTCTGAACTGAGTTGAATTAAATCACAGCGGCTCTGAATTCAGTTGAATTAAATCACAGCTCTGAACTCAGTTTAATTAAATCACAGCGGGTCTGAACTCAGCTGATTTAAAACACAGCGACTCTGAACTTAGCCGAATTAAATCAGAGCGGCTCTGAACTGAGCCGAATAAAATCACAGCGAGTCTAAACTCAGCCGAATTAAATCACAGCGACTCTTATCTCAACCAAATTAAATAACAGCGGGTCTGAACTCAGCCGAATTAAATCACAGCGACTAAATGTTTCAGGCATGTCTCTTGCTCTTTTTTGAGAGAATTAATGTGCGAGAAATCCCATCCAAACATTTCGCGATTGCACTGTTTACATCCATGTTTCACGTGCGAAAGCGTATGGATAATTTACATATCATATCAAATATCATATGATTGGCATGTGACAAAAATTGACCAATCAAAGGGTATACCAGGAGCTGGTATACCGGAACAGGGTTCTGAATAGAATTACTACAGGCTCTCCCCACCCACCTCCTCCCTCCCTCGCCCCAGCCCTCTCTCGCCTCCGCCCCAGTTCATCGCGCCTTTTCTTTGCGCCTTTTTCCAGTATCTGAGAGCCAGGAACAGGCTAAACCTGATGCCAATTCCAAGATGGCGCAACCGGATGTCTGAAATTTCTGGCGATGACCGGCGACAGAAGCGCAGGGATAAACGTCAGCACAGTTGATCCTTGTGCTTGCGCATTCAGCCTGTTTTCACTGTGAAATAAGCCGGTTTTCTTCCTCTTGTTCTTGGTCTTATGCTCAGCCGTGTACCAATATCGATATTGGAAGAAACATTTAACATTCAATAAGCCCACTGTCTTCGTGTATCGCCTTTTTTAGAATTTTACTGCAATCTCCTTTATAACTTTCTTTGCATGAGAATACAGGTCAGGTTTAGTTTTACAACTATCATAAAAACACCCCTTTACAACACAGACCTGGTGAAACCCGACCTGGTGAGATTTTTTTCCCTCCCTGGGGAAAGTTTAGCCTACCGTGGGCCCTGGTGAACTTTCTTATTTTACCTGCCCAGTTTTTGTCCTCCCTGGTGTCCTGGTGTACTTTTTACCTCCTCGATGGAAACTCAATAAAACTTATATAGTATTTACATTTTCTGACTTGGCGAAGTTTTTCCGAAAACCTGCGAACATCCAGATCTCACCAGGTCTGTTACAGAGGGGTGTACACAATAAGAGGGCCTTTGATTTTTTTTTTTTAGTATAGAGCTTACGGCGACAATCACGCAACTCAGCAACCCAGAGGGCATCTTATGCAGCTGCTACGGTCAGTCAGTGTACATTTCAGTAACACGACCAGATTGACGGGTGGCAATGTAGTTAACTTAATATCAACTAATCTCTTATGAACATAAACTTAATTGATAAGCACATAGCACTCATAAAATATCTTCTTCGTAGGCTACTTACTAAGTTTCAGGTACATGCAAAATAATAAACTGAACATATTAATTATAACATCTGACGAATAGTCGTAAGTTTCACTTGCAACAGAATAATAACTTAAATAATTTCTTATACATATTGAATTGTTGTTTTTCAGTGTAAATATAGTTTTTAGTTAGGTTAGAACTGATATTTCTATATCAAAAAAGTTGTGTAAGAAATTATGAACTACACCGTAATTTCTTATAAAATTTTCTACTTTGGAATATTGAGGTATTCAAATATTACCGTGTGTTGTCACCCTGATTCGGAATAGTTCGTGCATATACACGTCCAGCGAAACATACCCAAAATGTCTCTCGGCTACCTATATCGCTAACGATCTACTCACACAAACACGCAGTGATTTTACACAGACTTTTATTAATGCTGTTTGAGTGTAAAATCTCACAAGTAATGTTTCTACAACGAAGCCTTCAAACATTATATATGAATTAATAGACGAATGAATGAATGAATGAATGAATGAATAATGCATCTCGCTTTGAGCCTCTTTACTCATGATGCATAAAATTAAACTGCTCGCTTGAAGCGGATCAGACGCCAAAATGTTTTGATGTCTCCCTCTTCGCTTCCTTCATTTCTTCGTCCTCGCAATCGCTTCTTTGTAGTCGTTTGAGTCCGCCCTGTTCTCGGATCCCAGGGCTTTGTCGTGGTGGATTGTATATACGTCGTCGGCGGATTGTACGTCGTCAGCGGCGGTGCCACTAATGCGGCATTGCTGCGCAAAACAGCGGAATTAGCGATGAACTCTTCAAACATTTCAAGAAGATTGCGTTAATTTAGACCGAGTTTTCACAAACACGGCGATGCAATTTATGCTAAAAGGACGACTTAAAGTTTAAAGCTTTTGAAAAAAAAAATACGCGAAAAAAAAAAACTGTTTAAGAGATATTATCGTGCTTTTACCGGGAGGAAACTGTGTTACAGTGAACAGACCAGAAGCGCCACAAGAATTATGGGAATTTCCCTACCTGTCGTCCACAAACAGCACCACAAGGAGACTGAGAACCAGAGCCAAAACCAAGAACTTGTTCATTTTGAATGCAATTTCCAATGAGTGTCAACCTGAAACAAACCACGTGTTTGTTTTTTCTGTAAACAACACCAGAGATAATTTCACTGGCAAATATAAGTTCAAACCGTCGCCTCTCAGATTGAGATGCAACCGCCAAGTGACGCCTTTCAGAGTTTGTAGGTGTGATTACATCGTTCGCTATTTACAGCCGTATGTTAAAACAATTGTCTATTCTCCGCTCAAATTGGAATACTATTGGTCGTCATACCCATCAATGATTAGCTGAAAAATCATAGCACAGCTGCAGTATTTTGGCGTGGACGGAAACTATTCAATACTTGCTTTGTCCCCCTCTTTATAACTGCATACTATAAGGCTATAACATCACGAAAACATTTGCTTGCCTGACGGCTTGTTTAGACCAATTTGGTCGAGAATTTGTGTTCTTTAATTCAATGAGTAAATGTTGCTAGAACCAGGTTTAATCTGATAATGATCCTGACGTCGATCAGGTTTTCTTCTCAATCTCTCTTGAGAACTTAGCAATTGCATGATAACTAAAATTTCGTTGAATTACTAATTATTGTAATTTATACGTCGCTCATTTTCTGCTGGAACGGTTCGGATAATTTGACTGTATGAGGGGCTCAGAAACTGTAATTGGTACAATGGAGGGGAATTCCAGCAAAGAGTTGCGGCATGATACTAGGGACTTTAAGATACAGGACGCGAGAGGACGACGGCGACGTCGGTGAAACAATAAAACTAATCACAGAAGAAAAAAGAAGCAGTCCATGTGAATATCTGGAATTGACATGTTCTCGGGGTCGCCGTGCTCTCGCGTGCGACTTCAAATGCTTCTTTTTTACATCGTTGTCAGGACGTGGACGACAGTTCGATAAAATAACGGCAGTCGTTCTTCTTAGTAGGAAACAATGAAATCAATAGAAACTCGGCAAAAACGGAACAAATTGAGCAACCTAAGAATAGGCAAAGTTACAAAGACATAGGGAAAACAGAGACACTATTTTTTGGTTCCTCGCGTTGCCGTCGCCGTCCTAGGTTTCGTAAACTCCCTACTTATGGCTTTTCAACGTGGGTTTCCTGTTACTTGTAGAAGGTAACTATCAATCGGTTCTGCTTGATATTTATTAGTTTTGCCCCAAAGCGGCATTTGCGCCTGTTTATTAAGTGTCTGGTAGTTAACAAGTTAAACGTGCAGGGCTGCGATAACGTAAGTTTAGCTATGCTCCTAAAATTGTCATAGATAGATAGGTAGGTAGGAAGGTAGATAAAGTCTCTTTATTTGAGCACTGTTAGGGTGTCGTGAAAATTAGGAACTTATTATCTCATTTATTGAATGTTGGTCATGACACGAGCCGTTCCTTGAAGTCAGGTATACAATGGTTAAAATATAAATTTATTGTTGAATACAAAAAGAAAAATCGCAAATAAATGATATTACAAGAGTGTTATCTCAATTTTAATATTTCAAAGTCCATTGCCATGGCGACTGGCAACCGGCCACGCCCTAAAAACACCTACGCTACTTCAACATGAACATTTCTGCAAGCATCAATGTTTGAAGTTTTCGATCATATAGAGTAAATACACATACCTTTTATGTAACTTTTTTTTTCTAAATTAACCTCATTTTGCCTTTTACTCAGACCTTAAAATGTAGAAACAAAATTTATGTGTGTCAAAATCAAATCAAATCAAATCTAAAATGCTACTGTCAAATTTAGCTCAATTATTATTATGTTGCTAACTATGTTCACTAAACGTTTACGCATATTAAAGTGCTCGCTAAACAATTCTTAAGTCGAAGATAAGTGGCCCGTCAAGCTTGGATGCGCGCGCAACCTTGAGAAAATGGTTTATTGAGTCCTGCATACGGCGTGTATTAAAACGTGTCACCATGATCGAATTTGATGCCCTCACAGAGTATTTGAGACCGCCCTTGGTTGATATGCCACTACAGAAAATGTCTTGTATCCTGCCATTAAGTGTATTGTGCATCAGCTTAAATATAGCTAATTTATAATTAGCATTACTTCAGTACTTCTCAATTTTTCTCATTTCTGATACGTCAATGTTTAATACTAGAGTACTATTGTTCACTGTATCGACCCCCCGAAACATGGTCTCAGCCAAAGAACTCTGACGAAATAAGCCAAAAGATCACTTAGGAGTAGCTTGTAACTGGATATTCACGGAAACATTACTCTGAATCATTGGCAGAAATATCGGACAAGATGGCCGCCCCGCATGCGCATTGACGCACACAATCCGTTGGCTCTCTCTCAGGTCAATAAAGGAAAATGTGTGGGAGAGATCACAAATTGCATAATTACTTGTTCCTGACGAAAAACCGGCAAAATGTCCAGCTCGGTAGTTGTAGTTATGACTTAAAGACATCGTTTTAACCGTAGCTCGGTACAGTATTTCGAGTCCTTCATTCTTTTTTCGAGCGGTAAAACTTACCTTCATTTCACGCTCTGTGAGCACACTGTTTCTTTGTAATTTCGCAATTAAGCTACATTTCAAGTCCGTCTTCCGATGACTTGCTTGTGTCGGGTACAGTTTGTCCAGCTCGCGATATCGAGTCGAAGCTTTATAGAGTTCGTCTTTTGAGCTTTAATCTCTTCTCTAAGCCAAAATATATTGCCATGTTTCCTCTAACTCGATGCTATTATGGAAGGCCCGTAGGCAAAGAAACCACGACCGTGAGATCAATCTGCCATGTTTTATGGCCGCCATGTTTTGTTATGTCAGTTCCTAGTCCTCCTCAGTCTTAAGTAAGGTGCCTGACTGTTTTGGTAAGAACGGGGAGGGTTTTTGTGGAAAGTAGATGCAATTATTTGCGTGTGCCTTCAAGGTGATTGAAACTGTTCAAACGTGTTTTATTGCCCTCCCCAGGGGTCTAAAAGTCACAACACGAAACCCTTTGTTAACCTGACGGCTTGTTGAGTCGGCCAATTTGGTCAATCATTCGATAACTGAATGTTGCTAGAACTAAGTTTAATGTAAGCTCTTGAGAGTGATCCTGACATCAGGTTTCGTTTTAAATTTCTAGCTCTTGAGGCATTTTATCTGATAATTCAATAAGTTTCATTGAATTACTAATTATTGTATAATTATACGTTGCTCATTTTCTGCTGGAATGGTTCGGATAATTTGACTTTATGAGAAGCTCAGAAACTGTTTTTAGTACAACGTAGGGGATTTCCAACGAAGAGTTGCGGCATGATACTTTGGTTTTTTAACGTGCCTTTCTGTTAAAAGTAAAATACAGCAGGACCCCCCAAAAGATGATGTAATGGCCGCGGCCAGAGAACTCTGACGAGAAGCGATTACCAAATTCGGCCAAGAGATAATTTGTTTAAGAATATGGACAACCAGGAATAGCTTGTAGCTGGATATTCACGGGACTATTACAATAAAACTCGGAATTTTTTATATGATTCAATTTGATATTTCATCAAGACCTCTTAGTAATTAACACAATTTTGAAACAAAAATGTTTTACGCATGTTTTAGCATAAATTTACCTTCGATAGGATTTTGTATTCGTTTTATGGACTCAGTGTAATAAAATGCTGAAATGTTAGAGTTGACCATTTTTCTGACATCGTCAAACCGTGAGCAACGACGGTTTCCTTTGTAAACACATTAAAACGCAAGTCGTCATCTATACGTTTCAAAAGTTTTTGCTGCGTGGTCCCTACATTGTATTATAAAAACGATAAACTTACGAGCTAAAATGATCAATTGTGCAATCAAACAACTTTTATCACAGTGCTAAGATTTGGTAGGTTTTACCAAACTGACAGACCCTAGTTAGGCAAAGCCTTCAAAGAGAAGGTCGAGTCAATCACCAGAAGCATTTATATCCTACTATTTTATCAGAATTTTTGTAAAGAGAGCTTTTGTGAACAGACGGCCACCGGCAGAGTGAATCATTCGGATCGAAAGTGCTGAAGCGGCCATAATTATGTCAGTTGAGATATTTGGGAACTCGAGAACGAAGGCTTGATCAGGGTACTGACACGACGTAGTCGAAAAGTTTGTTATATCTGATACGACTACGACTTGCATTTCTCTTCTTGTCTTCAGTGTTTCTTGTTCAGTCCTGGTGCGTGGTGGTGGTAAATTACGCTAAAGAAGCCGGATGGCTTGTTGATCTACCAAACAGAACTATTCTGGCTTGTAATAACCCCGTAATAACCAAATACACAAAATGATTTTTGCGTCGAATAATGTCTGTACACAATCCCGGCGGACTAAACTAAACTAAACATCGTAATACCTTGTTTCTGCTTTATAAACTGGACGGAACATTTATCTATATGCACGCAAAGAGGATTAAAAACTCAGGACAATAAAGCGAGCATGGAAGCGAAAATGTGTATAGTGTTTGAGAGGCTTAAGTTGAGACCAGATACAACTGTTAACAACGAAGAATACTTACCATATAACAAACACCGGAGAAACAAATTTTGAGCGGCGTGAATTGTTAACTCTTCCTGCGTCTCAGAGAAGCAGTCTCAAGTGCCTTTCAGAGTTTGTAGGCGTGATTACATTATACGTTGTTTATAGCCGTACGTTAAAGCAATTGTGTGTTCTCTGCTCAAATTTGAATTCTATTGGTCGACATACTCATAAATGATTTACTGAATAATCATCGCACAGCTGCAATTATTTGCGTGTGCCTTCAAGGTCATTGAAACTGTTCAAACGTGTTTTATCGCCCTCCCCAGGGGTCTAAAGGTCACATCACGAAACACTTTCTTAACCTGACGGCTTGTTGAGTCGGCCAATTTGGTCAATCATTCGATAACTGAATGTTCCTAGAACTAGGTTTAATATAAACTCCTGAGAGTGATCCTGACATTAGGTTTTGTTTTAAATTTCTAGCCCTTGAGGCATTTTATCTGATAATTCAATAAGTTTCATTGAATTACTAATTATTGTAATTATACGTCGCTCATTTTCTGCTGGAATGGTTAGGATAATTTGACTTTATGAGGAGCTCAGAAACTGTTTTTAGTACAACGGAGGGGATTTTCAGCGAAGAGTTGCGGCATGATACTTTGGTTTTTAACGTGCCTTTCTGTTAAATGTAGAAGACAACTATCAACCGGCTCTTGAGATCAGTAATTTGTTAGTTATGCCCCAAAGCGGCATTTGCGCCTGTTTATTTTAAGTGTCCCGGCTTTTCTGTGGTGTCATCAAGTTGAACGTATAGGGCTGCGATAACGCAATTTAAGTTATGTTCCCAGAATTGTTTCATTCACATTTCTTTAGTACTTTTCAACTTCTTATTACCATTAAACGTTTAATAATCATATACTATTGTTCACTGTATCGATCCTCCGAAAGATAATTTATTACCAGTCGCGGCCAGAGAACTCTAACGAGAATTGATTGTAAAAATCAGCCAAAAGATCACTGGTTAAGAATATGAACAGCCTTGAGTAGCTTGTAACTGTGTATATTTACGGAACATTACACTGAATTTCGGCATTCTTGGATATGATTTAATTTAATTTTTCAGTAAGACTTCTTAGTAATCAGCATAATTTTGCAACGAGAAATTTACACAGTACTACAATGGCGGACAAACTATGTGGACACATGCTTTAAATTTCGTACTTTTGTCCAAGTTACCATGCTGTGAGTCATCCGGTTCCAGAGAAAACTGATATTGAGTCCTCCGTCCTCGTATCAATGTTGTAGCTTGGGTTTGGAAGAGTTCCGGTAAGATTTTGTCGGAAAACCATGGCTACATAATTCATATTCAATGGGGTGAGGGGAAAATCAACACAGTTTTGTCGGCAGTTGTAGCATAGATCCACTTTGTTTAGGAGTTTGGATTTGTTTGATTGATTTGTAGCAAAATTCTAAAATAAGAGTTGATTAATCTTCTGATATTGTCACACCATGAACAACAGTCAGTTCTTTGTAGGCACATTACACAAGTCGTATTTATTCGTTTCAAAGTCAATTCGAGTCAATCACCAGAAACTTTTATGTGCTACTAATTCACTAGAATTGCCGTAAAGAGAGCTTGTGTGTACAAGTGTCAACCGACAGAGTTAATAGAAGAACTGGAACAGCCAGATATGTTGATATTTTTGGGAACACAAGAGCAAATGTTTGATCAAAGTACTGACATAGAATCTACCTCACTTAGAATCTACTTACTAATCAACATTAACAATTGGCTATGTGCTAAAAAGCTGTCATTAAACATTGACAAAACAAACTTTGTAATTTTTCACTCCCTTCAGAAAAAAATTAGTCACTCAGTCCAAATTAGAATCAATAATAAAGACATGAAGCAAGAAAACAGTACTAAATATTTGGGAATTATGATCGATTCGAAGTTAAATTGGAATGACCACATTTATGAAGTTTCCAAAAATATCTCATAAACATTGGAATACTTTCTAAACTTAATTAAGCATTATGTTCACACTAATACCTTGACTCAGTTATATTCTCTTTAATCTATCTTCACTTGACATATGGACTCATTACATGGGGTAATACATATATCCCTAACATTAAACCAATCATAACCCTGCAAAAAAAGCTATCCGAATCATCACTTTCTCTAAATATGATGAACCCCATTTTCTTTAAATTCAATATTTTAAAATTTACAAATCTAATCACTTTTCATACTGCCTTCTTTCTGTACCAGTTCTCTAACAATCACCTTCCCTTAGTATTAAAAAAAATTTTTTTCCACAACTAGCCAAATGCATTCTTACAACACGAGATTAGCTTCTAAATTGTCCTTCTTCCCCAGATTTGCACCAACTGTGGCAAATTTAACATAAGATACTCAGGCCCAAAGGTTTGGACCTTTGGGCCAGATTGATTACAAATCAGTACAACCCATTCTTTTGCAATGGTGGCTGAATAGACTTCCCCATTACCGAAGAAAGCGGTGTGAACAGAAGGAACTGAAGTAAAGAAATGAGATAAAGCAATTACAGGAACAAGTTTGACAGCATTCTAAGACTTATGGCAAAGAGCTATGGTGTCTGACAGTGTCGACTCAATTGCTATGTGGACAAACGCAAACGTTACAGTCAACCCGATCAGCTTCACACGATAAGAGAGGAACAAGAAGAACAGAAATTTTGGATGGAAAGGTTGACCCAAATCAAACTTCATCCAACATCGTCCAACATCATCCGATAGGGTGTCCAAACGAGCACAACATGTTGGACCAATATTCTGGCTTCGCTTGGACGGGCCTTTACGTCTACAGCCAGCGAGAGCTTGCATTGCAAGAGCAATTAAGATATAACACTGGCTCCAAGCTGTAATATTTTTTATAAAATTCAGCATCGACCAGTTTGCCGGCAATACTTCAGCTGTGAAAAAGACTAGTTGAGTCAACTACTCAAGTGGGATGTTCTGCTTAAAATGTCGTCAAGTCGAACGAGATTAGCTTTTCTCCTCGTTTTCTCGCCGCCCTGTTCGTTTCAACAGTCTTCGAGACAAAATAATGCACGGTTTGGCGGTCCAACACTACGCGTTGCTCGGCTTTCGCTTTGCTTCCGTCAATACACAGGACTCGTTTCTTGCGCCCATCGATGTCTCAGTAATGACAGGTGTAACTCGAGTTTTGCGATACTTGGGATTTTACTATGCAGATGACGACGACGAATTGACGGAAAAGACTATCGACTTCCCTCGGTTCTGATGCTCTGATGTGTCGATTTGTCGACGCTACGCAGGAAGAGGTAAAACTAGGCCACTCCGTGCAACTGGGATATCTCATTGCCATGACTGAGCTTATAGATTACCGAAAAGTCAGCGGTCTGTCAGTGAACGTCATCAGCAGTTTCGCCACAACTAAAGTGTACATAAAACGGGCGCGGAAAACTATTACCAAAAGGATGAAAATTTAGTGGGCCAGAGATCTTGACATCGAAAACCTGGAAGCCAAGGGTTGCTAGCAAAGGTGATACCCTATCACCTGCCACGGTTCACTTTAGTGCTGGACCGTTGCAAAACTGAATCGAAGAGCGTCTCTTTGACCAACCTTGCAATTGCGAGACGCTTTTTGGCCACTTACGTACTTGTCAGCTTGAAGGGTTCTCGTCCGATGACTTACCAGTACCTGACTTTCGAAATGCTGGATATATAAGCACTAACTAAGCAACGGATATTTTAAAGACTAGGAGTTGTTCAAGACCGCTCGGACGTATGTATTTGACTCTATGTTCTTACTGTTCGATCAACTGTAGATCAGCGGGTTCTACCCACAATACGTAGTGTGGTTATCTTCTGGTGACGCGCAATGATACACAGTACAGCAAGCTTTGTGACCTGTTGTCGAAGCAACTTTTCGAAGCTATATAAGCAAGAGATGGAATAGCAGTTTATTGATTGTTACTCAATGTTTGACAATTTACTGTCACACCGTGCACAGTATTCGCGAAATGTCATGCATCGATTACTGATCAACTGCACTAATACAATGTCCCATGCATTCACCGCTCTCAAGTGCAAACGGCATATTTACAAACCACATTTAAATTCGACAGCAATAAAGTGACGGACATGTTTGCAGACTACATTCAAATTGGACAATCAAAAATGACAGACCAAAACATATAAAAGTTTTCGAGTTTAAGGTGTCCCTTAGGGTAAGAGTTCAGTCTTCTTGACGGGGCACAAATATCTGCAGCTGCTGGACGTTCTGAAAGAAACAAGCAGTGTTTGTGTAAGAAAAACGGTCAGAACACACACAAAAAAGACAGAAAAGACAAACGAATGAGCGTAGAGTGGACAGCAGGGCTTTCAACGCTTCGACGAAGGACTTATCGCTCGAAACGTCAGCTTCCAATTCTTTTACAGCTCCTAGGTTTCACACATCTACTCTTAGTTGATTCATTATATTTTGCACTTATCTACCCTTGTCTAACTTATGGCTGTATAATGTGGGGTAACAACTACGACACTACTTTATCTCAACTAGTAAGACTACAAAACAAGGCTGTTAGAATAATACATGATGTACCACTTCAAGATCATACTAGAAATACAATAATCGCAGATACCCCCTCGCTCTGCCATTGATTGGACTTTTACTTTCGTACTGCTCAACAAGAGCAGCCTTTGTTTTACCGAAATGTTGACGCAATCTTTTCTTCGAAGTCAAGTGCTATACGCAAAGGAAGGAGAAAAAGAATGGTGTGTGTTATACTTTTGCGTTTGAAAAGTGTCGATTGCGTGACGCCGTACGTATTTCCCACGGTCGGCACGCCAAATTAATTCATACAGTCTGCCAAGCACGTTTTCAAAATTTAATACTTAAATTTTGAGGTTAGTCGACCGCCGCAGTACGGGAAAAAAGGAAACACTGTTTTTCCAGTTTTGAATTCATAGGCAATACAATTAGATAGGCTTCATGTACGATTTTTTTTTTACTCTGGACTGCATGCACAAGACTCAAGCATGCACATTTAATGAGCTCGAATTGTTTTGTATGTGAACCCGCTCAAAACAGCATGATTTCTCCCAGAATCAAAGCAAAACTTGAACGGTTTACTTCAAATTATACACGGGCTTCATACCTAGTCATACTTCTAAGGGCTTGTGAACGATTCTCGCTGCAATCACCGCATGTCAGATTACAGCATTTGTTACAGTTTTAGTCTTGAAAGAAAAAATAAGACATCTGACTAAATCATTCAAGACTCTAAGTTCCGATTGCTCTGAGCGAATACGGTAGCCGAAATTGGCGACAGAAGAGTATTAAAACAATAATTCGAGGGAAAATGATCAGCGTGCAGAATTTAATACATTCTTGAAGTGATCGAGTTACAAAGGGATAGAATATATTTGTCATGGTGATTGTTCGATTTCCACTGACTGACCTTTGTTGCTTGTCCTTTCTGAAGAACTATCTGAATTTAACACAAAACGGCGTCTGAAGCTCCCGATTTGCTTTCAAGCGCTGTTCTCTTTGCGGAGAATTTTCTTCGGCCCGCTTTTGCTTCTGAAGCTGCCGATTTGCTTTCAGGCGCTGTTCTCTTTGCACAGTATTTTCTTCGGCCCGCTTTTGCTTCTAAAGCTCCCAATTTGTTTTCAGGCGCTGTTCTCTTTGCGGAGTCGTTTCCTCGGCACGCTTCGTGCTGTTGGTCAGAACATGATTGTCGTCTTTTCTCTAGACGTATTTGGCGCTGTTCGATCGTTTCACGATTTCGCCTGGTCCGTCCATGCCTGTTCCCTTCTCTTATGAAGACGAGCTTCGCGAGACTTGTGTTTCAAGTTTTCCAGTTTTCCATTTTCGTAAACACAGCTACGATATACTGTAGTTACTTCGTTCAATCTAGTTTTTCTCTTATTGCGAGTAAAACTACAGGGCCACACGTGATCGATCCGGCCTTTGTAATTGGTTAAGCAGCGATAGGAACTGGGGACGAGGTCCTACGCCAGACAGACTGACTGACTGACTGACTGACAAACGAACATTAAATTTCGAGACGGCGACACGCTTGGAGTCTCTGAATAAGGCGATACTACTGCATTAGCGATGTGATTATTTCCCTCGCTTCGCTCGGGGATTACTCCTCATTATAGACCTGAGCCTTTTGAAACTTCCTGACATTGTCAAATTACACACCTGTTTACTATTTTATAATAATACTTCACGATAACAAGCCTTCTAATTTTAACCTTTCCTTTGTATCTCAGCAGCACAATTACCACACCCGTAATGCATCATCACAAAAATTACAAATTTGTCCCTTCCAAACAAATATAAGGAAATTCTGTCCTTCTGTAATTGGAACCTACTATTGGAATGATTTACCCCAAATCATTCGCAACAAATCTTCAAAACAGCTTTTCAAATATGCGCTTCACCAGTATTATTTTGCTCAATATTGATACCTAAGTATCTTGTGTATTTGTGCGTGTAAGTGTGTGTGTGTGTGTGTGTTGTATCTATGTATCTATGTATATTAGCTTTAACTTTTAACTTCCTGAAATATAAAATTCATGTAAAAGGGCATACTATTAGTTTTTACTATTATTGCCCTTTCTCCAATATAAAGTTACTATATAACACCTGTATCTAGTGATAAATGGAGATAAATAAAAAAATACAAAATACAATACAAAATTATATACGTGGATTTCAGACGGATTAGCTCGCCATTGTAAACGGACAAAGAGGCAGAAGATCAACGATCTTAGCTCAGGAGTGAAGGTCTTGACTAAAATAGTGTACGCTGTAAGTTCATAAATCTCACCGGAGGATTGTCCGGTAGAACTTGAAATAGCGACGCTGGAACAGCCGGGGAAGCCGGGCCACTTCTTAACACGTCAACATACCTGGCTCTCGCACCTGATGCACAGAGAAATAATAACAACCTGTTAACCCCGAGCCCTGCGATGGTAATAATCGGAAGGCTGTCTTGTTTCTTAATGTTATCTGTCCTTACCGTATCACTGCATATTACATAAAGACGACTTGTGTACAAGTTGAAGTGCACAAATGGGTAATGACGTCACTATATTTCTTACGTGCATCGAGTACACAGACGAGTCCCAACGCGAGCTTTACCACAAAAAGGACAAAGAGTAGCTGACGGTAGAGATAATGTACATGCGTGGAAAAAGCCCTCGTGAACTGAGTTAAATAATGCACGCGACATTAGTGACAAACTATTCCAAACAGATCAGCATACCAAGTCTTCCAGGCGCTCGACGACTTTTCAAGACGTTTGAAGGGGAGAGGTCATCCACTTTAGTTGGGACACTTCGAACTCCAGCCCAGGGGAGGGGTGGAGAGATGATGTCAGACCTAAGCTGGGAGCCCGTTGGAGGAGGGGGTGGGGGCGCTTTGACCTGAGAAAAGAATTGGCTTAATAGGGTAATGCCGAACAAACTGAAAAACAAAATAAGACTAAACAAACGTCAGATAAGTTGAACGACGATTATCGATTTCTTGAAGAAATTGGAAGCTTTCAGTTACAGCAGTTATAGAAGAACTGACAGTGAAAACTACTACGAGCTTGAACTATATTATGCCTACACGACGGAAAAAGCCAAAAAATAAAATAATAAATAATAATAAAAACAACAACAACAACAAAAAACAACACTGAAAACAAAATACGAAACCTCACAGAAAACCTTGAAAGATAAACAGTTAAAGGGTTTCCGCTCTAAACTCGAATAATTATCACGGTAAAACGACACAATTCTTGTACTAAAAAAATGTATTTGTAATTGAGAATTTTTCGCCACTTCCTTGAAGATCTTGAGGCCAGGCATCTTTTACTGTAACACCGAAAGATAATTCACAAAACTCAAAGAAACAGAAGGACGAATAGTCCTATCAAACTCTTATTTTGCAATGATAACGCGCGTATTATTGCACATTTTGAACTAGAAAGGGAACCTTACGGTTTTTTACTATTTTCGGTGCTACTCAGAGATGATCATCTTTTTTTTTCTGGTACAGGCTTGCATTGCTTGAATTTACAGCGGAAACACTCGTAATGCTTTTACCTGGTTGGTTTCTTCAGCGGTGTCTACCCATCGTTTAAGTAATTTATCGTAATAGATCTGGAGAAAACGGTGAGATAATATTAAAAGTCAGTTCAAGTAGTCTGATTTGTACACCTGTCATGGCAAATTAGCACATACTTAGTATCAACCCAGCAAACACGTGCGTTACCGACAGCAACTGCTCCTAGAAATTTCCAATCAATCAACAATAAGCTCCTAAATTCAGCACGATAAATACTTTAAAGAGCATTCTAAAGATACCCAAACAGACTTAAACCGATTCACTTATTTCAATATTGTTCAATACTAAGCCATTTCAGTGTGGAAAAAACAAACAAACAAACAAACAAACAAACAAACAACAAAACTCCTTCTCAGCATAATGCATGTGAGACTGTATTTTGAACTCTAAACTACTGCAACACTTGTAGTAAACGTCAGTTGCAAATCTTACCGTTTTGTTCGTGTCATCCGGCAGTCTCATGTAATTCGACCGACGGGAAAACATTTTCATCACGAAAGATGACAAAGAGGAGAACCATCCCTGTTATAACATGACGTAAAACACAGATGCTTGGTTAGACGCCATTTCCCGGTTGCTCAAAGCTCTATCAGCTAAGCCAAGGTTACTTATATCTCCGAAGGCCACAGAGCACAGTCTGTCAACTAACCTTTGGGGAACCTTGCTCTGCTGGGCTTAGTTCTGTCTCTCTATCCGGGGTCACTCCATGATTTGGCACTGCGAAAACATTTACGTAGAAATAATTTATAAATTGAGGCAGTAGAAAATACATCAAGTTATTTGAGAACGACCCACAAGCAAGTTAGTCTGGACTAATGAAATACATAGCTTGAACGAGAAAGAGAAAAAGTGAACAAGTGAACAAGTGAAAAAAAAAAAAAAAAAAAAAAAAACGACAAATAAGATAAAGTTCATGTTAGAACACTTGCTTGTGAGGCGCATCACAGACAGAGAAAGTCAAAACCGTCGAGGCTAACCTGTTTCAAACACTGCCTTGTTCCCACAAGGCACAGAATCCCGTGAAATTAATGGGGCAGCCAGCTCAGAGTCTGTGAGAGGTTCCGATGTGAAGGAAAACCGGGATGAGCCCGTTCGTTCTACAGCGATAGGATGATACTCTGGTTGGACAGGAATGCCCGACAAGGCAGGCACAGTAAGCGTGGACTGTGTGAGGGAGGCACCTCCAGCAGTGGCGGGGGAACCGCGACTCTGTCTGCCAAGAATCTTGTCGGCATCTTTGCGGCACGAGGTTGGTGGATCGCACATATTGTACTGATGCCTTTGCGATCGTTCTTTCCGGCTTTTCTGGGATTTCTCTACAGTTGTCCGCGCTTTCGGTTTCTCAACTCTAAACGGCATTTGTGGTGATTCATCTCCAGAGTCATGGCTGAAAAATGCGCTAACAAATGAGTCTGTTTCATCTATGTAAACTGCTTGTAAGCCACTTCGTTCTCCATCGGGTTTGTAGTTGACTTCGGCAGGAACACAAACTGCTTGTGAACCACTTGGTTCTCCGCCGGATTTGTCCTTGACTTTGGCAGGAACAGAAACTGCTTGTAAACCACTTTGTTCTCCATCGGGTTTGTCGTTGACTTTGACTGGAACAGAAACTGCTTGTAAACCACTTGGTTCTCCGTCGGATTTGTCCTTGACTTTGGCAGGAACACAAACTGCTTGTGAACCACTTGGTTCTCCGCCGGATTTGTCCTTGACTTTGGGAGGAACAGAAACTGCTTTTAAACCACTTGGTTCTCCGTCGGATTTGTCCTTGACTTTGGCAGGAACAGAAACTGCTTGTAAACCACTTGGTTCTCCATCGGGTTTGTAGTTGACTTTGGCAGGAACAGAAACTGCTTGTAAACCACTTTCTTCTCCATCGGGTTTGTCGTTAACTTTGACAGGAACACGAACTGCTTGTGAACCACATGGTTCTCCGTCGGATTTGTCCTTGACTTTGGCAGGAACAGCAACTGCTTTTAAACCACTTCGTTCTCCATTGGGTTTGTCGTTAACTTTGACAAGAACAGAAACTCCTTGTAAACCACTTTGTTCTCCATCGGGTTTGTCCTTGACTTTGGCAGGAACACAAACTGCTTGTAAACCACTTTGTTCTCTTGGTTCGTCGGAATTACCACTTAATATTGAGGATATACGATCAATCTTACTCAGTAAACGAGCACATGCCGCTCGTAAGTCGTGTCGGTCTCCGCCAGTTTCATTGCTCGCCTTCGTACATTGTACATCAGATTTGATTGGCCGATGAACTCCCTAAAAGAAACAAGGTGCGTACATGTAAAGCTCGACTATGTTAATAATAAAAAGCCGATTGATTAAAATGCACATGAGAGATTGAAAGAAACTTGGAAAAACAGGAATATGTCGCGACCACCAACTACGACGTAACACAGGCGGGGTATGATCAGGTACTGGATAAGTTAATGAGGAAACGCAAATGGAATTGGAACACATCAGTAGATTGTGTCGCCAAGTACAACTAGCTCATCAAAATATTTTTTTTTGGCATGGCCCTGGTATACAGAAAACCTACATATTGTCTGTAATAGTTTTGAAACTTACCTGTTTATCTTGCAGTCGCCTCTTCAACATCTCTTTCCAGTCAGGAACGCAAACTTTTACGTCACTCGCAGTATAATAAGGGACAAAGTGGTCACTCATCTAACAAGAAAATAGGTATCAAATTAGTTTACTAGAAGCAGCTCGTAACATACCCGGAACCGGTTATAGCGGTTCTTAGAGTAGCTTGTGCAATAAGGTGAACAACACGTCATTTGCTGTGCATTTAACTCCGAGTTACTCAGAACTCAGTAACTCAGAGTCTGCAAATGCCAAATCAGGAACGACATGCGTTAACCCAATTTTGAGTGCTGGCGTTACAAATTTCCAGTAATGAAGTATGCATCTTATGAACAGTGAAGTTTGACCCCGTGTGTCGTTTAAAAGCATCACGTTATTACCTGATCTGATTTCTAGTTATCGTTGCCTGCCGGCGAAAGACCTGCTCTGACAGCAATGATTTATATCCAAAATGCAAATGCTCACCTCCATGACAATCTTGAAAAGTTCAACACTAAACACGTGCGACGAGTTCACCATCAGAAAAGCCATCCCTTCAAAATGGTAGAATGCCTTCGCACGCACCGCATCCGCAGTATCTCTTTCAGTCACAGTACCTGTATTGTTCCTGTGACTTCGGCCAACTCCTTTATCAACCAGCCCAGGTTCTACCTTGCGGTTCAGTTTTTGCCCACTGTAATCTTTTGTGCCCTGAGAGCTCGTCACTTTTGCATTGGTTGCGCAAAACGTGATAGGCGGTGAAACTGTGTGTTGGGTAATTTGGCCTGCGCTGGATCCTCCAGTTCCCCCGGTTGACAACTCATCTGTTTCTTTCAACAGAACAGCATTTGTCAATTTTGTCTTGGTTGCGCAGGACGTAATAGGCGGCAAAACTGTCTGTTGGCTAATTTGGCCTGCGTTGGATCCTTCTGTTCCAACAGTTGACAACTCATCTGTTTCCTTCAAAAGAGTAGCATTTGTCAATTTTCCCTTAGTTGCGCAGGACGTGATAGGTGGTGAAACTCTGTGTTGGCTATTAATTTGGCCTGCGCTAGATCCTTCAGTTCCCCGGGATGACAACTCATCTGTTTCTTTAAACAGAATAGCACTGGTCAATTTTGCCTTAGTTTCGCAGGACGTGATAGGTGGTGGAACTTTGTATTGGTTTATTGATCTGCGGTTGATCTTTCTGTTCCTTTAGTTGACAATTCATCTGTTCCGATGAACAGAATACCATTCGTCAATTCTGCCTTGGTTGCGCAGGGCGTCATAGGCGGTGGAACTGTGTTTGGGCTGCTTTGGGCTGCGGTGGATCCTTCAGCTCCCTTGGTTGACAACACATCTGTTTCTTTAAACAAAATAGCACTCGTAGCCTTTGTCTTGGTTTCGGAGGGGGTGATAGGCGGTGGAACTGTGTGAGGCCGGGCACCTCCGTTTGCTCTGTCAGTACTCTTTGCATGTGTACCTCCCGGCCTTCCAGGTTTTTCCTTGAGCTTTAGTTTCTGCTCGCCATCGTCTCTCGTGGCTTCGGCCATGGTGGCCTTTATGGCGTCAGATCTAGAGGAAGCATCTTTCTTCTTTGCTACAGGGCTTCTCATGAGCCTGGTGATGGCGCTTGGAAGCTTTTCGGATGTTGACGCGCATGACTGAGCACCTGTTTCAAGGCAGGTCACTGCCTGACGTGGATATTCAGTAGACATCGCCTGCTGTGGAAGGGGTTTGTTGAAGACACCCGCTTCAAACCAGGAACCTTCTTCCCCAGGGTATTCCATGAGTGGCATGCTCGTTGGTGGGACTGGATACCTATCACAAGGAATCACACGTGATCTTGAGGAATGAGTGGTATTGTATTGTGGAGACCGACCGGGAGAGCGACTTCGTTGAAACATTTTCCTTGGTACATTGGGCTGTTCTTGTACCACGTGGAGAATTGCAGCTGAAGTGACGCAGCGGCGACGGATGGTGTTCCGATCTGCGCCAATATCATCTCCAAAAAGCACGGTGCACATTTCTTCGCTTGGCTCAGCACTGTCAAAGACCTCATCCTGGTAATCACTCTGCAAGAGTTGATAACACAAATTAAATGTTATTAAATTTTCTTCCAAATTGTTAGCCCATTCTACATTTTTATAAAGCACCCATGACTAATTCTCGTGAATAAAAACAGCTGTTGACTCAACACGTGTGCAAGCTTGTAACATTTTGAACTTGCTACTTACCGGTACCTGCGTGAACCCTTCATATTCCAGAAAGTCTCTTACTTTTCTGTACACCACGCTGCTAAAAATGCGTACAAAGTACATTAGTATTCAATTGTACAGTCATTTATAATATTGTACATGTTTTTAAATTGACAGCACATGGTGCTTTTAATTTAGTTAAAAACACATCCTTTTTTAAGAGGGGACAGTTAGTTTGTCTTGTTTATGGAAGAGTTAGGTACCGTTTACTGTAGTACAGAACCACTGCAATTTTGCTTACATTATGACTCACCATACTGAGATGGATATAAAAGCATTATACATAAACACAAAATAGAGATAATAATAATATTACAATTATTGCGTATGGCTATAAATGCATGTCCTCTCAATGGGCCAGGAAAGACTGGAAACCTTAGTTTTGCAAATAATTCAGAAAACTGCAAACATCATAATTTTTATGTTTAGAGTTAGTCATTAATAATCTGAAGTACCATACCAGGAGCATACCATACCAGAAACATTATTTTGTTTTGCACAACATTCTGAAAACTGCAGACATCACAATTTTCTTTGTTTAGAGCGAGTCGATAATAATCTGAAGTACCATACCAGGAGCATACCATACCAGAAACATTATTTTGTTTTGCACATCATTCTGAAAACTGCAGACATCATAATTTTCTCTGTTCAGAGTTAGTCATTAATAATCTGAAGTACCATACCAGGAGCATACCATACCAGAAACATTATTTTGTTTTGCACATCATTCTGAAAACTGCAGACATCATAATTTTCTCTGTTTAGAGTCAAATAATAATCTGAAGTATCATACTGTATAATTCGGTGTTTGAGTCACAAAATGAAACAGCTAATATATGTATGAAAAAGAAGGGATAAGAACATGACGCTCCTTTGTGTCAAAGATTGCAACTTCATCAGAATAACTGCTAGTTTGAGAAATGAGTCTATTATATAATGTAATATTCCAGCATATACAATATCATGTATATATTAAATAATAATGTATATCTATTCCAAAATAGTCCCTATTATGAGCTTGTGCCCCCAAATACAACTTTGCTCAAAACCTACTGAACTGTTTGCATGAACATGTTCAAAGCACCTAAAAATGAAAAAATCATAACCACTGTAACTTAAAGTGGTAAATCTGGACATGGCCTCATGCGTGTTTGGTACTCCACAGTCACACTCCAAATAATATTTAATACAAATCTCCTACTAACTACCATATGCCAATTCCAACTCAATGGGTAATAATTTTTCTTTTATATTATTGTATTATTTTGAAGCATCTTGGGTAATAGCTAGACTTTTTCTTCTCTTTTGTTGGGGCAGGATTTTGACAAGGATGTCCCTAGTTCATTGATAGTCTATGAGAGTTCTAGCCTGGGTTTTAACGTCTGAAAATCAGGTTATGACGGTGCATGATAGTTCATGTTCAAACGGGCGTAAGAGTTTGAACTATCATCGAGTATCATCACTGTTTGATCAGGGTTTTACACTAAGCCAGCTATTTACTATGCATGACCAAACACAAATGCACAAACATAACAGTTTTATTGCATTCGACGAAGGAGAACACAACCCTAATCTGGTGTGGGTTCCATGGGGTCGATGGGATACCTGTCACATGCTTTTGCCAGCGCAAAGAATCGAGATTTTTTGGGTGGGGGGATGTGCAAAATCTGCGCCATTTTGAATAATTACTGTGTACGCTCTGTGTCGCACGAGTCACTCTGAATGATCACACTGAGGTCTATCAAAGGCAAAGACAGCTACTTTTCAGTAAAAGAAGCCAATATCTGGATAATAAGGGCAGCACGACAGCAAGAATTCCACAGAAAAATGTAACTCGGCTCGCGATTGCCGTATTTCGGTTTCTGCCTTGATTAAAACTGGGTTAAGATAAACTCAATATGCAACCAACACTTCACTAATGTTACAGATACTTATTTGGAAGAAATGCACAGCTTTGTGGAGACAGAGGTATAGTCAGTGGTGACTCAATCGCAAGCCCCAGGATGGTCGAATTGCAAAACCTCGTGTGCAACTCAACTTAATTTCCAACCCCCCCTGTCTCAGAAAACTATGGTCTTGTGGAAAATAGAAAAATAATATGCCAAGTTTGATGGTACACTGGCAATTTTTATGCAGGAGGAAAAACAATAGGTTTATTGAAACGACAAAAATAATATTGAATACTTTGAGCTAATAAAATAATTACCCCTGGATTATCTGTTTTGGGTCTGTCAATTGAACTTTATGTACAGTTATATGCAAATAAAAGTCAGCAATGTTAGACACTATAATGACAGTATAACGACAGTATACAATATTATTGACATCTTTAAAATCTTGCTCCACTCTCCTTTTATTCAGGCCATATACAGTAGTAGAATAATAAAATAATGATACTGCATACAGTATTTTCACACCCTACACACCACATTATTCCTTAGCCCACCCAGAGCACAAATGAAAACTTTGTGGATGGTATGGCACTCTCCTATTCAAGAGCTGCAAATACAGCTGAGAGACTACGGATACTGAGCTGTGTGGCAAACACCTTGAATAATGCCCAACTTAAGAAAAAGTTTCACTACATTGGAAGACAAGGGCAAGAGCTAACTTGCACAGATTATGAAATTACAGAAGCAAGAAAGCACTTCCATCTGTTTGGCTCTGGCCTCCAAAAACCTTCCAAACAGCCAAGATCTGCAAGGCAATTTTATATCCCAGTGGAAGATATAGCATTTCTTCTAGACTTCATCCACAATTCTGATTGTGTAGAACGATCATCCTATAGGAATGCATCCTGTGAAGGCAAAAAGAAGTCCTGGTTGAGTGACCTAATGGGGGGTGGAACACAGCCTGTGTTATGGTTAAAACATAATAAGGCAAAGCTGTATCACATGTACCGTCAAGAGGCAAACAAAAATGGAAGACGGGTCATCAGTCAATCAATGTTTTATCAAGGTCTCGAGGCAGGCAACTTTAAAGAATTAACAGAATTGGCAGGCTTGTGTAACATTTGTAGTGAATATGGTGCTGAAAACTTCCAAAACTTGTCAGCTCTTGTTGAGCAAATGGAACTCCATTGGAATGAAAATAATACCACAGAAAGCCCATACACCGATATAAAAACCAGACTTAAAGCCTTGAAAGGTTATCTTCTTTCAGATTTTCAAAGAAATCTCAGGATGAATGATACATGTGCAAGCCACTGCATGACTTGGCAGTTGGGAGGGAAATGTGATCACGACGAAGAAAGCCATTCCATGGAGTGCATGAATTGTATGGAACGGATCACAGTATTCGAGGACATAAAAGCAAGCATCACCAAACTAAATTGCACAAATGAAAACAAAAAAGAACTTCTCCAAAAACTTGAAGAAATTGAGCAGAAGTTAAATGCATATGTTGGACACCTAATAAGGGGTAAATTTCAAAGAGACAAATTTCTTGAAGACATAAATCTTCTGAAGCCTGGAGAAGTAATTGCTGTCAGTGACTTTATGATGAAACTGATGTTTCAAAAGCTCTATGAGCCACAACGAGAGTGGTATGGAAAAAAGGGCGTTTCTCTCCATGGAGTAATGTTTATGTTTAAGACCGAAGATGGAAAACTCATCACCGAATTTCATGATACATTTTCTGATTCAGATGACACTCAAAACTGGTTTTTCTCAGCCAGCTGCCTGGAGGAAGCTACAACTAATTTCAAATCACTCCATCCAGAAATAACAAACATGAAACTTTGGTCAGACAATGGTCCACATTATAAGAACACTTCCTTGGTGATATGGCTTGCCTCTTTCAAATCAGTAACTGACATTCAGCTGGACAACTTTTCCAACTTTGAGCCACAAAAGGGTAAAACAAAGCTTGATTCACATTATGCAACACTGAAATTTTCCCTGAGGTCTTACAGGCACGAAGGACACAACGTTGAAAGCAGTGAAGACATTATTGCAGGCACTCAAGGACGACTCAGAGGGACTCATGTTTATCAGGTATTCATCGACAGGGAAAAAGAACCAAAACCAGCAAAGACTTTGCTTGGTATTACAACCTACTCTGACTTTGAATACTTGTGTGGCAAAGAGGGAGGTTGCTGCAGTGGGATACGGGCTCGTGAACAAACGCGCTTGGGTGATGGAATACTCTATCCACCGAAAAAACTGGAGAAACTCCTGCAGGCACCAGCAACATCAACAGGGAGTATGTCTAATTTTGACACACACACAGCTAAACAAACCCAACCTCTAATTTCCCAGGAACCAAAGGAAGGGAAAAAATGCCAAATGACCAACAAAAATTCTAAAGCATGCAAAGAGCAGAACTTTGAGAGCCCTTCAAAACTTTCTACCTGTGAGCAATGTGGAAAATCTTTCTTGAGGAAAGGAAATATGCAACGGCACAAAGACAGCAGAGAGTGTGAGAGAATGTATCTGGCTTGTGCACCAAAGGATGTGGCTCCTCAAAAAATAACAGAGGCTGTGTCAAGAATTACTTGTGCAAATACTGTGTGTAAATCTAAGAATGGAAACACTACTTTGGTGGACAAACAGCAAGAAATCACTAGTAACTTGAAAGGGATGGCCAGAAAGATCCACAGACCAAAAAATCAACATATTCGATTTTCTCATGCACAAAAAGAGGTCATGGACAGGTGTTATGACTCTGGGACAAAATCAAAATCTGCCCGGTACACTGCAGCCATGTGTCAGGCTGAAATGAAAAGACATGCTGAAGTGGGGCCTGACAATTCATTAAGTGAAAGACAGATTCTCCAGTATTGGTCAAGGCGGCACAGGCAACGATTAAGCAAGTTCAACAAGGAAAACAAGGCGCAAAGCA
Source organism: Plumapathes pennacea (assembly GCA_964036295.1). Lineage (NCBI taxonomy): Eukaryota > Metazoa > Cnidaria > Anthozoa > Antipatharia > Myriopathidae > Plumapathes > Plumapathes pennacea. The sequence continues at coordinate 18,279,697 of OZ038462.1, forward strand.
CAAACTAAGTCATTGGCACATTGCAATCCATTATTTTGCACTCTGAAGGCAATTTTGAGTTGGTTATTTATGTGATGCAAGGCCTTTTAAAAGTAGCTTTTAGTTTACAATGTGCAAGAAAGTGAACGAGCTACCGGTAACTGCAAACTTATTTTGAGATGAAAGGGTTTGCACCATACCTAATTTCAGACAGGCAACAGAAAAAAAATAGCATAATTTATATGATTATATTTGGCAAAAATCACAATTATCCACTGAATTTGTCACATTATACATTACAAAAAACGCAGTAAAATATTTACTACCAAAGACAACTTAAAAAAGTCATAAAAAACAACAATTGTGAATCGATAACGCAGATACACGATTTTATGTACTTTCAAAGTCGTACCAGTCCAATTTCCGGTGGCTGTACTGAACATCACAACAGCTTTCGAGAACCACAGTACTCGCGGTAAAAAAAAGCCGATCGCAGCACCGTTACATCCTTAAATTTGAATCAGGGGAGTCTAAATACTGGGAAAAATTATTGAAGAACAAACTTGTAAAGACAATTTCATGGCCCCGTAATGTCTAGACCGCCAAATTCGCTGCTAATTACTTAGTTATGATGCAAGCATGACTAGGTCGAACTTTGTAACCTTCCTTCGCATCTAATTTTTTGGCGATTGTAACTCAATTTTGTTCCAACATTGTTTCAGTATCTCTTGTCATGCAAGACGTAAAAATGACCTCTTTGCAAGAAATCTTGCCGAACTACAACTAAAAATCCCGAGCAAGCCAAGAAAGCAACTGAAATCAAACACAACATGAGCAAAAGAGATTTTGGTGACCGTTACATCGTTGAAAAGCTGGTAAACCTAGCTAGATTTTTAGATGATAAATTGAAATATGCGAATTTTGAACATTTTGGTTGGCCCTGGTCATCCAAGGGGCGATAGTGAATGAAAACACGCCATATGACAACTGCATTAACACAGACATTCACTTCATGCTGACCGTACTGGTCAGTCCAATTATTGCACGCTTTACCTCTTCGAGTCACTTTGAAATCTCATTAAGAGGTATAGAAATTAATACTACGTCTATTCATGGTCGGTATTTTTCAATCAAGAGCAAAAATAAAATCTACAAAGCCTTGCTTTGCTGGCACTCAATGGCGCGAGCGAATAATAGTCCTCATCAAAACCTTATGATCGCGAGGCTATTCAAGTACCACACAATATTACAGCAAGATTTACAAAATAAACGTTAAATAAACTCATTGAAAACGACAAAAATAATTAGAATTTCTTACCTTTTTGACGTTAGGAAGCGTTTCTTGACAGCTGTCAGCACAACTCCGATAAACGTGCCATTCGTGGCAACAGATAACAAGAACAAACAGATATTTGCAGCAGGCTTCTCTGATCCCTCGTCGGTTAAAACAACGGCATTAAATGGAGCTTTTGTTCTGCAGACAAATCCATTTCAAGCAGGCTATGTAGAAGACAGATTTTCCGTTGAAAGTGGCACCTTCCACAAAGCCTTTGAAAACGTGCAAGAAAGCGCGATTCCTCAAGTTTACGCAATGCATTGTGGACTATTGTTTCCCAGCCTTACTCGAATCGGAAATGGATGCCTCTTAATCACATTTGATCATGTAACACTTTGCATATATCTTCAAAGAATAGAAAAAAGAAATAGAAAAGAAAAAAAAAAAAGGAAAGAACAAGAAAGAAGTTTTGGTTTACTATTGCAAGGCCAGGGTTTGAACCTGTGCTGCGTGGTCTTCATGCTGATCACTTCCGGTTCCGGTTTCAGACAAAACCCACAAGCTTTTTGATCAGTTTGGGAAAAGCATTTTAGAGCAATAAAAGCCCAAGCAAAGAGAAGTTGAATGCACTCCACTAATCTCTGATTACTACTAGTAATAATATTATTTTAAACTGATGGACATACAAGAAGCAAAGTATAGCTTGCCAAGATATTTCAAGGCATTTAATGTGGATTTCTGCGAGGTAAACTAGATTTTGACTCGTTATAATAATTATAACACTCCAGCCAAAGAAACCTTTTTCTCACTTGCTTTTTGAACAGTGGTGAAAAGGATTCATGGTAAAGTTTCCTGTTGCTTTTTTATTTTTTAAAATTCTGCTTCCCTTCGAAAGACGCAATTAGTGACATTAAACCCGATCAAGCCAATTTGATAAACAAACAACTCAGACATTACACAGTCGATCTGCATCCTGCAATTCTGTCATGAAATCATGTGTGAACAAACATATCAGCGAATGCAAGAAACTTAAAACTGAATATGTTTTACCTTTGATGAAACACATGTAAACACATGCATATTGCAAATTGCTTTCTAGAACTGTCTTGCACATCCTCGCCCCAAAATGTTGAAGCACTTGATCACTACCGTGGGTAAGATTGCCATATGAAATTCTGTAGAAATATCCTGACCTTCCTTCAACCCCACCACTTCCAACTCTTGCCACAGACTTAGGTTTGAGGCAAAGAATATTATAGTAAAATAGAGGCCGCTGAGTGTTTAAACCAGGAAACATTACACAGGAACATGTTATATCTCTATATAATAATACACTAAGCAACCGCTGACCGCGGCTCGTGTGTGTGTGTGTGTAACAAATTTATAATTTCGATTTGTGACGTAACAAATTAAACCGGTAATTAGATAATGTCGTGGTTTGAATTTCTGACGCAACAGTAATGCTTGCCTACTCATTAGTCATAATTACTATATCGTCAATTCGAATTGAATCGCCGGGAAAAGCAAGCCAGAAATCTTCTCGACCGTTGCCTTTCAACCAAGCACACGGGACGCAATTACTGAAGGTGAGAATCCTGTTTGAGTTTAGAAAAAGAATTTCAGCTGTCAGGATGTCTGGATGGCGCGCTGATACTGCCGCATGTTTGAAAAATGGGGAGATTTTGATGTCGGACAATCGGTGGTTCGACGAGTCAAGAATGATCGAGTGGTACATGCACTAAAGGGACGTTTGTACTTTGACGCGGTAAACTGCGTTTGAGATGCTTGAAATGGAATTCAAAAAGGAGTAAAGAAAGAAAAGAATTTCGAAAAATGGGGCAGATTTTGATGTCGATTGATCGGCAGTTCACCGAGTGCTACAGTCGAGTGGAACATGTACTACAGAAAGATTTTGATGTCAATCAATCGGTTGTTCGACGAGTCGAGTACGGTTGAGTGGTAAATACTCTACAAAAGTTTGTACTTGGACACTGTAAACTGTGTTCGAGATGCTAAAACTGGAATTCAAAACAGAAAAAAAAAAGACAGGAAAAATATTAGGAAAAAAGAAATCCAGTCCCCGTATTTTACGGGGGTCCTGCTAGTATTTATATTATTAATTAGTCAATAAAATAAATGCCAGCATGTAACATACTTTCATCTAACATGGGTTTCTTTACCCAATCAAAATGCATGTACAGCTAGTGTTATAGTTATTTTATAAGTTATTTATTAAATTATTATATGAATTATGCATGTTATAAGCATTTTTTGGGACTAGTAGTTTACACTGATATATATGCAAGGCATTCATTTTCTGGTAAACACTGACAACAAAACTTCAAGATTGAAGCTACAGTGTGCAATTAAGTAGTTGAATTATATTGTACACTGCCTCATAATCCCATGCAAGTAACCACCTGACTGTATTACTAACAGTACTTCTTAATTTTTCAAACTATCCAATTAGAGATTAATTGAACAGTTTGCAGTTGTCATTATATAAAATAAATGTCTATAAAAACAATGGCATTTTTTTAAATTTCATCATGTACATTATAATCATAACATAAGAGGACTACATGCTGTCCAATTTGGAAATAATTGAATTTGAAAAATTGCTTTGACTGCCAAATTGAACTCGGTCTGCAGCCTTGTCCAATTTTGGCAGATCTTTGAATTTTTTGAATCCAATTATTTCCAAACTGGACTGCATGTAGTGCTTATAAAAATTAATGTGCCTACAGACAATACCTGTATCCACTGAAAGAATATCTATCTGTATCTGTTTGACCATCTGCAAAATATTCCAAGATAAAAAAATTGTTTATAATATATTATTAGCAGAATCCTAGCTGCTACATCATACTGCGATGCCAATGCTTTGTTCAAATTAGGTATTTATAAGTTCCTTGCTTTTCTACTAATTCCCAATTGAGCACCCAAACTACAAATAACTTTGCCTCCCTCCCCCTCCCCTTCCCTATGAGCAGTGATCATATCTTTTAATCCTCTTTTAATCCTCTTTTAATCGTGCAATAGATGCACGTATTTTCCTTATTTCTATTCATGTATTTCTTGCTGTTCTGTCCCTTTTTTTAAAGTTTAACAAAATAAAAAAGCAGCCATTTCAATGAAATTGAAGAGAGATAACAGGCCAATAAAAACAAACTACCCTGGCAGCGGAAGATCAGCGAACAACAAACAGAAAAGCAATTAAGTCACCAAAATGAAAAACAAAAACAAAAACAAAAAACAAATCCAAGTTTAATAATCGACAAAACAAACGCCCCAAAACTGTGAAATCAATAGACATTCTCCAGTCAAACAGCTAACAAAAACTGTACAAACCAAAGTTGTAACCAACTTAGTTGAACTTTTGTAATCAAGAATAAAAACTGAACAAAACGCAAATCAATATATTCACAAACTACATGTACTGCAATACGCTAAAGCATCACCTGATAAAGCATCGTTTTCTCCATTTAGCGAGTTTCCCATCGTTTAAAAGAGAAAAAGGATTACGACGCCCGCTCTATACGAGCGCATCGATACAACTGACCAAACTCTGAGCAGCAATTATGACTTCACAACTAATCAGAGAAATACGTCACGAGAGAGCGCGCAGAAGAAAAAAAAAACAAACGTTAATCACTGCAGTTACCTTCACAAGCTGCTTATCGGGCTCCAAAATCAGCTACCTGAGCTGCAGATGTCTGTGTTGCATGTACGACGGCCAGATTAAGTGATTTGTGTCAAAACAGCCATTTTGCCGCCATGTCAGGTTTGAGACCGCGATACAGGAAGTCAGCGCTGTGTCCACTTGGGACCGGTAGAGTCTGGGACGAGGAAACTACTCGTGCGGCAAAACGCACGGTGCATGCGCGGCTGAACAACTTCCCAAGCTTGTGTTGTTTGGAAGGGTCGAAAACATGGCGTTGTTTACGGAATAAACAGAGTTTACTTCAAGTCTGATGTGATTTATTGGAGCTAAAACTAACAGGTACGCATAACAAAGGCAGAAACAGCAGCCGTTCTTTTGATTTGAACCGATAATTCTGTCACCGTTCTTAGCAGGATCCTGGCTATCCTCGGCAAACGAGGAGTCGTTACCATGCGAATGATTTTTACCATTGATACTTTTCTTCTTTATAATTCCCAACATAGGCTAAGAAAGTGACCATGGGAAGAGAGTGTATGGGGAATACACTCCCCATCATTTCTCTGAACTACTCTAAAGTTCTGAAAGGCTTCGAGCCCTTCAAACAGGAAGCGAAGAGTTCGGAAGGTAAAGAACTAAATTGTAGCACGATTAGTTACAGTGAAGCCTCCCGTAAACGAGCGTCCTTCGACGTAGTGAGTGAATAACACTTTGATTAGACAACCTTCCGTCCTGTTGCACGTTTATATGCATTGATGAATTCCAACTGTTACCATGGGAGAGTTAAATGAGAAAGCTTAAATTCAATTTTAATTGTCTTGTGTTCTTAGATTATATCAGCCCACTCGTTTATATCAAATTGCTCAGTGCAGTTTTTCTTTCTGGCATAACAGGATATTTACAAGAATGCTCAGTGCCTGTTCCATTCAAAAAGAGAATAGACAGGAAAGTGAGCATAAGCCAAAGAATGGAGGGGTGGAGGGAGTTTGAAACCCTGCAAGAGGACACACCCAAAAGTATTGGGGTCTTTGTCAGACTTTATGACGGTTTTGCGAAGATGACAAAAGACCCCTTTTCAAAAAAGGAGAAGATAACATACAAACTCTGGGGCTTGACGTGAGGTCGGAGGCAAACTTTGCAGTTTTGCTGTTTTCAACATGCAAGGTTAGAAAACTCTGCGTTCCTCATATGTGTTCTGAAACAGTCTGCATGTGAGGGTGTCTCTCCTGGTTCTTTAAACCCTTACCCTATTTCAGAGCAAAATGTACAATATCCCACATGACAATAAACAATCATTATGCAATGCTAAAATTGCATTCTATTCCACACCAAATTGAGGGTAAAGTTATATCGCACGCCCATTCCCAAAGAAAGCTAACTATGGCTTTAAGGCCGCTAAAAAAAAACCTTTATCGCACGGCAGTCTGGTTTAGTTCAGACAACGTGCAGTCTGCAATTTTCGTGGACACTAGCTTAACTCCAAAGTTCGCTGAGACAACTTTTACACGCAACTACAGAATACTCCCGAGACTTGAAAGGCAAGAAAAGCGCAACTAGAATCGTGACTCGATTAGTTTTGCAGTCAGCAAAGTCGATCTTCGACACCACAATTTTTATGAATTTTAAGAAAAGCTCACCTCCCCCGGGGGGAAAAGCCGCGATTTCTCCAGCCAACGCTGTATCCTAACCACATACATGTGTGTGTGTTTTTTTACTTCATAAATTTAATACGCTTTTTCGAGTGTAAAAAATTTAGAACTGTCAAAGCGAGAGTCGCTTGTTTACACGCTTTCGAAGTCTCGCTAATTGTGTGAATTTTGGCAAGGATTCAATTTTGAACACAACTTTTCACACCGCGTTTGATGAATTTAAAATCTTTGACAGAAAAAGAAATTAAATCACTAAATAATACAAGGTCCGATTGTACTGAGCGAGCCAACCTGGTCATTAAATAGTACGAGGTCCGATTATGTTGAGCGAGCAAATAATCGGCCACCCATAGACAATAATATACAAATAGAATGTAATTGTTTAATTTGGAAAGCAGTGGCCCCTGGCCGGGTATTTTCTACTTCAAAAAGCAAGAGCACTTCAACCCGGTTACAATTTATCCTTGAATACAGTGTGCCAACAAACACGGTGAGAAAACTTTACAACATTTCCATATGTCAGACTGCCAGTGAAATTATGCAAATATGCCAGGAATCGGATGACACAATCTTATTTGTGCACGAAGGCACCCTGAAATAGCTTTGAAACTTTCGAAAAGATCACAGTGTAATCCTACTTGGCCTTCATCACAGTTCCCGGGGTATCAAACAACGAAATATACGGCGATTGTTGAAATACCATAATAATAACACAACTTTAAAATAACATACGCGTACTGTACATGTGAACACCATGTGAGCCGAAATTAAATAATTTACTGTCAGCGGTCATGACGTCAAGTCTAAGCAACATGGCAGCAGAGGCGAGCAATGTCACGAACTTGCTTGCAGTGCTTTGCAGTGAATGATACTCTTGTAGTGTAGGTAAATAAAGTGAGTCTTAAGACAATTTTCATTACCTAGAGTATATTTTTATCGGATTGTTCTCCGTTTCTGTACAACCATGAACATGGTTCTGAAGGTCGTTATCTATTTACCTAACTACAGTAAAAAGTAAATAACATCCGCCAAAACCATGTAAGCTGAAAATTAAAAAAATGGCCTTCTGTAAATTCATGGAGCCCAAACTGGATTTTGCTGTTTCACCTTTTGACTGGGAAATGACTTTACAGCCCTAAAATGAGTGGATTTCATTTAACGATCTCTGCTACTTCACCAGTAAATAGGAGACATATCCAACTGAGAACAGCGAGTTAAAAATAACAGACCTAAATAGGATGCAGATTAAAGTAGATAAGAGAAAGGAAATCTTGTTCTGTCAAAATTGATTGTCGAATTGCCGTACATCTGTATGTAATTTGAACTACCTACTTTCCCGGGTTTTCAAGCTATTGCGCGTGCTTCTTTAAAAGAATAAGTATAGCGAACGCTTCGGAAGACTGCGCTACTATTCCGGAGCTGTGGGTAGAAAAATTCAATGTATCCTTCGATTCTTTCAATGGTTTATACACTTCAACGCTCGAGAAAGCACTGGAACTCATTAAAGTGTATGAGATAGCGACTACTTCTCGTTATGCTGCAAGCAAAGACTTCGGAATGTCTGGTAAGTGGCCTGAACATGTAAAAGCTTAATCTAGAAATAAATGGGAAACATGCATGTACAGTAAGTGTAAGTATAAATACAAGATGACCAGAGATGTGCTAAAATAAACCCCTAATCTCTGTTTGGCTTTATCTAACAAGAATTTGTTTATATTGACATTTTAAAATAGCCAGCTCAAAGGTTTCTTTGTCACATAGATAAGGCCGGGGGAATAGTTTATTATATACATTGCAAAGGACCATTCCTTAGTTATGAAATAGGCCAGGTGTGGAAAAATTAATATTAAAGGACAAAATTCACTAAGTCCCCCCTTCCTCTCAAAGTCCATATTAAAAAGCAATGACCCCCCCCCCCCCCACACACACACACACACACACTTTGTTTATTAATTTTCAATAACAGTTGCACTCTGTAATTTAACAATAACTAACTACTCAGCATAATATTGACTACAAATATGCACATGACCAACCCCTTCCCCCCCTCCACTCTTTCCTTCATAAATAATGACCAGTCCCTAAGAATCTGGTCTCTGACTGTAACAGTTGTATAATCATTAAGGTGGCAAAAAACACAAAATTCTATGGAAGGAAGTCAGTACAGATGGCCCTGGTATGGAGTTTGATGGGATCCCATTCATGATCATTGGGAAGAAAGGCCTGGAGTGCCACCATGGTCCAAATAGGAACAAGATTTTAAAAGCAAAGCTGGCAAAAGAGAGAGGTAAATTGTTGCAGAAAATAAAATCATGTATGATTTTATACTAGACAATTTTTTTAAAGCAACATCACTTACCTTTCATACCATCAGTGTTTATTCCTTACAAAGTATCAAAACAAATATTAATACAGTATTCTAAACAGAGTGAAAAGTAGTCAAAAGCATAAAGCAAAATGCCTTATGTCTACACAACTTGCATAGCACATATTGTCTAGAACTGCTGAAGTCTGGTATCTTCTTATTTAGAAATAACTATAACTGGTATTGAGATGTGTAACATTAAAATCTTGTCCAACAGGTAAATGAACAAAGTGACCATGCCTTCTTCAGGTGCAAGACACTAAGAAGTATGATTGCCCAGCAAAGATATACATAAAAACCTAACATAACCCCAACCACCTAGTAGAGAGAAGAATCTCTGATCGGCTTTTACAGAAAGGCAGTCTGCACTTCAACTTAGTCAAGAGCGACCAACAGGATCTTGCTGTTTGTAACACAATACCAGCCGTCGGTGTACAACTTAAAAGAAATTTTAATGAAACACTGGCATCTAATACAAAACCAACCTTTATTGAAAACGATATTCATGGAACCCCTTATAATATCTTTTAAGAGAGGCAAATCCCTTAAAGACATGCTCATCAGAGCAAAAATATGAAGGCACCAAAAATATATTCTGACAACTGGAGTTGTGTAGGTCTGTCACCCCCCCTCCCTTTATTCGGATTGGAACCTGCATTACAGCCCAATCCACTGAGAAAACATCATCATGGAACTCATCAGTGAGGGGGCAAGAGGGATCAAACATGCATTCATGTGTAAGCAGAGCACACACATTAGCATTTCTGTTTAGAATAGTTAACTTATTTAGAACTATATTGATTTCTTATCTGATTGAAATAGAATTGGAACTGGGAATTATAGGAGGTTTTGTCATGATGTAGTACATGGCCATCAAAATCTGTGATGTTAATGTTCTCAATGCCATATATAAAATCTGTTCTTTTTGCTTCAAATAGGTGGTCAAGATGTGTATTTTTGTCGGTCAATGGCAGTGACAGAAAGTGCAAAGTGACTTTAAGTTTAAAATTTTGCAGCAACAATGAAGTTTGATGGCCAGTTGCTAAAACACCCCATATGTATTACTATTTACTGCCAGTTTACATGGACCAGTAATCGGCATTATGATTACAACAACTTATTTTTAGCGCACGCTACATGGTTTTGGCGGATGCTATTTACACCATTCACCAGAGTAAAGGGTAAATAACATCCGCCGAAACCACGTACAGTAGCACGCTGGAAATAAACTAGTTGCAGTCATGATGCCAATTTCCAGCCAAAAGGTGAATCGGTAAAATTCAGTTTGTGCTTCCATAGATTAACAGAAGGCCATCTCTTTTCTTTTAATTTTCAGCTCACATGGTTTTGGCGGATGTTATTTACTTTTTTTACTGCAGTTGTAAATAGATAACGACCTTCAGAACCATGTTCATGGTTGTACAGGAACGGAGAACAATCCGATAAAAATATACTCTAAGTAATGACAACAGCGTGAAAATTGTCTTAAGATTGACTTTACTTACGTTAACACTATAAGAGTATCATTCACCGCAACAGCAGATCGTGACAAGCTCGCCTCGGCCGCCATGCAACCTCGTTCCCAGTTCTTTCATCTCCCGGGCCCCGCCCCCGAAGAAAGACCCTGGTTCAGGCTGGTCACGTGTCGGCCAGAATCTGGCCGGTTGCAAAAAAGGAAACCAAGGGAGGGGCCATTAAGTCGGAAATTTACTTTACTTTGTCTACTGGTACACCAGGACACAACCCCGTTGGCCGCCTCTTTCGACATTAAATTTGCATAATGTTTGTTGAATCGCACGTGCGTCCACAGCGTTCAGAAGTCGCTCTGTCCATGAAATTTCTCTGCAGCAACTAAAGGTATACCTAAAATTAAACACACACGGGCAACTTTAATGTGGAATCCTGGACGGAAGGGTTTGAAACGAAATTTTTCTCTTGGCTGCCAAAATACATTTTGAATTTCGCGGTACAATACGACCACCAAGCATATTTAATTTTTTACTTTGAAGATTATTCTTGGATTTTACTCAAATTGCACTCAAAATGAATGTTTATGTGATGGAAAATTGGTGAGGCAACATTATCTTGTTTTGCGTGGTACAAGGAAAACAAAATTTGGACATTTTTGGCTTTTTACTAATTAGAAGCTGTTGTCTCGGTCGCTGTTGATTGACAAGTGGCTCTGCGCTTCCCTGGGAAGCGCCCTTTTATAGGAAGCTTGCCAAAAAGCATGGCTGATTTGTGTCGTTTGTGCCAACCTCGGTTTGATTTGACAAACGCACAGCACGACAAATTTCTTTGACAGGGGGACCCCTCCCAACGGATTATCTTTGTGAGCAAGGCACGTGACCAGCCTGAACCTTCTTTGGGGGCGGGGCGGGGGCCGGGAGATGAAAGAGCCTGGGAACGAGGTTGGCCGCCATGTTGGTTAGACTTGACGTCATGACCACTGACAGCAAATTTTCAATTTCGGCTCACATGGTTTTGGTGGGCGTTAAATAGTGCCTTCCCTTTCCGAAAGCTTCTCAAAAGCAGAAAACGCGAACCTCCTCTTCCTCCAGCAGAAACGCTTGAACCCAGCGACTTTTACGGGCCAGGTAAATGTACGTAGTCGCTTTATATCTAAGCGTTAGTACAAATCATGGATTTGTTTTGGTAATCATGCATGATGGTTGAGGGGATAGTTCTTGCTTGGTTTATGCGTGGGTTATTCTTCCCCAATACTGTTTATATTAAGACAATTTTCATGGAGGAAATCGCAGCTGTGGTGATATTCTGCAGTATGAGAATCTCCTGTCGACTTGTTTAAGATGTCCGGCCATTTGTGAAACTTGATATGGCATTGAGAAAGTGTTGCGATTGTTCTCTCTGCATTCTCCATTTACTTCGCCTAATTTCGAAATGAAAAAGAACACAGGTAAAACGCCTGTAGAATAATGCATTGGATTCTTCGCTTACTTCTCTCAGATCAGCAGAATCAAACGCCTGATTCCAGTGTCGTTGTTTGATAGGGCAGTAGAATCACACGCTGGCTAAAAACGTATTATCCCAAAAATAAGGATCGACTCACACTGTCGTGATCAATGTATATGCAAATATATTCTGCCAGAAAAATGCATGCCTCATGTGCTGTGCTGAACTGCCCGGGCTATTTTAACGCCGGGTTTGCGGTCAACGTCGACGGAGCCAAGTGTTTCACAAAATAACGGAGTAAAATTCTCAAAATGGTACACGTCGGAACTCGTCCGACTCATGTCGAGTATTTGCCCGTATTAAGTTGAAACGTGGCACGCTTCTGGCTGGTTGAGACTTTGGGCCGGGTCGCATTAGGAAGTTTAGTCGATAACTAGACTGGCATTGCCAGTGAGCTCGCGGCGTGAGTTGCATCGAGACCAGAATATACTAAAATGGAAAGTAGGGACAAGAGTGGAACTCCCAAGAGAGACTCCCAGTTTCTCACCAGAAAAATATCACACAGTTATAGAGAACTTGGCTTTTGAAACCTTGCTCAAATGAAACCTGATTAAACTATAAATTATCATTACAGCACTCATACACTTGCTTCTTAAAGGTTGAGCGACCCTGCTTGAGAATGCGGGACATATCTTTTTATGCACAATTGATTTTTGACAGTTTGACTTCGACTCTTATTTCTAACGAGAGGCCACGATTAATCCAGCCTTCGCTTCAACACTTTTGTGTTTTCTTTTATTAACTGAATGCGTTTCTTATATCAGGCTTTCGAGTTTTCGTGTTCTGTAACAAGCGAGGAATGTAACACGACACTTGTTTACGTCAATATCATTGCGGTTTTGTTCACAGTGTGTTCAGTCATTTGTGAACTGCAAACTCAATGCTCAGGACTATTTCGGTGTATTTTTCATATCTGGTATACAATGACCATTGCGAAACAAAGGCTACATGATCGAATGAAAGAAACATTTCAACAGGCAAAGTACGATAAGCAGAAGAATTTTATGAGGCAACAGATGTCATGTACAAAGTAATAAAGCATAAATCGCCATTGTTTTGCGGCTAAAGCTCATCGTAGCTTTGGTTTCCGTTTTCGGCCTGTTATCTTCCCAGAAGTATTTCGTGCCGCCACAGAAAGTTTCGTCGGGACTAAATATTTAGCGGCGACAGAGAAATTTGCAATCCCCGAGCGGTATCCATCAAACATTTGTTTACGGCTATTCTCAAAGCTTCCGCGGTGAACTTAAGAACGCAAGCCAAAATCGTTCCCTAAAATCCAGTTTATCCGTACATGTTCCACAGAGCCCAATGGTTTTGAGTTTGGATAGGATGTAGTTAACTTTTACACACAAGTAACGAGCAATATACACTGGCCACATCTCGAGTTGTTTAGCGAAGTCAATTACATACATTACATACATATTTTTATTGATGCTCCCCTCAAGGGGCTTTTTAGCAACAATTTGGCTTCGCCATATTACTGTGGAGTACAGGCACTGAGAGTGGTCACTGCCAGAAATTTGTTTACGTCCTCAGTGGTTCTTTTACGTCCCCCTGTAATCAAGTATAGAAGTATAGGGAGACGGTACCGCTATTTTACGTAGTCATCCGAGCCACGTGAAGATCTTACCATTTGCTGATAAAAACAAAGGCAGCATCTTTTCCTTAGTTATTGTAAGACCCCGAGTGCTGGTCCGGCCGGGGTTCGAACTGGCGACCTCCCGCACGAAAGACCGGCACTCAACCAACTGAGCCAACCGGGCGGCGATTTACGTCATCGCATATCACGTGATAATATGAACCAATCACCGTGTGCTGATTCTCGACCCAGAAAAAGGAAAACAAAAAAAATCTCCATTTTTAAGCTCGCCGCAGCTGCGCTGCCTGCGAGCAATAACTCGGCATTGGCAGCAATACGACGGCTTCTTCAATGTTTGGTTAGCAACTTGCTGACATACATTTCTTGTGACAAGCGCTGTTTGTGCTTCAAATGATGCAAATGTCGATATTAGCGTCGTTAAAGTTACGAGTGCGACCGGAGCCTTTAATTCCAATCTATTTGATGCTAAACAATTTTCACTCGATGAAGTTGACATGTATAATAGGCGGCGTTTTACACAACTCTTGTCAGCAGGTCGACCCTCGAAAGCGCCGAACTTCTCGTGCATGAATGCGTAACAGAACGTGTCACGGTGGTGGCTACAACACTAGTACATCTAGTACGCAAATTTTCAATGTTTTTCTGCAGTTCTACAAACGTTGCAGATGTAACCGGCATGTATGACATGCGCACATTTCAGGTCGATTCAAATTACGCACTTTCTGGCTTTTCTGGATCCAGTTGTTCGAAACTCCAAGGATTAACTCGACATCTTGACGCTTGTTCTAGCTGAAAGCATGTCGACAAGGTTTCAAAATGACAATGAATTTTGGACCTCAAATCAACACTCGTTTGGGTGCGACGCAAGCTAACGCGCTTTGAACAACTGGGCGGCCTGTTTATAATAACGCTCGATGCTCGATGCGATACGCTGTCAATGGTCACACATGACACCCGCTCAGTAGTGATTGACAGCCATGTGTGATTCAGCCATGCGGTTCCTTAGCTTAAAAGAATCAGTCAGTGACGCACGATTCACCAGTCGCGAGGAATAAAAACAGCATCAAACGCAACGATTCGCTTAATTACCGTGATGAATCATGAGGCATCAAACACTCAACTCTCGTATTTTTAATCTAGCATTTTAGTATTTTAGAATTTTAAAAATTTCACTTTATTTGCTACAAAAGACTAGGTTAGGTAGATAGTACAGTGTCCCCAATTAGTTTGTTAAAACTAAATACCCCGGACACTTAAAGGTTATTATTATTTATTATTATTATTGCAAACACTGTGGAATCAGACGGCATCACACGCTCTATTCGCTAGTCGTGATGAAACAGACGACATCAACTGCTCTAGTCGCTAGTCGTGAGGAATCAGACGGCATCAACGCGCGATTCGCTCGGTCCAAAGATTCAAACGGAAAAAACTCAGCCGCACCGGGTGGGGGTAGGGTTTTGACAAAAAATGCCCAATGTCAGACTCGTAATCAGAATCACACGAGGAGTCACACAGAATAGTACTGGGAATCACATAAAATAACACAAATAATCACACGCAGCCACAAAGGATATCGCAACCCAATCAGACAAGAAATGACACAAGGAATCATGCATAGAATAAGCCGGCATAAAGTTGTAGAATCAGGCATAGAATCAGGCACAGAATCAGACAAAGTATCTCACAAAGCCGTCACACAAGGACTCACATAAGCAACCACACTTCGAGGAGGAATCACAAAAGGAATCACACAAGAAGGAATCACACAGTGTCACATGTAATGGCCGTCGTCGCACTTGCGCTAAGAGTTTTAAGGGATATAAACCAATGGCAATATTAGCAAATCTAGAAAAAAGAGTCGGCTGCCTGGTCATGGCAAAATCTCTTGCAAACTCACGCATCACGGAAGTTAATTTTATATTCGTTTCATAGGGCAATACGTTGGATTGATTGATTGGATTGGACTGGACTGGACTGGATTGTACTTACACAAAAATCGCGATCACAGTAAATTTTCTGCAATTGTGTCGCACTCTGATGGCAATACTTTTTTGACTCGACAGACGTTTGATCATGCAATCAGCAATATAGGACCATTGAGCAGGGAGGCCGCAACGCATCGCAGAGTTCAAACTGCACTTTTTGACATTTTTGATAGTATTTGGTTTCAGTATTAAAGGGAGGTATCACACCGAGCACAACACAACGTACCTGATCAAAGGCTTTATAGGTCGGCACACTATTGTGCAATTCGGCTTTGCGAGCAATGTTGTACGATGCGTCCACATCACCTGAAGCTTGTGCGCGTGCAGCTCAGTATGAATAATGCAGTCTGAACAAAAAATATGCACAGTTACAACACATGGGTTGTGTTTTACAACTCGGAATTTCCCGCCTAGATTTTCAAATATATACTAAGTGGTAAGGCTTGGCATTTCAGCAATCCTTCAGTATAATCTGTGCAGTAAACTATAGCTTGATTCGCAAGAGAAATAAATAACGTCGCGCAGACATACGAGGCAGGTTTAACATAGTAAACACACGTCTTCCAATTCAATATCTGAGAGGTGAGACTAGAAAGCGCAAATAAAGGTAAATTTGTGTACGTTTAGCTGTCAAACGATCGATTTTCGTCGCTGAATCACAAAAATAATAAAATACTAAAAAATCCTTAGCGAGTGTTGTGGCCGTAGTATTCACTCAGGTAAATTTTATCCGTAAGATTAGTCTACATAGTGCGCGTGGTTCGAGTCTGGCATTGGGCCTTTCTTTTTTTGTCGAAACCCTACCCCCACCCGGTGCGGCTAAGTTTTTTCCGTTTGAATCTTCAGACCGAGAGAATCGCGCATTTGATGCCGTCTGATTCCTCAAGAATGGCCAATCGCGCGTTGATGCCGTTTGATTTCTCACGACTAGCGACTAGTTGTAGTCCTTCAGTAGAAACTGCCTTGAATTGGTCAAAAGAGAGTACGAGAAATGGTCGAAAGTAGAGGAGCGATACCTCGTAACACTGTGGGGACAAACTAGATAAACTAGAGAGCCAGCAAGCAAGGGAGGCATTGGGCAGCAGTAGCCAAGGCCCTCAATGATAAGTTTGTTTCAAACCACCAATGCAAACAAAAAGTCAAGTAATTAAGATATCTACGGAGAAATTTGATAGCAGAGTAATTTATTAACCCTCAGGCTGCCATCTTCGCGAGACAATTTTCCTAGTGGGATTGAAACATTAAATGTCTCAGATGTTAACACAAGATAAACTCGCGAAATTTTTCTGAGACATTACAAATGTTATACTCAAGTGCGATTCGGGCCTTTGTCACGTCATGTTTCGGCAAGCCCAAACAACGTTTTTTGCTAAATGATGATCCGTGGAGGTTGCAAAACTGTTATTAGATGTGCTGGAACCAGTTGAAACTCTTGTTAAACCTGATATCTCTTCAGCTGTCTCATGTGAATCCGCTAAAGATCACGGTGGATTGAAAGAAATATATGGTCAACTATCGATTTTGTTGGTTTGTCTCCACCACCGAAGTCAGTCCAATGTGTTGATCAGCCCGAGAGTTACTTGGACTCGAGAGGTTTCAAGAGGATGTGAATAATTAAGCACCGCCATTTTCATCGTTTGACAGAATTATTCGCTACCTTTTCAAAAGATTTCCAAGTTTATATGTTTCAGATACTTGAGTACTTAATGCACGAAATCTAGCCAGGATCTCGAAGAGTCCCGGCGATGAGTATACATCATCAGATATTCTATCAGCAGTGGAACTTTCTTCATCAGGTGAACTTGAATTCATATCTTCTGATGCATTTTGGTCAGCTAGACTTGTAAAATTGTTGTCAATATTTTAATGTCAATTGCTATATGTTGGTATACAATGGACTATTCATTTTATGCCAAGTAAGGGCAGCAGAAATTATCTGTTCACAGTCAACAGGCACATTGCAGATTCCACCTTTAATCTTTCTGTGTTGTGATCCTTTAGACATTACCACTATTTTTTCAAAAATGATACGCTGTGCTACAAGTATCTGTTCAAGTTTCTCTAACAGAGCCAATTCTGGAGGGACTTCATTTAAATACAGGTTGTTTTTAACAGCTTGGCATGGAACTTTCCCTTTTAAAATCTGTGAGTGGCAGGTTTTACATTCTTTTTCATCAAATGACTTTTGACCGGTAAAAAATTCTTGCATAGTGTACTTTGTTCTCTTCAGTTTTACAACTGACTTCCTGTAAAGTATTCGGTTACCGACAGAGCATATAAAGTAAGGACCATCTTTTATTTTGTTTTTAAATTCTACAAGATGGTAGTATAAATTATGCATTATACTCTTAGATCTTCTCTTTTTTTTCGCATGTAAAATCTCCTTTTTCTCCTGATCCATGCTGTAATATTTACTTTTCTTACATTCAAGCCAATATCTTTTAGCTGATGGTTCTGTGTTAAGATATCGTCATATTGTGAATAAGTGTCCTTTTTTTGTTAGACTCCATAAGTCTACTTTTTTGCATTTTTGGATAGAAAGTCTTGTTTTTATTTATTTTTATTTTTTTAGGTTTCATTGATTTGTGTTTTTAAACCTTTTTAGACAAAAGGCCCTTTTTGTATAGGTTCCATTGATTTGTATTTTTCAACTTTTTTAGACAATAGGTCCTTCATTTGTTTAAGTTCCATTGATTTGTATTCTTCAGCAAATTTAGACAAAAGGTCCTTTTTTTAGGTTCCATTAATTTGTATTTTTCAACATTTTTAGACAAAAGGTCCTTTTGTTTAGGTTCCATTGATTTGTATTTTTCGGCATAATATTTAGAAAAAAGTCCTTTAATTGTTTAGGTTCCATTATAGTTTGTATTTTTCAACATTTTTAGACAAAAGGTGCTTTCTTTGGTTAAGTTCCATTGAGACTTGTATTTTTCAGCTTCTTTAGCAAGAAGGTCCTGTTTTTGTTCATGATTCATTGATCTATATTTCCCAGCAATATTATTTACAATGCATCTTTTTTAGCAGGTTCTATATTGTATTTTGTTTTGTTCTCTTTTTCGTTTTAGAGTATATCATCTCTTTTTCTAGAACAAATGTTTCCTTGTTATTTTGTGCTTTACACCTTTCGTCAAACAACATAATCATGAAAGAAACTGTGTTTGATAGTGCACTTTATCGCATGCAAACTTGTCAAGAATGATAGAACAGATTATGTTTATGAGAGGAGAATCTATATCATTTACTTTCTGAAATAATTGTGGTGATTCACTTTGATCAAATGCTAATCATGACAACAAATTTTGTCCTCCTTTTTGCTTGTTGTTGACAAATACAACTAGGCAGTACGTTGAAGTCTATTTTTCTGTAATAAGTTCATGAAGCTTCTGCTTGCTCAAACTTGTGTCTTTGGACAGAACTCCTTGGCTTTTTAGCAGTTAAGAAAACATTAACATCAGCACCTGCACATATCTCTAGTTTATTTGGTAAATTCCTTACTACAAGGTGTTTGTCAACATTCACTTTCGTGTAAAATGTGTTACCTTTTTAAATTGCATAACTTAATGTATCAGAATTCCAATAGCTGCAAGATTTAATTACAGAAAAACAAATGCTATAGAAAGAACTTGCACAGCACTGCTTACATTTGCAAATAATTGCTTTACTTCTTTCAGCTGAAGTTATAGGTTCTTCACAACTATGCTTGTTGTGTCTGTCTTCTGTTAGACCGAGGTGTACTCCTTCAATTTCAAATGTAATGGCAGGCAAGTGTATATATAAAGTCTGGAAATACTCCAATAAATTGCCAACTAAACGAATTTCAATTAATACACATTTTCCTTCAGGATGTTCCATGCCAAAAGTATCCCTACTATGAGAATCAAATACTTTGAACCTGCCACCTGGCAATCAAAATACAGCTACAGTACTACAGCCAATTGTCAGAATAAAGCAGCTGAAATCCTGTTTGAGCAATAAATTAAAAGCCCCGGTCGGTGTTGTGCAGTAAGCAATTAAGCCTTCAGATTGAGTCACCACAATACCTCTGTCTCTTCATAGCCGTATATTTATTCTAGGTAAGTGTCTGTAACATTAGTAAAGTTTCGGTTGCATATTGGGTTTATTTTAATCAACGCACAAACTGAAGTACGGCAATCGATCGCGAGTCGAGTTGATTAAATATGAGAGCTGCGACTCGATATTAAATCTAAGAAAAACATTTTTCTGTGAAATTCTTGCTGTCATGTTGCCTTATTATTCCAGATATTGGCTTTTAGTGAAAAGTAGGCGTCTTTGTATTTAATAGACCTCAGTGTAATTATTGAAAATGGCGCAGATTGTGCACATCGCTCACTCGTCCAAAACATAGGTCCGCAAAGCGTACGTGAAGCTATTTGCTAGTTAAG
This sequence comes from Plumapathes pennacea, assembly GCA_964036295.1. Lineage (NCBI taxonomy): Eukaryota > Metazoa > Cnidaria > Anthozoa > Antipatharia > Myriopathidae > Plumapathes > Plumapathes pennacea. Next base: position 18,299,591 of record OZ038462.1, read on the forward strand.
TATTGGTTCATGCTTAGCGTGCGTCTATCGAGTTTTATAACATAGTCACGATACAAGCCGCGCGCTGATTGGTCGAAAACCGTGGTTTGCCAGAGTATAAACCACACTTACCCGTGGTTTATAAGTTATAAACCACGCTTACGTCATCCTCTGGCAAAAAAGAGAAAATAATGCGAGAATGGAGTCACCATTGCCCAACTTCGAGATAAAATTTGGCTTTAAGTGAAGGCACCGGCTAGTACGGTTCACCGTGAATCGGTAAAGAACGTGACCTCATCAAAAAGCACTTCAACAGTTTGGAGAGGGAAAATCTATGTCGAAGAACGGCAAGTTTCTTGTCAGCGTCGTGGAAAGCGACTCGGTTTAAGCACTGTCCCTAAGTACAGCATATTTGGGAGTCACAATTACATCAGTGGGTTGTTTGAATGAAGTTGAATGCTTCAACAAGGAAGGAGAGAGCAAATCATTCAGTTGAAGAAGATCAGCCGTGAGCAATCACTGAACATGAACGGCGAAGACAGACGAACAGACGTGTTTGTTGTGATGCACGAGAAAGAATTTCCGACGATGTGACTGAAAAAAATGATTGAAGAATTTTCGGACGGACTTCAAATGATTGTACTACGAGGTAGAGTCAAGAAATCGGTAAGTTTTCATTCACACAATTTTCGAGTCGGCCGTTGGAGCATTTGTTGATTCCCTTCAAATTTGCATTTTATGCACAGGCCGACGGTATGATTTCATGTACTTGTAGTCCAACGTTCTGCAGGAAATATAGTTCTTTACTGTGAGATGTTGTCTAATTTTATAGAACCAGACGACCTGGTTGAAAAATTGAAGCGAAACTGTACTGACTTGGCAATTCGGACCGCCGAGCCGTTTAGGAGAATCTATTTTTTCATCGCTGTTAGCATTCCGACATTTTTGATGAATAAAGACAGTTTTATTGTGAAAGTTTTGAAGTTCTATGTTATAAAACAAATAAACCAGCTTCAAGCGTGCTCCGTTCAGAAATAAAGCACTTAGCAAGTGCCGAGAGCACTCAAGAAGTGGGGAAAAACGCTCGCCTTCGGCTCGCGTTTCTCCCTACACTTCTTTCGTGCTCTCGTCACTTGCTGCGTGCTTTATTTCTGAACGGAGCACGCTTGAAGCTGGTTTATTTGTTAATTATAACATAGTCACGATACAAGCCGCGCGCTGATTGGTCGAAAACCGTGGTTTGCCAGAGTATAAACCACACTTACCCGTGGTTTATAAGTTATAAACCACGCTTACGTCATCCTCTGGCAAAAAAGAGAAAATAATGCGAGAATGGAGACACCAATGCCCAACTTCGAGATAAAATTTGGCTTTAAGTGAAGGCACCGGCTAGTATGGTTCACCGTGAATCGGTAAAGAACGTGACCTCATCAAAAAGCACTTCAACAGTTTGGAGAGGGAAAATCTATGTCGAAGAACGGCAAGTTTCTTGTCAGCGTCGTGGAAAGCGACTCGGTTTAAGGACTGTCCCTAAGTACAGCATATTTGGGAGTCACATTACATCAGTGGGTTGTTTGAATGAAGTTGAATGGCTTCAACAAGGAAGGAGAGAGCAAATCATTCAGTTGAAGAAGATCAGCCGTGAGCAATCACTGAACATGAACGGCGAAGACAGACGAACAGACGTGTTTGTAGTGATGCAAGAGAAAGAATTTCCGACGATGTGACTGAAAAAAATGATTGAAGAATTTTCGGACGGACTTCAAATGATTGTACTATGAGGTAGAGTCAAGAAATCGGTAAGTTTTCATTCACACAATTTTCGAGTCGGCCGTTGGAGCATTTGTTGATTCCCTTCAAATTTGCATTTTATGCACTAGCCGACTGTATGATTTCATGTACTTGTAGTTCAAAGTTCTACAGGAAATATAGTTCTTTACTGTGAGGTGTTGTCTAATTTTATAGAACAGACGGCCTGGTTGAAAAATTGAAGCGAAATTGTACTGACTTGGCAATTCGGACCGTCGAGCCGTTTAGGAGAATCTATTTTTTCATCGCTGTTAGCATTCCAACATTTTTGATGAATAAAGACAGTTTTATTGTGAAAGTTTTGAAGTTCTATGTTATAAAACAAATAAACCAGCTTGAAGCGTGCTCCGTTCAGAAATAAAGCACTTAGCAAGTGCCGAGAGCACTCAAGAAGTAGGGAAAAACGCTCGCCTTCGGCTCGCGTTTCTCCCTACACTTCTTTCGTGCTCTCGTCACTTGCTGCGTGCTTTATTTCTGAACGGAGCACGCTTGAAGCTGGTTTATTTGTTAATTATAACATAGTCACGATACAAGCCGCGCGCTGATTGGTCGAAAACCGTGGTTTGCCAGAGTATAAACCACACTTACCCGTGGTTTATAAGTTATAAACCACGCTTACGTCATCCTCTGAAAAGAGAAAATAATGCGAGAATGGAGACACCAATGCCCAACTTCGAGATAAAATTTGGTTTTAAGTGAAGGCACCGGCTAGTACGGTTCACCGTGAATCGGTAAAGAACATGACCTCATCAAAAAAGCACTTCAACAGTTTGGAGAGGGAAAATCTATGTCGAAGAACGGCAAGTTTCTTGTCAGCGTCGTGGAAAGCGACTCGGTTTAAGCACTGACCCTAAGTACAACATATTTGGGAGTCACAATTACATCAGTGGGTTGTTTGAATGAAGTTGAATGCTTCAACAAGGAAGGAGAGAGCAAATCATTCAGTTGAAGAAGATCAGCCGTGAGCAATCACTGAACATGAACGGCGAAGACAGACGAACAGACGTGTTTGCAGTGATGCAAGAGAAAGAATTTCCGACGATGTGACTGAAAAAAATGATTGAAGAATTTTCGGACGGACTTCAAATGATTGTACTACGAGGTAGAGTCAAGAAATCGGTAAGTTTTCATTCACACAATTTTCGAGTCGGCCGTTGGAGCATTTGTTGATTCCCTTCAAATTTGCATTTTATGCACTAGCCGACTGTATGATTTCATGTACATGTAGTCCAAAGTTCTACAGGAAATATAGTTCTTTACTGTGAGATGTTGTCTAATTTTATAGAACAGACGGCCTGGTCGGAAAATTGAAGCGAAAATGTACTGACTTGGCAATTCGGACCACCGAGCCGTTTAGGAGAATCTATTTTTTCATCGCTGTTAGCATTCCAACATTTTTGATGAATAAAGACAGTTTTATTGTGAAAGTTTTGAAGTTCTATGTTATAAAACAAATAAACCATCTTCAAGCGTGCTCCGTTCAGAAATAAAGCACTTAGCAAGTGCCGAGAGCACTGAAGAAGTGGGGAAAAACGCTCGCCTTCGGCTCGCGTTTCTCCCTACACTTCTTTCGTGCTCTCGTCACTTGCTGCGTGCTTTATTTCTGAACGGAGCACGCTTGAAGCTGGTTTATTTGTTAAATGGATGCACGCGGGAAGTTGGGAGAGCACGAGAGAAGCGTAAGAGTTTAACAGCTCTATCTTCACGAGTGCTCTCTCAACTTCCCAAGTGCATCCATAACTCAATAGACGCACAGCTAAAAGCATGAACCAGTTCTTTTATAACATAGGCACACGAAATTATGAGCGAAAAACTAATTTTCATTTCTGATTGAATGCAAAATTCTCTTTCGACGCGCAAAAGGAAAAACAAACTCTCATTGACTGATTGAAAACACACCACAACTTACTAACATTTCTGTCACTAAAAAGTTGTTGAGAGTCGATGAAAAAGATGTCGTTTAATCGACGAAAACACTGAAAGTACTGTTAACCTGGCGTGGTGAAAGCCAGCACCCTGCGGTGACTTTAGAATTTGTAATAACGTAAATGTTTTGAACGGTACAATATTATTGAAGATGAACCCCAGTAAATTCAAGTCGCCGCTTCAAAACAACGTGAGATTCACCTTGAACATGGCAGACAATGTAGGTCTGGAAAAGCAAAGTGATCCGTCAAAGAATGTGAAAATCACTATGAGCGAAAGAGATAGAAATGTTTGACGAGCGGACTGGTTTGTTATTCGAGCTACCAGCAAACTGTACTGTAAACACTGCAAGTATAGCGGCTTTCGGAATGAATGAACGCCGTTTCATTTCAAAGCCATTAAAGGCTTGTCGATATTTATCTTTGCTGTGATGGATTTCACTGTCCATGAGAATTAAGCCGTCGAGAAATAGGTGAGCTTTGATTCATAAAATTTTCTGTGCCGACCGTTGAAATACAGAATTTGCTCGCGGCTGCGGCGAGCTTAAAAATAGTTTTTTTTTTTTTTTTTTTTTTCTTCTGGGTCGAGAATTAGCACACGGTGATTGGTTTATATTATCACGTGATATGCGATGATCGAGATGTGGCGAGTGGATTCGGCTCGTTAGTTGTGTGTAAAAGTTAACTGCATCCTATCCAAACTCAACACCGTTTGGCTCTGTGGAACATGCATGGATAAGCTGGATTTTAAGGAACGATTTTGGCTTGCGTTTAAGTTCACCGCGAAAGCTTTGAGAATAGCCGTAAACAAATGTTTGTTGGATACCGCTGCGGGATTGCAAATATCTCTGTCGCCGCTAATTGTTTAGTCCCGATGAAACTTTCTGTGGCGACACGAAATAGTTCTGGGAAAATAACAGGCCAAAAACGGAAACTAAAGCTACGATGAGCTTTAGCCGTAAAACAATTCCGATTTATGCTTTACACTGTACATGACATCTGTTGCCTCACAAAATGCTTCTGCTTATCGTAAATTGCCTGTTGAAATGTTTCTTTCATTTGGTCATAGTAGTCTTTGTTTCGCAATGGTCAATGTATACTAGAAATGAAAAATACACCGAAATAGTCCTGAGCATTGAGTTTGCAGTCACAAATGACTGAAGACACTATAAACAAAACCGCAGTAATATTATGTCAACATGTCTCGTGTTACATTCCTCGCTTTCAATGTAAAATTTGTTACATAGCACGAAACTCGAAAGCCTGATAAAAGAAACGCATTCAGTTAATAAAAGAAAAAAGATAAGTATTGAAGCGAAGGCTGGATTAATTGTGGCCTCTGATTAGAAATAAGTGTCAAAGTCGATTGTGCATAAAAAGATATGTCACACATTCTCAAAATGTAGAGCCGCTCAAAGAAGCAAGTGTATGAGTGTTCTAATGATAATTTATAGTTTAATCAGGTTTCATTTGTGCAAGGTGTCAAAAGCCAAGTTCTCTATACTGTGTGATATTTTTCTGGTGAGAAACTGGAAGTCTCTCTTGGGAGTTCCGCCCTTGTCCCTACTTTCCATTTTAGTATATTCTGGTCTCGACGCAACTCACGCCGCGAGCTCACTGGCAATGCCAGCCTAGTTCAGACTTGATTACTGATTTCCTTTGGATGCCGGTTTGACTTCATGTAGTACAAATTTCTTCGGAAAATAAAGCTATTTTCTTCTTAGTTGTAAAGCTTCTGTTAATTTATAAACGAGGAAAGCTAAAAAAGTCGAAAGGAAGCGGCATTTGCTCACGTCATATTGTTGAGCACGGGCGTGCACGTGCTACGCCCAACGAGCAATAAAAAATAAATGAAAATATGACGATGATGAAGACACATTTGTAATCCTATCATAATTCCGCAGTATTCGCGCAGTACAAACTCGTATACACATACAGAGCGGTTTTCGGATGACTTTCGAAAACTGAAACCAACTAGTTACAGCCCGAGAAAGCGCCATCCCTACAGTACTTGATTGCTTTCATGGGCAGATTGCAATTAGTCTTTGCTTTTACTGGCTAAGAATGCTATCTAGAAGTGTAACAAACTTAAAAGCTAAGCAAACACACGATTACTTTGGACGGTCATCCTAAAATGGCTCTATTAGTCTTGTATGATAATTGTGTTCATTTTAATAACTTCAACCCTCAGATATGTTCGCTGGATATCACAGAACAAGATATTATCCGAATGATAGAGGCAACATAACATACACTGCTACCGGAGGAGATGTGGTCTGTATCGACGTACCTATAAACCCATGGCGAGTGCTTGATCTGCCTTCGTCTGACACCTCTCGTGAGGCTGTTAAAGCCGCTTTTAAGCAGAAGATCTGCCAATCGGTCCGCCAGAAGCGTGCATTGGTCTCTATAGCGAACCATATACTGACGTCAACCGCCGGCAGGTACAAGCGAATACAAGGTACAAACGATTTCCTTGTCAGAAAGCGAGACCACTTTATGCTGGCAGCCTGTGGTAATACAGCAGAGCTTGCTTCCATGATCGCCATGAGAGGGAACCTTGTCAAAGACGAGGACGAGCACAATCGCACACTGTTGTACATCTCGAGTAAGTCTGGCTTCTACGACACGTGCAAGCTACTCCTGCAGAAAGGCGCGTCCGTCAACAGGTTACAGAGTGATGGTAGCACGCCTCTTCACGGCGCCGCATATTATGGGCATACACTCGTCGTTGGACTCCTACTAGAGCATGGGGCAAGAAGTGACATCAGAAACAAGTGGGGGAATACTGCCCTGGAGGAAAGCGCCACTTCCAAGATACGGCGGTTAATAAATACCGCGTCGGCAGACAGTATCTCGTCCCTTGCAGCAAATCTCCGAGCAAAGCAATTTGTCTCGAACGTGCGACTTATTAAGCACAGTGGAAGAGTCATTGCAAAGGAGCTCATTCGCGATCCCCACACACTTGATCCAGGCACAAGAGCTCAGTGGGATGTCATCCAAGGAACGTGGGAGACGGTATGGCACGGCACACGCTATAGGTATCTGCCGTCGATCATAGAGAATGGCCTTGTCCCTGCCGGTTCAAGTGGTATCAAGCCGGCAAAGGGCCACTACGGCCTCGGAGAGGTGCATTTTGGTATCCGTAACTGGGCAGCAGCTATCTTCCTATCCCCCAGCATTCTGTACGCAGCACACGCAGTTTATTCCGACCGAGTGTTCTCCGATTCTGAGCAATGGTGCGTCCTGGTCAAAGTTTACTGCAAACCACGCAGTTACAAGTGTTATGACCCTACCGTTTTCCGCTACGAGCCGATGGATGGGGAGCCTGACATGCCGGAATATCGAGTGCCCGTTACTGAAGCGAACAAGAATGTCATCTTGCGTGTCGAGTCCAGGCGTAACGTTGTCGTCCAGTCCCTGATGTTTGTGCGCCTTAGTTTTCTCGAGAGTCAAGATATTAACTTTAAAAAAGCAATGAAACTCTTGCACTAAAAGCGTTCACCTTTCGAATATTCAAATTGGGACATTAACCAAAGAAGGTTAGTCTTTAGTTTTACCAAGAATGGCGGAATGGCGATGAACGCCGTTAGTTTATAAAAGAACTTTATTATTGGTTTCAAATCTAGCGAAAAATTGGTACAGTTAACTTAATCACGAATCTTGGACTTCTAAACATTACTGAATCCGAAGTCCGAAAGGCACTCAGGGAACTAAAAACAAAGAAGGCTTTTGGCGTTGATGGCATTCCATCTCGACTACTAAAAGATGGAGTTGATGTTGTGGCACCTCCACTGACAGTAATTTTCAACATGACCATCCAGCTAAACAAGATCCCTGGCGAATAGAAAAAGGCGAAGGTAACACCTATACACAAGGCGGACGCAAAGGAGGACCCGAAAAATTACCGCCCCATATCTGTATTGCCCGTGGCATCCAAAGTCCTCGAGCGTCTAATTCACCGGCAACTTGCAGGTTATTTTGACAAACACGGCCTGCTATCTATATCACAATTGGGATTCAGAAAGAAACACTCAACGGAAACAGCCGCCACTAATTTTGTTGACGAGATTCTTATGAACATGGAAAGTTGGTCTGGTAACTGGAACCGTGTTCATCAACCTGGCCAAGGCTTTTGACACGGTCGACCATGATATCTTGATTTGAAAACTGAGGCACTACGGCGTATGCGACGAAAGCCTGCGGTGGTTTAAGAATTACTTTTCGGGAAGAAAGCAGTTTGTGTGCATTGACTCCCAAACATCTGAGGAGCTCAACATCGCATCTGGAGTCCCACAAGGGTCCATTCTGGGGCCTCTGTTATTTGTAACGTACATGAATGACTTATCACGATGTGTACAAAACTGTTCAGTTAACATGTATGCTGACGACACAGCCTTATACTTTGGTGGGTCAACTGTGTATAAACTGCATTATTAATCAAGACTTGGAGCGTTTATCTGGGTGGCTGGAGGCAAACCACCTTGTGGTGAATGTCTCCAAAACCAAGTCACAAAGAACGCGGTCGTAGTCTAGGCTTGAATCTTTTCCGAAAGGACATAACTAGTGTTGCCACTTTTAAGTATCTAGGTGTAGTATTCGACAATTTTATGAGTTGGAAGGCTCATACCGATTATGTATGTAAACAGATAGCTGTTAGGATTAGTATTCTGGGACGGATTAGAGGTTTTATAACACAAAAGGCACCTCTACTTGTTTATAACACAATCAATCTTCCCATTTTTTATTACTGCGATATAACTTGGAGTAGTCTATTGCAACAAGGCCAGTATAGACTGTAACGCCTCCAGAACAGATCTGCCAGGATAATCACGCGCTGTGCACGCTCCGCCGAGGCCACGCAACAATACACTGATCGGCCCTGTCACGCAGGCGCTCCTTCCATAAGGCTAAACTTGTTTTACAATGTCTTCACTCTTTAGCTCCCTGCCTATTTTTTATCGTATTTTACTAGATTTAGCAGTATACATAGCTACAATACCAGGCACAGCTGCAGGCTATCCCTACCAAAAGTTAAACACAGCTTTGGGAAGAACACTTATTTTTAGTGGCGCCAAACTGTATAATGATCTCCCTGTGAACCTCGCAAACGCTAACACCAAACAAACGTTCTGTCGCCTGGAAAAGAACTTTTTTCTGCCAAGTTGAATTTACTAGTTATTGTATCATATATTGAATTTTATTGTATTTTAATATCTTAGGCGTTGTAAACAATTAGGCTCTCGTTACTTTTTACTTTTTTATAGCTATTGTAATTAAGTAGACCACTTTTAACTTTTAGCGAAAATGTAATGTAGTTTTGTTAGATGCAGGGCACCTCTGGATACCAGCCGTCGAGCTGAATGGGCTACCCTGCTAAAATAAAGTTGTTCATTCATTCATTCGTTCAGAAAATTGTTTTCACTAGCGACATTCCCTGCATGCCACAGTTTCCAGTTACTCACAAATCTAAAGACAACGGACCTCTTTGGGGAACGATCATAACAAAGTCCTTACAGAAGTGAAGCAGCAGAAGAAGGAGCAGAGAAAAGAGTGTTCAAGCATCACTTCTTTGTTCTACTTAATAGATGTCGACCACTTCGGTTATCTAGTGCGCAAAGCAATGCTAGATTTGATCCCCGAGCGAAGCGAGGGAAATAATCACGACGCTAATGCAGTAGTATCGCTTATTCGGAGACTCCAAGCGGGTCGCCATCTCGAAATTTGATCGTCTGTCAGTCAGTCTGCCAGTCTGGCGTACAACCTCGTTCCCAGGCTCTTAGGCCAGAACTGTAAACCGCCATTTTTTTTTTTTTTTTGGTGACATGCGATAGAGTACGAACGGAAATGATTTTCTACAACAAGGTGCAAATACAAGGCCAAGCAGTTAGACGGACGGCTGTAAGTTGCCCAGATATTTTGCCAGTGTATCGGAGGCAAGCTTGCTAGCCGTGAAACGAATTCTTTAAGGCATCGATTGGCCGACCTGAACACAATCTCAGACACCAGTATTGTGTTAAAACGCAGACTTCTTCAGAAAGTAATCGAGCAAAATACAGTCGGTGGAAATCGAACAATCACCGTGGCAAATTTCACCTTTTACAATAACAGGATTGTAGTTTTCAGAATCCAAGTTTTGACAAGATGACGACGCACAATGCAATGGAAAGTGGAATTTTCCCACTGTATGAGGACTGGTCAGTGTATTTTGAAATCATTGAAGACGTAAACAATAGTGTTTTGGGTTTTGTTTCCTTTGCTGGAAAAGAGCTAAAACTATGGCTTTCAGGAACCGGTGAGTTTTGAAAAATTACATCAATTAACGTCAGTACGCGTATGCTATTTTAAAGTAGTGCGATCTTTAGGGTATTTCAACAATCGTCGTATATTTTGTCGTTTGATACCCCGGGAACTGTGATGAAGCCAAGTAGGATTATACTGTGATCTTTTCGCTGTTTTTAAAGCTATTTCAGTGTGCCTTCGTGCACAAATAAGATTGTGTCATCCGATTCCTGACATATTTGCATAATTTCACTGACAGTCTGACATATGGAAATGCTATAAAGTATTACAAGAAAATTGCGCACAAATAACCTGGAAGAATTGAAAATACATCTGAATGATCAAGAGAATAAGGAACTTACACGCCTGGTGCACGAGATAAGGTAAGAAACGATAAGAAAATTCTTACTCTTCTTTATTTTGAATGTGAGGTGGGACATGATCTGCAATCAAACTATCACTGCATCATCTGCACCTTTCTTCCGAAGCCTTCGGCGCAAGAACAGTTCTTCCCTTTCCATATACGAGATATTGGAGGCAGCACTACTGTATTTGCAAAATATCCGATATATAGATGCAATGGCTGTGATAAATTTATTAATTGTTAGAATGTTCTATTGAAAACAGTTTTTGTATTTTCTAGACGGCAGGAAATGATTTTATTGAGCTTAATTTGAAAACTCTTCCGCTGAATATGTTTCCCCGGACACCTCGAGCCAGCTTGCGCTCGCAAATGACTCATTATGTCCGTGGTTTTTGACGCAGTGGGTCAGATTTTCACTGAGCACCTCGGAGGATGAGACTCAACTGACCCAGTTTTTATCAGGACTAAATAAGTCTTCACTACGTATTAGTCAATTGTGCAACTAAACTGGAAAAATGTGCGGGTTTGAAAGAGTTGGTTGAAACGTTTACATTTCTTAAAAATGACTCAAAATGCTCGAAATGGTGTTTCAGGAAATGCCCGGATTCCCCTATTGTGTGATGCCTTCGGCACTCAAACCATCTCTCATGAAATGTTCTATCCGCTCCACCCCTTAATGACTAAATGCGTTTTACAAATGTCTAAAGTGCTATGAACCTTTAATTTCAGGGATAAGGTTTTCTGGGGGGATGTTCCAAATTTTCGGGACTACCTTCATATTACAACATAGTACCGCTCAAACAGCGTTTGTTAAAGTTGACACCTCCGTTCTGATAGTTGGCTTGATACGGTGACTTGGTTATAACACGTGTTTATTGAGACTGCAAATAAACTAAAATAACACGAAATAAACGGTGAAATACAATGTAGAACTCACTGTAGATAACACGGTTAAAAACAAATACGAATACAAAACTTAAGGTATGTTGTGAACTACGATGAACTACGGTACGTTTGAAAAGTCATAAGTAATCCAGAACCAAGCGAACACGTAAATACGATCCAAACTCAAAAGATTGACTAAAGCGAGTTATAAATATGATTATAAGTATAGCTAGATTAACGAACCGATAAAAGATCGATTATGAGAGCCGTTGTTTAAAAGATGTTCCCTTCGTAGAACTCTATGCGCTTGTAATCATAAGTTTATACGATAAACGCAGATTGAATTTTAAAAAAATGATCTTGTTATCGATGGAGTTAACAAAAGAATAGTAAGTATTTTATCATTAGAAGATGAGGAAGTGACATTTAAGATCTTATTGCGAGATAGTGTATTATAACATAATAATATTTCATAATAAACTTGCCCTCATAACACACGATACAAACTTCTAACTGCAAAACTAAGGAACGAAAGAAAAGATTTGCGGGTTTTACTTTGTAACTATATTCGTTGCGACTCAATTTTCGTTTTGAAAACTATTCTTTAAATTTGGAGTCATATCAGTTGCAAGTGGCGGCCTATTAATATTAGTAGTGTACATAAATTATAATGTAAACTTGCTCTGCTCTGCCTTGTGTATGTTGATTATCTGTGTATACTAGAAATACGATAATCGCAGATACCCCCTCACTCCGTCCTGCACTAGCATATATTAGAAGTTTCGACGCAAAAAAATAAACAAAGAAGTAATGTGTCTATATGATTTTATACGGCCTTTGACGTAATCAGCCTGTTGTAGTTGACGGAGCAAGCGTGTTAAAATAACGTTTTACTACTTGTACTATACCAAGTGCTGAACACTTAAAGGAGAAAAAGAGTGGTCTGAATTATAGTAACTTTGTGTCACTAGTGGTTTACTAATTTTGCACAAAAATATATATTTAAATTTCGCAAACCCCACCCCGCCTGGCCTCTCTTGCGTTACGCCACGCATTTTCTCACCGAATTTCCAAGTGAGTCCACAACAAACTACGGCAAACCAGTGGAAATTAGCTTATTTTTACCCCAACATTTAGAAAACAAATTTCAAATTTCAAAAAATCATTCTTGTGATTAATCACTTTACCACTCTATAATGGATCAGCTCTGACCCAATAAGAAAACAACATATATATCAGCATCAATTCCTTTTATTCTTAATCTCATTGTCATCATCATCATACAGCACACTATTCATTGTGTGCCCTTTTTATCATATTTTTGTGTTATATAAGCTTCATCAAGTGCTCCTGCCTGGTACGAAAACCCAAAACCTTGTAGGAAAAAGTAGGAACGTGGTCTCCAACCAAAAGCATGCAGGAGCACAATCCCTTGGAGGATAAGGGAATAATAACTATCATGAACTTAATACAGGTAAACAACCCTTTCACTCCCAAGCCTAAATGCAGAATCTCTCAGAATCTCTCAAAATACATTATATAAAATAACTTATGTAGTGAGAAATGACAGTTTAGTCAGCATTCACTTAACCAAAAAGGTACAAAAAGCTATATATTCTCTATACTGTACAATACAGTACACTTTCAACTGAAGGAGAAAATTGAATTTGATCACTCTTAGGTGTGAAAGGGTTTAAACTTGTTGTTACAACATTGGTTACTGTCTACCTTGGTGCTGGCCTTACTCACATGTTGTTGCCACTTATATTACATAACTGTACTGAAGTTTTCCTTCATAAAAAGCAAACAACCCTCTAACAAATAAGTAAATAACAAAACCTTGTGTCAAAAAGGTACACATAGAAAAAATACTTGGCTCTGAGCTTGTCATCCACTTGAGCACAATACAGTACTATTCCAAATTTTAAGAAAACATACAAATATACCGAAATTTTTTTGTGACGTACTCAACAGAATATACAGAATATACAGGCCAATGTTTTTGAGAACATTTTCCTTTGGCATTCTTGTTGGACCAGACAATCGGGCCGTACATGTCAGCATTGAGTTTATTTTTGGCTCCTGACAATCTTACACTTTCATGATGTCAGTGACTTGGTACATGAGGATCCCTTAACAGCACAGGAGTTGACTTCTCAGCATGATTCCTTCACTTTAACATTTCCTTTAGCATGATCTTTGGAGATGAAAACACATGTTCAGGTTTTTGTCTTTGGTACATATTGTTGCAAATTTATCATACAGTACTTACCTATAAACAACATAGAAATTGAACTTCCATTTGGACCGAAGTGTAAGTTTAGCCAAGGAACCTCTTTCTTTGCTCCTACAAAAATCATAAAAGGCACCAAGTTTTAAGTGGATTAATAAGATAATTCACATGATGTACACAATACAATGCACTTTCATAGCTAACCTGTACTATTCATCCACAATTGACATAAATCCTGGAAGGATGCTGTAAAGGAACTGGTGCACTGTAAATAAATACTTGTTGTCCTGGTAATAGAGGCCAATTTTTTCCTCAAAACACTGCTATAAATGTTTTTGGTTATCCCCGAGCATAATATCAAGTGTACATGGCATAAAAACAAATGCACATCATCATATAGACAGCTAAAGAAACTTCACTGCATAGATCATAAATCACTGTAAATTAATTAGGCACTGATACTGTAGTAAAAATTGGCAAATATTCTAAATAACACAAACTACAGCTTTTGCAATGGTAAATCAAAGTACAAACACATGTATACAGTATTGTGTTCTCTTCGATCCTTGTGTATGAAAATGCAGCAAATAATAACAAAACACATTCAGTGGTCTGATAAACATGAGTGCAGATTCAAATTTTTTTGGAACATTCAGGAACAAAATATCACCATGTATGTTTGTTCAGCTGTTCTTCGTTGTAAATAAACAATTACAAAGAATGGCCGTGTTGCAATTAATGCATAATTTGGCCAATTTGGCCATCAATACACAGAATCAAAAATATAAATACAACAACCATAAAAGCCATACAGAATAGTTTTCAATTCTTACCTGCCCCTTGCTTCCTGATGAACGGGCAGATCACTCACATTGGCTGGAAGAGTGGTGAGAAATCCCTGAACATCCTGTGGCAAGTTGAGGATATGACCTTTGTACCCACGCTGGCCGCGGGCAGGTACAAAACCTGGACCCCCCTATTTGGACCCCCATTTGGACCCCCATTTGGACCTCCATTTGGACCCCCTTTTTTATTTAATATATAATCAATAATTTTAATGATAATTTTGTTAGTAATAATACATTTCTCACTTTTTCTCAGTTTATAATAATATTCTTGCTTTTCGTAATTTGTAGCTCCATAAAATTTGCGGCGATGCGACTGCTATTGTGAAACCGGAAACGCTGCACGACTCCTGTAGAGCGGATCTTTCCGGCCCTGGCACACGGGAGACTTGCTTCACAAATTTTACCGCTTGCGCTTGCGTTTGCATTTGCGCTTGCTTGCTCGTGTGAACCAGCCTTTACTGGCATTTCTGGTTTGAATACAGTCAACTCTCTCTAAGCGGACACTCTCTAAAAAGGCGGACAGCAAATTTGGTCCCTGCTGAATTTCACTTGTTTCTCCGCTGTAACTGAACTCTCTCTAAGGCGGACAGCGGACACATTTTTATTAAACATTTCAATAAAAAAAATCCTTTCAAAGCGGACACCGGATGTTTACAAAGTTTTATAACAGACCTGAAAATAGACCTGATGACAGGTACGTCCCTGGAAATAATAAAATATACCAGACCTGACAGTAGGGAGTAATCAATGCATATCGTCACTTTTCCCGTCAGGTATATACACTTAACAGGCGAAAACACACACTTGCACAGCCTTTTACTGGAATCACTTGCATTCTTCTTTCGCTTTTTCGCGTCTTGATTACAGTGAGTTGACTGTACAGCGAAGTAAACCACAAGTAAAGACGGTTAAAATTAAATAAATAAGTGACGTTTACCTTGCAGGAAAGACATAAAGCAGACAACCTGTGTGAAGAAATAAACTGACCCCTTTATATTTTGTTGTAAATTGTTGCTACAAAAAAAAAGTGCTATTAAGAAAAAAATCGCTGACAAACAAAGCGACGCAAACACAAAAAGACGGACTTTTTTCTATTTTCTTTTTAATTTTTTAAAGTGACTTTTCAGCTCGCAGCCCACAGTTCGCAGTTTTATTGGCTTTTCATTTAATTATATATGAGAAATTGTATTATTATTACATCAATATTATCATCATTAATTATTAATATATATTTTATTTTTTTAAAAAAATGGGGGTCCAAATGGGGGTCCAAAAGGGGGTCCAAATGGGGGTCCAAATGGGGGTCCAAATAGGGGGGTCCAGGTTTTGTACCTGCCCGCTGGCCGCCGTGTTTCCGGTAATCACACATGATGGGGAAAGCTCTGGCGATCAACATTTCCTCTACTTCGGTGAGGTCCTGTAGTTCTGCAGGCACTGTTCCAGGATCCATGTCGTTGTCAGCCGAGAACAATTGACACGAAGTCTTTTTGTCGCGTTTGCACCTGGTGATCGGCCATGTTTCTTTGCATACCTTGCAGCGTAAGTGTCGGAGATTTTCCTCAAAGCGGTGAAAGGCAGTGAGTTCTTCCCGCACCCATTCTTGTTCGTTAAATAGAGGAGTTTCTGGATTTGCCCACCCACGGTTATGGTTGTTTCTGTCTGCGACGTCTTTCGACAACTGCAGCACGTTGTTGTCGGCGTCGAGTGTTGGCTCCATTTTGAGCTTGAAGCCTGCGGATATTCTGTTCAGACGATTCATTGGCACGTCGAGAAGCTACTCGCTGGCGATTGGATTCTCTTTGCGGAGTTCTCTGCTTGGCCCGCCTTTGTTTCTGAAGTTCCCGATTTGCTTTCAAGCGTTGTTCTCTTTGTGGAGTCTTTTCTTTGGCCCGCTTTTCTTTCTGAAGCTCCCGTTGTGCTTTCAAGCGTTGTTCTCTTTGTGGAGTTTTTTCTTTGGCCCGCTTTTCTTTCTGAAGCTCCCGTTGTGCTTTCAAGCGTTGTTCTCTTTGTGGAGTTTTTTCTTCGAGCCGCTTTTCTTTCGGAAGCTCCCGGGGTGTCTATAAAACGAAGACCGAAGACTGAAGACCCAAAAACGAAGACCCCCCTTTTTTTCTGTTGTATCATCATGAAAAGTCACGAAATGTCGTAAAACACAACTTATACAACGAAAGGACCATTCAGCGTTGAAATAACCAGGGTCTTCGTTTTATAGTTTACCCCCACCAAAACTACAAAACGAAGACCCCCTTCAAATCGGCTCAAAATTTCGTAAACAACCTTAAATGCGCTCGAAAACTACATTTGAGCAACCAAAAACACTAGAAACGCGCATATCTTAGAAATTTATCAGGGTCTTCGTTTTATAGTTTACCCCCACCAAAACTATAAAACGAAGACCCCCTCCAATTCGGCTCAAAGTTTCGTAAACAACCTTAAATGTGCTCGAAAACTACATTTCAGCAACCAAAAACACTAGAAACGCGCATATCTTATAAATTGATCAGGGTCTTCGTTTTATAGTTTACCCCCACCAAAACTATAAAACGAAGACCCCCTTCAATTCGGCTCGAGATTTGTAAGACAATGTATAATGCATTCGAAAACTACATTCACTAGAAACACGCATGTCTTAAAAATTGATCGGGGTCTTCGTTCACCATAGTTTGCCCCCACCAAAACTATAAAACGAAGACACCTTAAAAATGCGCACGGCTAAAAATACGCACACATTTAAGTGCTTGCTGTATTTTGCGGAGAACAATGAGCAAGTAACATGTTATTCGATCATTTCCGGAAGCTCGTTTGGACAATAGACAATGAATAAATAAACCGGCAAATGAATAAGTCGATAAACCGACGCTGTGAGTGGAAGAACTAAAAAGGAAAAACACCGTATCTGAGGATATTAGTATAATTTTTGTCCTTGTCGCATTGAATCAGATTGAATCAGCACGCTCACACCTTTATTTAACGTTTCTGCATATTAAAGAATCTGACACATCTGCTAAGCGTCATGTATTACCTGACACCCGGCTTTGTTCAAAAATGTATCATCATCATATCAGCGGAAACCTCGTGTTATCGAGGTTTCTTCTGGCAGTCCATTTAATATGGCTTCAAAACTACCATGTATCATACCTAAAAGTATTAACTGTTCGGGCATTTTTGTCTACGATTACCGTAAATTCTTTGACAAAGAAGAAATCAGTAAAGGCAGCTTCGGTTCCGTATACACGGCCAATGTTCCGAGTGATGATGGTGGGCGCGGTGAGAAAGTTGTGATCAAGAAATTGCTCAGCCAAGACTTGGAAGTTAAGAAGAACTTCGTCAAGAGGCAAGAATCTTACAGAATCTAAAACACGCAAACATTGTGAGTTTAAAGAGAATTTGCAATGCATCATTCGCCTTGGTAAGGGAATAATTATGTCTTCTTTGACTCTGAGCCCTTTGGCGGCAAGACCAAAGTCAGCTTCCTCGAGGATTTTGTATCTTATGTTGGACTGCTTTGATTTAGGTTTTGACAGTGCGCATTTGTACAAGAAAGTCTGCAAAGACATTGCCTTGGCCCTGGAGTACCTGCACGGCAAAATTGGAGGGGGTCTTCGTTTTATAGTTTTGGTGGGGGTAAACTATAAAACGAAGACCCTGATCAATTTCTAAGCTATGTGCGTTTCTAGTGTTTTTGGTTGCTCAAATGTAGTTTTCGAGCGCATTTAAGGTTGTTTACGAAACTTTGAGCCGAATTGAAGGGGGTCTTTGTTTTATAGTTTTGGTGGGGGTAAACTATAAAACGAAGACCCTGATCAATTTCTAGGATTTGCATGTTTCTAGTGTTTTTGGTTGCTGAAATGTAGCTTTCGAGCGCATTTGAGGTTGTTTACGAAATTTTGAGCCGATTTGAAGGGGGTCTTCGTTTTGTAGTTTTGGTGGGGGTAAACTATAAAACGAAGACCCTGGTTATTTCAACGTTGAATGGTCCTTTCGTTGTATAAGTTGTGTTTTACGACATTTCGTGACTTTTCATGATGATACAACAGAAAAAAAGGGGGGTCTTCGTTTTTGGGTCTTCGGTCTTCGGTCTTCGTTTTATAGACAGTTGTGCTTTCAAGCGTTGTTCTCTTTGTGGAGTCTTTTCTTCGGCCCACTTTTCTTTCCGAAGCTCCCATTTTTTTCTTTCAAGCGTTGTTCTCTTTGTGGAGTCTTTTCGTCGCCACGTGATTGTCGTCCTTTCTCTAGACGTATTTGGCGCTGTTCGATCGTTTCACGATTTCGCCTTGCCCGTGCCTGTTCCCTTCTCTTTTGAAGACGAGCTTCGCGAGACCGTTCTGTTTCAAGTTTTCTAGTTTTCAAATTCATTTTCGTGAACGCAGTTATGTACAATATTGTTGCTTCGTTCAAATCTTTCTTAAAAATACGGCGGATGCTAGTCGATAATGATTTCGTCATTGCCTTATTTGGACATTGCCTTAGGCACCTGGCCTAAAAAGGTCGCATCGGACAAACACACAAACAAACACACGAACATTAGATTTCGAGATGGCGACGCGCTTGGAGTCTTCAAATGAGCCGACTATGCTGCATTAGCGTCGTAAATATTTCCCTCACTTCGTTCGGGGATAAATAGTCCGTAATAATACTCATAGTTATTTGTCAATGGAGAGGTTCATCGACTGAGAAAATCAATGTTCTAATTCTTCTAAAATAGCAAGGAAACAAACGTATACAGCAAGAAGCCAGCTGAAAGTGTTTGAATAAATAGAAACTAATAATCTTTTTGAACAGCGTTTTCTATATAGAAAGCATAGTCTCAATACGTGAATGCCTTTTCCTTCTGAAATATTCAATAAACACCAGGCGGCTTACAAAGTTGGAACTCTGGAACGATAAACTCATTGATTGCGTTTCCTTCGAACGCTTGATCATTCCAGCGAGTATGTTACATCTCTAGGTAAAGGAACATAATCCCGATCCTGCATGTGCATGCGCGTTCTTTGATTTTTGTTCCGGGTGTGACAGAATTCAAAGAAAAGTTAGCGGCGGTAAATACAGTTGAATCTAAAACATCTTTACTGAGTTTTTGCTCAATTTAACCAATTTGAACAAGTTAGCTGTGGTCGAGTGGTTCGGCGATTGATAACTTGATAGTGAGGCTACTATTTACGACACACAATTCAAAGTTTACAGCGCATGACACATCCAAGGCGGCTCTGGAACCAAGGTCGTGGAATTCAAGTTCAACATGAAGATACAAAAAAAACATGGCAACCATCAACGAACTCGGTCTGTAGCTGATTTTTCTACCAAAATATTCATATTCATAGTGCCAAAACTTTTCAAGAAGGCGGGTTAGTTCGTCAGAATGTGGTAACACTGTAATCCAGATAAGTTTTTCTTGTTGATATCTATTTTGTACTTTGTATTTTGTACTCTCCTTTTACTGTTTATGAGTGTGTTCTGGGACTGCAAAACCGGAATAGATCTCTGTTCGGTATGTCAAATATGGTACAGTTTTTACGGCAGGCGTGACGTATGCAAATTACAGTGCCGGTTGTCGTACTTCCATTGGTTTAGAAAATTGATCGTTAGTTTTCCCCAACTCAGATTTGAATAAATGGTCCTTCAGCACACTTTGACTCCGCACAAAGGGACATTTAGATACACAATGTTCCTTTAGTTAACCTATATGCACGCTTGCCTATAGAAGCATTAGTTTGACAGATATTGACAAAGGGGCTGTCAGGTGTCCGCTGAACTGTCAACAGTCAGACCTTGGGTGTTGGCTTTTACCACGGCATTCTTTAATTGGCAGTGTTTATTTGATTACATAAGTTTCGTGAACCAATCAGAAAGCTTCTAAGTGTCACTTACAAACAAATACAATGTCCGCTGTGGTCATTCTTCAGCTGAGTTTAGTTGAAGTTAATTCAAATTTATTTCAGGTAAGAAACATTTTACTCTGCTTTCTTTTGAATGTGAGGTGGGGCATCATCTGCAATCAAAGTATTCACTGTATCATCTGCGCCTTCGTTTCGTCTGCCGTCGGCGCGAGAACCGTTCTGATCTTTCCGTACGAGATATTGGAGGCAGCACCCCTGTATTTGCGAAATATCCGGTATATAGATGCAAAGGCTGCGTGATACATCTTATTAATCGTTGGGATGTTCTATTGAAAGCCGCTTTTTTTTTCTCTGAACGGCAGTGAATAACATTTTACTAAGATTAATTTGAAAAGTCTTCAGATGCTTCCCCGGATCGCCCGTAAGAGCTTGCGCCGTAAGGCGCTCGCAAATTACTCATTATGTTCGTGGTTTTTGACGCATCACTGAGCACCTCGGAGGATGAGACTTGACTGATCCAGTTTTTGAGAAGGACTAAATAGTACTTCAGTACGTATCAGTCAATCGTACCACTAAACTGGCAAAATGTGTGGGTTTGAAAGAGTTGGTTTGAACGTTTACATTTGTTAGAAATAACTCAAAATGCTGGAAATGGTGTTCCAGGGATTCTAGATTTTAAACATTTTCGGGGGTGTATACCCCCGGATTCTTTTAATGTGTGCTGCCTTCAGCACTCAAACCATCTCTCAAGTTTTTCTTGTTGATATTTATTTTGTACTTTGTGTTTTGTACTCTCCTTTTACTGTTTGTGAGTGTGTTCTGGTACATCAAAACCGAAATAGATCTTTGTTCGGCAAATGTCAACTATGGTACTGTAATTACCTCAGGCGTGACGTATGCAAATTACAGTGCTGGTTGTCGTACTTCTGTTGGTTTAGAAAATTGATCGTTAGTTTTCCCCAACTCGGATTTGAATAAATGGTACTTCAGCACACTTTTAATCTGCACATGCGGACATTTAGATACACAATGTTCCTTTAGGACCTACATGCACGCTTGCCTGTAGAAGCAGTAGTTTGACAAATATTGACAAAGGCTGTCAGGTGTCCGCTGACCTGTCAACAGTCAGACCTTGGGTGGCGGCTTTATTCTTTTATTGGCATTGATTATTTGATTACATAAGTTTCGTAAACCAATCAGAAAGCTTCCAAGTGTCACTTACAAACAAATGGAATGTCCGGCGGAGATGCTTCCCCGGACCCCCCGAAAGAGCTTGACCCGTAAGGCGCTCGCAAATTACTCATTATGTTCGTGGTTTTTGACGCAGTGGGTCAGATTTTCACTGAGCACCTCGGAGGATGAGACTCGAATGATCCAGTTTTTGATAAGGACTAAATAATACTTCAGCACGTATCAGTCAATCGTACCACTAAACTGGCAAAATGTGCGGGTTTGAAAGAGCTAACAAAACAATAGTAAGTATTTTATCATTAGAAGATGAGAAAGAAACATTTTGAGATCTTAATGCGAGACACTAGATAAGAACAATAATATTCCATAATAGACTTGCTCTGATAACACACGTTACAAACTTCTAGCTGTAAAACTACAGTAGTGTGGATCAAATAAAATGATTTACAAATTTTACTTTGTAACTATATTCGTTGCGACTCAATGGTCGTTTTGTAGACGTATCAATATTGCAAGTGACGGCCTATTAATATTACTAGTGTACATAAATTATAATGTACACTTGCTCTGTTCTGCCTCTAACCAATTCGAACAAATTAGCTGTGATAGTGTGGTTCGGCTCTCTCTCTCTCTGCAAACGAAACTGTAAACGAACTACTAGTTATACAAATATATACAACAAAACTTTCATAGCATGGTTGTATACCTTCCTTAGTATGGTAAATGAATGGAGATATTTTTGTTCTTTCTCAGGTCGTCGGTTTTGCATCCTACAACAATGAAGGTTCTTTTCCTGGTTCAGTTACTGCTCCACTTCCTTCTGGCCACAAAAGCCTGCACAGAATTCCGAGTTACCTCTGAGATGGACAAGTCAGTGGCCGTCGGTCGGAGTATGGAATTTATGACCGAAATAAATTCCTACGTCATCGTAGAGCCTGAGGGATATCAACACGTTGCGTACGTGCCAGAGAAATGTCGTCAAGGGGTAGCAATGAAGTGGCAAAATCGATATCAAATCGCATATATTGATTATTGGCGCTCCCCTTTTGCCGCAGACGGGCGGTGCTGGGCTTTCAGTCGGTGTTCATTGTGTTTCCGGGCTATTCCAAATACCAGGAAGTTCCGACCCGAAAATGTAAAAACACCGTGTCCCACTTAGGGTTTCCAGTATGGATTCTTGGCAATTTTGGTAGTGTCCAGGAAGTACGAGAAGCTTTAAACAGTGGTGCCTCTTTCCCTTTTGTGTGGAAACGCCTTTTCGAAGGTTACCTATTCGAGTTTCACTACTCGGTCATTGACGCAACTGGTGATGGCATTGTCATTAAATTCTCTAAAGAGGGAAGGCGAGTATTTAATAATACAGTCGGTATCATGACCAATTCGCCACCCTACGATTTTCATATGACGAATCTCCGTAACTACATCCAGCTTTCCAAGTTCGTCCATGAGCCTTTGGTATTGGGGCAAATGGAGTTCAAGCCAGTTGGCCAGGGAACAGCTCTCCTTGGGGTTCCAGGAGACTTTACACCTCCATCCCTACTTGTACGTGCCGCTTGCATGGCTAATTTTGCCGACAAAGTCAACACCTCCACAGAAGCTTACTACCTACTTTAAGTAACATAAGAAAAAAAGATCTTGCTGCTCTTGTGGAGGATGTATGTATTAATTGTAATTTATGCTGTTCGTGATGTTTATAGTATGCTTTTAACTCTTAAAGTTTTAGAAAATGGACCTTATTACTATCTAGAATTTTAATATAGTACTTAGCTATTGATTAGTTTAGTTAGTTAGTTTAGTCCAGTTTAGTCAATTATTATTCTAAGTAGTGTCCACAATTAGCTGGGAAGCTAAACACTCTGACACTTTTAATAAAGTTATTATTATTATTATTATTATTATTATTATTATTATTATAAGCAGTGATGTTGGCTTTTCATGTCCTGAACACTGTTGATATTCCGAAAGGGGTTGCCGCTTCACATGAGCACGAGGGAATAGCCGACTACAGCTCTTGGGTCGTTGTCAAGGACCTCAAAACCAAGTCGCTCTACTTCCGCACCTATGATGATCTGACCATACGCGTGATCCATCTTGCTAACGTGAGAAATGACGAAAAGCTCGAGTTGAAAGTGGATAGACCTTTTGGTGGCTTTGAAGACGTTACAGATCAGCTCGACACGCCTGTCGTCAACCTCAGAGCTTAAGGAACTGGCTTGCTACGGATACCACATAATATGGAACTGCAGCTAGAGCGTACTGTTATACTGAGAGACACTATATTGTTTTAAGTACAAGTCTTTGTGCGTAATTCACTGGCGTGGTTCACTAGCTTGTATCGATAAGGGAAACTGCATAAAAGGGTATGGTGTTAAAATTATAACTAAAGTTTGTCCTTTCCTTAGACATGCTGTTTGTTGCAATAAAGGTACATAATCATTAACCCACTTGTTTTGTATAATTGACAGAGGTCCAAAAAGAAGGGAAACAAAATTATCAAAAGGGCCAAATTGATTACGAATCATTGCAACCACTTCTTTTGTATATTTGACAGAGGTCCAAAATGAAGGGAAAGAAAATTAACAAAAGGGCTAAATTGATTACGAATCAGTGCAATCCATTCCTTTGCAGTGGTGGCTGAATGGACTTCCCCATTACCGAAGAAAGCGGTCTGGACAGAAGGAACTGAAGTAAAGAAATGAGAAAAAGCAATTTTAGGAACAAGTTTGACAGCATTCAAGACTTATGGCAAGGATTTATGGTGTCTGACAGTGTCGACTCAATTGCTATGTGGACAAACGCAAACGTTACGGTCAACCCGATCAGCTTCACACGATAATAGGGCAACGAAAGAAACAGAAATTTTGGATGGAAAGGTTGACCCAAATCAAACTTCATCCAACATCGTCCAACATCATCCGATAGCTGGGTGTCCAAACGAGCGCAAAATGTTGGACCAACATGCTGGCTTCGCTTGGACGGGCCTTAACGTCTACAGCCAATGAGAGCTTGCATTGCAACAGCAATTAAGATATGAAACTGCAGCTCCAAGCTGTACTATTTTTGATAAAATTCAGCTTAGTCCAGTTTGCCGGCAAATAATATTTCAGATGTGAAAAAGACTAGCTCAGTCAACTACTCGGGTGATACAATACAATACAATACAATACTTTATTTAACGTGGAAATACACTCAGCTGGAAGCTAGTTTACAGGTATTCCACAACAAAATTCGTAAACTTGATAAAATAGTTCGTCCTAATTAAGTGATATTATCTCGAAACGTTCTGCTCAAAAATGTCGTCAAGTCGAACGAGATTAATTTTTCTCATTGTTTTCTCACCGCCGTGTTCTTTTCAACAGTCTTCGAGACAAAATAATGCACAGTTCGGCGGTCCAAGACCATGCGTCCGTTGCACGGCTTTCGCTTTGCAGGACTCATTTTCTTGCGCCCATCCATGTCTCACTCATGACCAGTGCAACTCCAGTTTTGCGATCCTTGAGATTTTGCTGTGCAGATTACGACGAGGAATTGACTGAAGAAACTATCGACTTTTGCCTCGGTTCTCCTGCTCTGATGTGTAGATTTGTCGACACTATGCAGGAAGAGGTAAACTAGGCCACTCCGTGTAACTTGGATATATCTTAGTGCCATGACTGAGCTTATGGATTACCGAAAAGTCAGCGGTCTGTCAGTGAACGTCATCAGCTGTTTTGCCAGAACATGAAACGTACATGAAACGGTCGCGGAAAACTATTGCCAAAAAGATGAAACTTAAGTGGACAAGAGGTCTTGACATCGACAACCTGGAAGCCAAGGGTTGCTAGCAAAGGTGATACCCTATCACCTGCCACGGTTCACTTTAGTGCTGGACCGTTGCAAAATTAAATTGAAGATCGTCTCTTCGACCGACCTTACATTTGCGACACGCTTTTTGGCCACTTACGTAAAAATGTCAGCGTGAAGGGTTCTCGTCCGATGACATACCAGTACCTGACTTTCGAGATGCTAGATAATCACGGACCAACGGATGTTTTATAGACCAGAAGATGCTCAAGACCGCTCAGACGTATGTATTTGACTCTGCTCTTAAAACCCGCTGATCTACAGTTGATCGAACAGTACCGACAATACGTGGAGACCTCTGTTAAAACCCAAGTGTGCTTATCTTCTGGTGACGCGCAATGGTACACAGTACAGCAAGCTTTGTGACCTGTTATCAAAGTAAGTTTTCGAAGCTATAGGCAAGCATATTCATCCTACTCGTTACCGGCAAATCATCGAGACGGAAAGTGCCAGTCGAATAGACGCAAACGAACAGGTGATTACCGAAGATAAAAGCATAGCTCACGAGTCGCGAAACTCTAGTGGTGGAAACAAGCATTTTTTCCTGATTGCTACCATGCTTTTTTAGAGTATCTTGCATTGATGGCCAGATTGAAGACACAGCTGTATTTTACCATGGTTTTATACTAAGTTGAGTGAAGTGGAAAATAAATGGACTTTTTGTCAAAATGTACTTTGCAGTGTGTCGTTCTTTGTGGAAAAAATAGTTAAAATCGGACAATTGTTACTGCCGTGATAACGTTCTTTAAATTTATGGCAAAAGAACACATAAATCGCTTACTTCTTTCCAATGCCCATATTTTCAAGTACTGGAAAAATAGGGAAGAAAGGGGCTTAAAATACCATAAAGAAACCGCAGTTGGTAAATTCTAGCTTTGTGATATTTTACCATAAATTATGACTTATTTTGGAATGATTTGCACAAAATGGCTATTTGTTTTACCAAAATGTGAGATTTTGTAATATGCACGTCCGTTTTGTAACGTGTTACTACCAGAAACGTGGGTCGAGAGACATAGCTACGAGTGCTCAAAGGTGCATGCCAAAACTGCGAGGAGAAGAGGTATGCACAGCAGCGCGAGAGGTGCAAAAGTGCTTAGACTTGCACAACGACGTAAACAAGCATGAGAGCAGCGCCAGTGACAGTGATGGTAAAAACACTCGCATCTTCCCTTACACTTCTTGACTATTTTCGGTGTTACACATATATATGATCGTCTACATAGTCAAACTTGGAAATCAACATAAATCACAGAAATAGTGCTTGTTTTTCTCGTGCAGATTTTTGCGTGCATTGCTCGAATTTACAGATGAAAACCTCTTAGCATGCACCATGTGACACCGGGTGCTGAAGGCACCGGGCTGACGCCTGTATTATTGCCCCCGCAAGCCAAAACTTAAGTAGGCATCCTTGGTGTCCCCGTATATAAGTTGTTACATGAAGTAAGAAAATACAGTTCGTATACAGAGAAAAAATCGATTACCCAAAATGGCCGCGCAAGGAGGTATCGGGAATTGTGCTAGCTGCAAAGAACAGTAAGCATAGCAGAATAAGGAAGAGATACGGAAGAGACGGAATAGCGGTTTATTGATTGGTACTCAATATTACACAATTTACCAACTGTCACACCGTGCACAGTATTCGCGAAATGTCATGCATCAATTACTGATCAACTGCACTAATACAATGTCCCATGCATTCATCGCTCTCAAGTGCAAATGACATATTTACAAACCACACTTAAATTGGACAACGATAAAAAATGATGGACATATTTGCAGACCACATTTAAATTGGACAACAAAAATTGACAGACAAAACATATCAAAGTTCTCGAGATTAAGGTGTCCCTTAGGGTAAAAGTTCAGCCTTCTTGACGGGGCACAAATATCTGTAGCTGCTGGACGCGCTGAAAGAAACAAGCAGTGTTTGTGTTAGAAAAACGGTCAGAACACACACAGACACACACACACAAAAGACAGAAAAGACAAACGAATGAGCGTAGAGTGGACAGCAGGGCTTTCAACGCTACGACGAAGGACAAAAGCTTAAAACCTCAGCCTATATGTTTATTTTTACAGCGTTAGCGTATCGTCATGGACGCATCATGCGGTTTACCCTACGTCGACACAGCAAAACTGCTTTTCACATGACTTGCTCCAACGAAGGACTAGCGCTCGAAACGTCAGCTTCCAATTTACTACTCCTAGGTTTCACACATCGACTCAAAGTCGACTCATTATATACGTGGATTAGCACGCCATTGTAAACGGACAAAGAGACAGAAGCTCAATGATCTTAGCTCAGGAGTGAAGGTCTTGACTAAAACAGTGTATGCTATAAGTTCATAAATCTCACCGGAGGATTGTCTGGTAGAACTTTGAAATAGCGACGCTGCAACAGCCGGGGAAGCCGGGCCACTTCTTAACACGTCAACATACCTGGCTCTCACACCTGATGGACAGATAAATAATAACAACCTGTCAACCCCAAGGCCTGCGATGGTAATAATCGGGAGGCTGTCTTGTTTCTTAATGTTATCTGTCCTTACCGTATCACTGCATATTACATAAAGACGACTTGAGTACACGTTGAAGTGCACAAAGGGTGATGACGTCACTATATTTCTTACGTGCATCGAGTACACATAAAAGTCCTAACACGAGCTTTACCACAAAAAGGACAAAGAGTAGAAAAAGCCCCCGTGAACTAAGTTAAATAATGCACGCGACAGTAGTGACAAACAATTCCAAACAGATCAGCATACCAAGTCTTCCAGGCGTTCGACGACTTTTCAAGACGTTTGAAGGGGAGAGGTCATCCACTTTAGTTGAGACACTCCGAACTCCAGCCCAGGGGAGGGGTGGAGAGATAATGTCAGACCCAAACTGGGAGGCCGTTGGGGGAGGGGGTGGGGGCGCTTTGACCTGAGAGAAGAAAATTGGCTTAATAGGTTAATGCCGAACAAACAAACAAACAAAATAAGACTAAACAAACGTCAGATAACTTGAACGATAATTATCGATTTCTTGAAGAAATTGAAAGCTTTCAGTTACAGCAGTTGTAAAACAACTGACAGGGAAAACTACTACGAGCTTGAAGTATATTACGCCTACACGACGGAAAAAGCTAAAAAATAGAAATAAATAAACAACAACAAAAAACAACACTAAAAACAAAATATGAAACCTGAGTGAAAAACTTAAAAGATGAACAGTTAAAAGGATTTCCGTTCTAAACTCGAATAAATATCATGGTAAAACGATACAATTCTTGTACTAAAACAATGTATTTGTAATTGAGAATTTTTCGTCACTTCCTTGAAGATCTTGATGCCAGGCATCTTTTACTGTAGCACCAAAAGAGGATTCACAAAACTCAAAGAAACAGAAGGACGAATAGTCCTATCAAACTCTTATTTTGCAATGATAACGCGCGTATTATTGTACATTTTGAACTAGAAAGGCAACCAAAAACACGCACCTCTTCCCTTACGGTTCTTTACTATTTTCGGTGCTACTCAGACATGATCATCTTGCATAGTCAAACTGGGAAATCGACATAAATCACACAAATGGTGCTTTTTTTTTTCTGGTACAGGCTTGCATTGCTTGAATTTACAGCGGAAACACTCGTAATAATTTTACCTGGTTGGTTTCTTCAGCGGTGTCTACCCATCGTTTAAGTAATTTATCGTAATAGATCTGAAGAAAACGGTGAGATAATAAGTCAGTTCAAGTAGTCTAATTTGTATGCCTGTCATGGCAAATTAGCACATATTTAGTATCAACCCAGCAAAGACGTGCGTTACCGACAGCAACTGCTCCTAGAAATTTCCAATCCATCAACAATAAGCTCCTGATTCCAGCACGATAAATGCCTTAAAGAGCATTCTAAAGATACCCAAACAGACTTAAACCGATTCACCTTTTTCAATATTGATCAATACTAAACCATTTCAGTGTGGAAAAAAAAAAACAAACAAACAAGCAAACAAACAAACAAACAAACAAACAAA
This sequence comes from Plumapathes pennacea, assembly GCA_964036295.1. NCBI lineage: Eukaryota > Metazoa > Cnidaria > Anthozoa > Antipatharia > Myriopathidae > Plumapathes > Plumapathes pennacea. Next base: position 18,328,806 of record OZ038462.1, read on the forward strand.
AAACTCCTTCTCAGCATAATCCATGAGAGATTGTACTTTGAACTCTAAACTATTGCAACACCTGTAGTAAACGTCAGTTGCAAATCTTACCGTTTTGTTCGTGTCATCCGGCAGTCTCATGTAATTCGACCGACGGGAAAACATTTTCATCACGAAAGATGACAAAGAGGAGAACCATCCCTGTGATAACATGACGTAAGACACAGATGCTTAGTTAGACGCCATTGCCCGATTCTTCAAAGCTTTATTAGCTAATCCAGGGTTACTTATATTTCCGAAGGCCATAGAGCACACTTTGTTAACTAACCTTTGGGGAATCCTCCTCTGCTGGGCTTACTTCTGTCTCTCTATCCGGGATCACTCCATCCTCTGACACTGCGAAAACATTTACGTAAAAATAATCTACAAATTGAGGAGGCAGCAGAAAACACATCAAGTTATTTGAAAACGACCCACAAGCAAGTTAGTCTGGACTAATATAGCTTGACCAAGAAAGAGAAGTGAAACAAAAACGGACAGAGTGACATCAACGATATGCACGGGAACACAAAAAGACAGACTGAGATAAGTTGATTTCCAACTGTTGAACATGGTGTCAACAGGTGACCAGATACAGAAGGAACTGTCACTTTTAACTGAAATAAGATAAAGGTCATGTTAGAACACCTGCTAGCGAGGCTCATCACAGACAGAGACGGTCAAAGCTGTCGAGGTTTACCTCTTTCAAACATCGTCTTGTTCCCACAAGGCACAGCATCCTTTGAAATTAATGGGGCAGCCAGCTCAGAGTCTGTGAGAGGTTCCGATGTGAAGGAAAACCGGGATGAGCCTGTTCGTTCTACGGCAGTCGGGTGATGCTCTGGTCGCACAGGAATGCCCGACAAGGCAGAAACAGTAAGCGTGGAATGTGTGAGGGAGGCACCTCTGGCAATGGCGGGGGAATCGCGACTCTGTATGCCAAGATCCTCGTCGGCATCTCTGCGGCACGAGGTTGGTGGATCGCACATATTGTACTGATGCCTTTGCGATAGTTCTTTCCAGCTTTTCTGAGATTTCTCAACAGTTGTCCGCGCTTTTGGTTTCTGAACTCTAAACGGCATTTGTGGTGATTCATCCCCAGAATCATGGCTGAAAAATGCGCTAACAAATGAGTCCGTTTCATCTGTGTTACCAGGTGCTGTTGACGAAATGAATTCTGTGTTCCGATTGGGAAGCGTGTCAGATTTCTTGTTTTCTCCTGCATCATGGTGGCGCACACGTGGCTTTTTGGAGACATGGCGTTGTGTTTGGGGAGTGTTTTCTGGGCTTTTCTTTACCTCGACATAACTCACAGGCGTCTGGGAGTTCACTTCAGCCTCTGATGAGCTGCATTCCTGGTGCCAAGCGTTTACATCGCTATGCACTCTATTCCTCGTGTTGAAACGATTCCCCTCACATGCTTCCTCTGGTACGTCCTTCATTTTAGTCATCGTGATAGCCAAGGACTCCAGTGTATCAAGGACAACGGAAGTTGTGAGATCATTGCTCCCAAACTTATATTCGTCAACCAACTCCGCTCGCTCGTGTTTCGCCGTGCAGGATTTTCTGCTGTTGTCAGGTACAAAAACTGCTTGTGAACCACTTGGTTCTCCGTTGGATTTCTCGCTAGAATTAGCAAGCACAGAAACTGCTTGTGAACCACTTCGTTCTCCGTCGGAGTTTTCTTTGACTTTGGCAGGAACAGAAACTGCTTCACTTGGTTCTCCGTTCGATTTGTCGTTAATTTTGGCAGGAACAGAAACTGCTTGTGAACCACTTGGTTTTCCGTTGGATTTGTCGTTACCTTTGACAGGAACAGAAACTGCTTCACTTGGTTCTCCGTTGAATTTGTCGTTACCTTTGGCAGGAACAGAAACTGCTTGTGAACAACTTGGTTCTCCGTCGGATTTGTCCTTGACTTTGGCAGGAACAGAAACTGCTTGTGAACCACTTGGTTCTCCATCGGATTTATCATTGACTTTGACAGGAACAGAAACTGCTTCACTTGGTTCTCCGTTGAATTTGTCGTTACCTTTGGCAGGAACAGAAACCGCTTGTGAACCACTTGGTTCTCCATCGGGTTTGTCCTCGACTTTGGCAGGAACACAAACTGCTTGTGTTCTCCATCGGGTTTGTCCTTGATTTTGGCAGGAACACAAACTGCTTGTAAACCACTTGGTTCTCCATCGGGTTTGTCCTTGACTTTGACAGGAACAGAAACTGCTTGTGAACCACTTGGTTCTCCATCGGGTTTGTCCTTGATTTTGGCAGGAACACAAACTGCTTGTAAACCACTTCGTTCTCTTGGTTCGTCGGAATTACCACTTAATATTGAAGATATACGATCAATCTTACTCAGTAAACGAGCACATGCCACTCGTAAGTCGTGTCGGTCTCCGCCAGTTTCATTGGTCGCCTTCGTACATTGTACATCAGATTTGATTGGCCGATGAACTCTCTAAAAGAAACAAGGTACGTACATGTAAAGTTCGACTATGTTAATAATAAAAAGCCGATTGATTAAAATGCATATGAGAGATTGAAAGAAACTATGGAAAAACGGGAATGTGTCGCGATCACCAACTACGACGTAACACAGGCGGGGTATGATCAGGTACTGGATAAGCTAATAAGGAAACGCGAATGGAATTGGAACACGTCAGTAGATTGTGTCGTTAAGTACAACTAGCTCATCAAAATATTTTTTTTTTTGGCATGGCCCTGGTATATAGAAAACCTACATATTGTCTGTAATAGTTTTGAAACTTACCTGTTTATCTTGCAGTCGCCTCTTCAACATCTCTTTCCAGTCAGGAACGCAAACTTTTACGTCACTAGCAGTATAATAAGGGACAAAGTGGTCACTCATCTAACAAGAAAATAGGTATCAAATTAGTTTACTAGAAGCAGCTCGTAACATACCCGGAACCGGTTATAGCGGTACTTAGAGTAGCTTGTGCAATAAGGTGAACAACACATCATTTGCTGTGCGTTTAACTCTGCAAATGCCAAATCAGGAACGACATGCGTTAAACCAATTTTGAGTGCTGGCGTTACAAATTTCCAGTAATGAAGTATAAATCTTATGAACAGTAAAGTTTGACCCCGTGTGTCATTTAAAAGCATCACGTTATTACCTGATCTGATTTCTAGTTATCGTTGCCTGCCGGCGAAAGACCTGCTCTGACAGCAATAATTTATGTCCAAAATGTAAATGCTCACCTCCATGACAATCTTGAGCAGTTCAACACTAAACATGTGCGACGAGTTCACCATCAAAGAAGCCATTCCTTCAAAATGGTAGAATGCCTTCGCACGCACCGCATCCGTAGTATCTCTTTGAGTCACAGAACCTGTGTTGTTCCTGTGACTTCGGCCAACTTCTTTATCAACCAGCCCAGGTTCTACCTTGCGGTTCAGTTTTTGCCCACTGTAATATTTTGTGCTCTGAGAGCTCGTCACTTTTGCATTGGTTGCGCAAAACGTGATAGGCGGTGAAACTGTGTGTTGGGTAATTTGGCCTGCGTTGGATCCTTCTGTTCCCCCGGTTGACAACTCATCTGTTTCTTTCAACAGAACAGCATTTGTCAAATTTGCCTTGGTTGCGCAGGACGTAATAGGTGGCAAAACTGTCTGTTGGCTAATTTGGCCTGTCTTGGATCCTCCAGTTTCCCGGGTTGGCAACTCATCTGTTTCTTTAAACAAAAAAGCACTCGTCAATTTTGCCTTGGTTTCGCAGGACGTGATAGGCGGTGGAACTGCTTGTTGGCTAATTTGGCCTGCGTTGGATCCTTCTGTTCCAACAGTTGACAATTCGTCTATTTCTTTAAACAGAGTAGCATTATTTGTCAATTTTGCCTTGGTTTCGCAGAACGTGATAGGCGGTGGAACTGTGTGTTGGCTATTAATTTGGCCTGCGCTGGCTCCTTCAGTTCCCCGGGTTGACAACTCATCTGTTTCTTTAAACAGAATAGCACCCGCCAGGTTTACCTTGGTTTCACAGGGCGTGATAGGCGGTGGAACTGTGTGTTGCCTCATTTGGCCTGCGCTGGATCCTTCTGTTCCCACAATTGACAACTCATCTGTTTCTTTCAACAGAACAGCATTTGTCAATTTTGCCTTGGTTGCGCAGGACGAGATAGACGGCGAAACTGTCTGTTGGCTATTAATTTGGACTGCGCTGGCTCCTTCAGTTCCCCGAGTTGAGAACTCTGTTTCCAGGTCCATCATAAGAATGATTGTCCTGGTTTTCCAATTGTTTGTCAAAAGTGTAGTAAAGATGGAACTCCAAGTTCAAAGGTTCGTTCACTGAATAAGCAGTTGCGCGATTATGCAGTCGTTTCGTGCATTATTTACGGTACATGTATTTTTGTTTGTTTGTTTTTTTTTTTCTGTTCTGGTTACCGCACTGGTTTAACTGCTGATCATTTGCAATTCTAAGCTAGTTTAGGTACTCCCAGTCATATTCAACAAGGCAACATTGTGTTTTGACAAAGTAATGCTAGTTACAAAACACGCTTTTCAGGCGTGTATAGTGTATGTTGCATTGTCATTTATGTCAAAAATTCATACGGTATTTGAGAGTTAAGTTACTATCTATAAACTTCCGCCAATCAAACTGGGATTTTCAGTTTTTGTTTCTCTACTACAGTGGTTTGTTGAATGAATACGAAAACATAAAAAAGCGCTAGTAAACATGTATTTACCTATTTTTAGACTCTAGCCAACCTCACACAGTTTCTCTTTCTTTCTGTGTACGCACCCCTGAGTTTGTGGTATTTTCGCTCTTATAGCAAGACATCACTATTTGAACCACTTACGATATATGTTTTATTTTAATGTGCCAATGGATTTCGGTAATCTGACTACCCGCTGATTTAGCGTGTTGTGCCAAAAATCTTATTATGCGCCGATCCGAGCTTTTTATTCAATAATTTGAAAGGAAGTCTGCAAGTTTCAGTTTTAGAACACACAGTCTCGGCGCCAAGTTTATCGAGAGGTTCAAAGAATGGCTTGGTTTTATCGTAAATGAGAACGATTTCTTTGTATAACACGCAACGCTTAAACTTTGGGACATCTCGCACATCGGAGTTCAAGATCTTGGCAATATGAAGTGGCACGTTTCGAAACGAAAGGTTTCGCTGGTACCTCGTGGGCGACATGCTGTTTTAGCCGACATGAAGGGTTGTCGTGAATTTATTTGAATAGCGCGACCCAGCTCAATCAAGAGCGGGAAGACTTACTTGGTTTCGAGGGAATGTTTGAAACTCACTCTGACTTCGATGGCTGAATGACAGGACGATGACACGAAGGGTGCTATCTGCAGAAATTTTAAAGAATTGTCTCCATCATGAAAACCATATGCCTCGAAGCTGGCTAAAATCAAAACAAGAACTATTGAACAAGAATTCGAATTCCTACTTCGACAGGCCGGGAACCCAAGTTAAAAGTCCAAGAAGATGGATCAACGTATTACTTTTGTCTTACAAGAGTACAGCACAGTACCTTCCAGCTGCAGTTATATCCTCAAAGATGGCTGCATGCTGCTTTCAAAGGCTTTCGGAGAGTTTGGTACACTGTATCAGGCTTCGAGACAAATAGACAGAACTGGAGATTCAAACATGTACCCATAGTTCAACAGAAACTTCGAAATCCACTGATCTTCACGAATCAAAACGGCTAAAACATACAAGGTCATTTTTCTATACAAAGCAGATACACTTATTTGTTGGTTTTCAATTTGGATACTGTGGACCTATTGAAAGAGTGACTAAAGATCATGACAAACATCGATGCAACTGTTTATCACATGCGTGGCGGGACCGTCTTTAACTTACAATGTATATGGCCGTGAAGGGACAGCTACCACGAAGCTGTGCCGAAGCCGTCTGTTCGAGCAAGAACAAAATGCCGCGTTCGGCGTTGTCATAAGAGCCGAGAAACATTGACATAGAGATTTCGGTAACAAAACCAGGTTTTTGTCGACTATTTCAAGGTAAGCGTCACGATGGCAAACCTTCGAAGCTTTTTGTGGCGTGGCTTCCTGCTTGATGAAGCAGTTGTCAAGTCATCCATGTGCTTAAATTAATACTGAATGCTCAAGGTAAGTTGTAGGCAACGGAAATCCATGCTTTTTCGTGTACTGCTCTATTTTTCAAACTGGTGTTCAGTTTTCTTATATTTAAGCCCCGTTTTTTGTTTTTTGTTTTTTTTGTTTTTGTTTTTTTTTTTTTTGCGACGTTTGTTACGTCTATAGCTTTCTTGAAACATATAACGCGTTTGTCACCGTAGTACAATCCAGTGTTGGTTTTCAATGTGGATACTATGGACAGATTGAAAGAGTGACTGACAATGAACAACATCGATGCAAGTGTTCATCAAATACATGGGACCGTCTATAACTTGCATTGTATGGCCGTGAAGGGACAGATACCATTAAGCCGTACCGAAGCCGCCTGTTCGAGCAAGAACAAAATGGCGGGTTAGGCGTTGTCAAGGTAAGAGCCGAGAAACAATGACAGAGATCTCGGTAACAAACCAAGCTTTTGTCGACTGTTTCAAGGTAAGCGTCACGATGCCAAACCTTCGAAGCTCTTTATGGGGTGGATTCCTGCTTGATGAACTTGGTAACGAAACAACTCTTTCCTTGTCGAGCCAAAGGAAAGGTGTAGGCAACGAAAATCCATCCTTTTTCGTGCACTTACTTTATTTTTCGAACTGACTGGTGTTTCAGTTTTCTTGAATTTAAGCAGTTTTTTTCCGACGTTTGTTAAGTCAATAGTTATCCTGAAATATACAACGCTTTCGTCACCGTCAGTACAATCCATATAAATGTACCTTTTGCTTGTGTCCACGGGCTGAGCTCGTTTTAATTTTCGTCGTATTTCTTGCCCAGATTTCGTTCTTTCTGTCACAGGAAGTTGTATAAACGCTGCTATTAACGTGGCATTACGATCCTTAAATCATACTAAAATGGCCTCCTTCCGTCCGTGTGTGCGGCTTGCATCATTATTCATTCACCAAACAGCGCATGATCATAGCACTTTTGCCTAATGTATTTCTTTGAAAATCATGCACGTAGTTCTGCTGTATTCACAATTATTTATACCAGTAGTGATTGATGGCTGCGCGCTCTCTGCACAAGCTCAAGGGCACAATGTGAACACAATGTTTGCACACATAGATTATTGCTAACTATCACAAGAGTATGAAAAATGCGGAGTGTGATGTATTTATTATGAAAACGTGGAGTGACGGAGTTTTTATGAAAAATGCGCACCAATTGTTTTATATAAACAAACGTGTAGTGGGTCAGAGTCTGCAACACAGCGGAGCTAAACTGTATTTAAAAGGATAGGTGATGATTCTACGAGATTTTTCCAACACTCCGCATTTTCCATAAAAAAGTTTCCCCACTCTGCAGTTCCCTTCTCCAATAAGCCCCCTCCCCCTCTCTTATAAGCCAGACACCCCAGCCACTTAATCCGGAAAGCCGGTTTATCTTCTCGGAAGTATTGGACTACAAACAGTAAGCTCAATATATTTGAGCATGTTTTTCAGACAGGGAAATTCTCTGTTCTTGGGTTGTTAAACTTTGGTTGATTGGACTCGAAAAGCCAAGAAAGACACCAGCGGCTTATCAAAGGACCAGTTCTTGGTATGTTTTGACATTCTCTTTAAGTCAGCTCTGCGACAGAAAGTGGGCAAAGGTTCGAGTTTATTTGATTTCAAGCATCGGAATTGACATACAATACACCATTGTTTTCTTACAATTCTAGAGTGAATCAGAACAGAACATTCAAAAAGATTGTGAGTCGAGTATAAGTACGGCGTTCTCGGACTGTATTTAAGGTATAGATTTATAAGTCTCGATCCAATAGGGTACTTTGAAACACATTTCCAGTCGGCTTATTTCATGCCTCTCTTGATGAATATAGTATCGATCAACCACATATGCTGTTGACATGATTATTAATGTTCTCCAGTTTATAGTTTCACGGTTGTGTATGATAAGGCTTCTTGGACAACTGTACTGATTCAGAGGCCGAGCGGTCTGGGGTGGTGAACCAGGCCGTAATGAAGCTCTGAACCAGGAGGTCGTGGGTTCGATTCTCACGGCCGGCAGTAGTGGGAAGGTTTTTCATCCGAGGAGGCAACTCCAACGGTTTTTCCCTTCAGAACCTGTCTGCTTTCTACAGGTCTTCCACCAACACGGCCCCACCAGCTTACTAGCTGAATTACTTACCATGTATAAATAAAGATACTTTACTTTTTACTTTTTACTTTTAACTGTTCAAGCGACATAACCTACGACAGGATGTGATGACTTTTTGCCCGCGGACGTGGCCCGTCGAGCTTAAGGTGGTGTTACACTGGTCGATTTGCAACGACGATTTGCAACGCTGATTTTCTACAAATTCACGCAACGGTGTTGCAAGTTTTTGAATCGCTTTCAAAAACTTGCAACGCGTTGCAGCAATGCAAACATCACGAAAAATCGTTGGCAAGGGGGTGTTACACCTGAACAATTTTTAGCGCAACATCGTATCGTTGCAAATCGTCGTTGCAAATCGACCGGTGTAACATCACCTTTAAAATCACACGGCGTGTCTTTATCGTCATGTCAGTTTTTTTCTGGGTTACGAATCTGCACACCATGATTGGTTCAGATTATCACGTGATATGCAATGACGTAATTGACTTCGTTAAACAACTCGATTGTGGCCAGTGAATTGCTCGGTAATTGTGTGTAAAAGTTAACTGCATTTAATCCAAACTCCACCGTTTGGGTTTGTGGAACACGCACTGATAAACTGGATGTTAGGGAACGATTTTGGCTTGCGTTCTTTAGTTCACCGCGGAAGCTTCGAGAATAGCCGTAAACAGATGTTTGATCAGATACCGCTGGGGGATTGCAAATATCTCTGTCGCCGCTAAATATTTAGTCCCGACGAAACTTTCTGTGGCGACACGAAATAGTTCTGGGAAGGAAACAAGCCGAAAACGGAAACCAAAGCTGCGATGAGCTTTAGCGCAAAACAATGGCGATTTATGCTTTACTCTGCCGACAAGACATCTGTTGCCTCATAAAATTCTTCTGCTTATCGTACATTGCCTGTTGAAATGTTTCTTTCATTCGATCATGTAGCCTTTGTTTCGCAATGGTCATTGTATACCAGAAATGAAAAATACACCGAAATAGTCCTGAGTATTAAGTTTGCAGTCGCAAATGGACTGAACACACTGTGAACAAAACCGCAATAATATTTTAAACATGTCTCGCGTTACATTCCTCGCCGCTTTCAATTTTATATTTGTTACAAAGCACGAATACTCGAAAGCCTAATAGAAGTGAAACGCATTCAGTTAAAAAACGAGACAGACTGGTATTGAAGCGAAGGCTGGATTAATCGTGGCCTCTGATTAGAATTAAGTGTTCGAGGTCAAACTGTCAAAGATAAGTCACGCATTACTCAGATTTACTCGGTGGGTAGATTTTCATGGGAAATGCCATACATGTAGCAGGTCAAAAAGGTATTACAGTTTGTATAATCATGTTTCCAACATACAGCCCATACATCAAATTCATAAATGACTGATCTTGCGGAAGGCATGGGCGAGCTTCACCAAACTGAGGCTAGGGGGACATCAGCACAAGATGAGTCAGTGCTCCGGCATCTTTTTATATTCAGAATTGCTACATTTTTCTTGAGAACACCCCAAACATAAAAAAGGCATTATTACTATCGAGTAAATGTCTCTGATTCAAGATTCATGTGGGAGAGTGATGCCCTACTAGCCTCAAAGTTTTATGAAACTCGCCTTATGCTATAGACAAGTAAACCTGAAAAATTGTTTTATCATTTTACTGTTTTCGCTGCTATGTTTTAGTTATGACTTTGAACATGCTCCTGCATGTCTTCCTGAAGGGCAAAATATTCACAACACACATCACACTCATAAGCATACTTAAAAAACCTGTAAAGGTCTTCATCTCTGTGCTTCAAAAAGTGTTGTGACAGTTTGTCTTTAACAGTGAACGTTTCACTGCATATTTCACATGTGTAGCACTTTTCTTTATTGTGTTGAAGTTTCTTGTTAGGTGTGTGTACACATTGGTGCTGCATTGCACTATATTTCCATGTAAAAGCTTTACCACATTTGTCACACTTGTGGGGTTTTTCTCCTGTATCTACAAGTTGGTGGGTGGCCAGGTTACTCTTGTCTCTAGAAGCTTTATCACATTTATCACACTTGTGAAGCTTCTCTCCTGTATGTACAGGCTGATGTGTGGCCAGGCTACTTTTGTGTGTAAAAGTTTTAGCACATTTGTCACACTTGTGAGGCTTTTCCCCTGTATGAACAAGTTGGTGCCTGGCCAATCTACCTTTGAGTGTAAAAGCTTTACCACATTTGTCACACTTATGGGGCTTATCAGCTTTATGTACAAGTCGATGTTTGGCCAGGTTACTCTTATGCGCAAAAGCTTTACCACATTTATCACACTTGTGGGGTTTTTCTCCTGTATGTACAAGTTGGTGCATGGCCAGGCTACTCTTGTGTGTAAAAGCTTTACCACATTTGTCACACTTGTGGGGTTTTTCTCCTGTATGTACAAGTTGGTGCTTGGCCAGGTTACTCTTCTGTGTAAAAGCTTTACCACATTTATCACACTTGTGGGGTTTTTCTCCTGTGTGTACAAGTTGATGCTTGGCCAGGTCACTCTTCCATGCAAAAGCTTTACTGCATTTGTCACACTTGTGGGGTTTTTCTCCTGTGTGTACAAGTTGATGCTTGGCCAGGTCACTCTTCCATGCAAAAGCTTTACAGCATTTGTCACATTTGTGGGGTTTTTCTCCTGTATGTACAAGTTGGTGCATGGCCAGGTTACTCTTCTATGTAAAATCTTTACCACATTTGTCACATTTGTGGGGTTTTTCTCCTGTATGTACAAGTTGGTGCATGGCCAGGCTACCCTTCTGTGTAAAAGCTTTACCACATTTATCACACTTGTAGGGCTTCTCTCCTGTGTGTACAAGTTGATGCGTGGCCAGGTGACCCTTCCGTGTAAAAACTTTACCACATTTGTCACACTTGTGGGGTTTCTCTCCCATGTGTCGAAGTTTGTGGTGAGTTAAGTCAGACTTCCATGTAAAAGCTTTACCACATTTAGCACACTTGTGAGGCTTCTCTCTTGTACGTACAAGTTGTTTGGCCATGTTCTTCTTATATGCAAAAGCTTTAATGCATTTATCACACTTGTCAAGATTTTCTCCAGTACAGTATGTACAAGTTGGTACAGGGCCAGGTTCACCTTCTGTGGAAAAGTTTTAGCGCATCTATCACTCTTGTGGATTTTTCTCCTGTGTGTACAAATTGGTTCATGGTCAGTCCACTCTCTTCTTTGCAAAAGTGGTGGATATGATGGACCCTCCCCCCTCCTTCTCCTATCTTCAAATGGATGCATTGATACAAAGTGGGGTTAGACCACCCCTCCACATAAATTTAAAATCAAGTTTATATTAAAGTTGATATACATGGATATGGCAGTATTTCTGGTAAAATGACAAATGCACTTTCAAGTCACCACATATTACCACAGACTACAACAAAAGCTACATCAAACTAAGGGGCGGCTTGACTGCATATTTGTCTATCCATTTTATATACCGTTTCAAAAAGCTAGGGGAGGGGTCATCTAGCTCCACTGCATATTAGTGTATCAACTTCATAAGTTTCAAGGGTATGTGTACAGCACTACACTTCCAAATGTCCATGTTATGAGATACTTTTATGTTCATTTCAATATCGGATAACACATTCTTTCGTGTAAAGCTGTGGGAGGCTTTTTTTGGACGTCATAAAATGGCAGGTACATTTCCTCTGGGCTTCAAACTGACTTAATTTGTGACTTGGACAGTGCCTTTTCATTTCCTTCTATTTTCCCCAAACAATAACTGTCAGAACTTGTCAATGTTTACGGGAGGTTTGATGGAATCTTTTCCTGACGTTAAGGAACGGCATGTACACTTTAATTTGTTTTGTATGCTGTGACTTGTTTTCAAAAGCCATCGATGACAATTGAATTTTTACACCAACTTTTAACCATCAACCAGCCATCATTTAACTCTTTCACTCCCAAGCTCAAAATTCAGATTCTCCCAACTTTTTAAGAAGAAAATATGAGTGGTGTAATGAGAATTCATAGTTCAATAAACTACTATGAGAGTAAGCTATCAAAAGCCAAGTTCTTACTGTAATTTATAATTAATTTCTAGTGAGAAACTGAAGGAGAAAATTGAAGTTGATCACTCTTGGGAGTAAAAGGAGTGAACATTTTGACAGCCTGTTATGGATTGTCTGCCTCCCGAACGCTAGTTTCCATAACACTTCACTTTAATCACTTGGACTTTGATCACACATATACAAATCACTCGCTCGCTCACTTCTCTATCGTGGACTGTTCCATCTAACCTCGTGGTTGTAGATGCCTTATTGTTACATCTCTTACTTTCTTATTGGCTATTGATCAATAGTTGTCAATCACAATTAACGTTCTTAAATCCCAGATAAACTTAAACTAATTATAAATTCGTGAGCCCCAGTCCCTGACGATTCGAAAGAACGGAATTATGTCAAGATGAAACCTCCCATATAAAATTGCATGTCCATGGAACATAGTCAGCCTGCTTAGCTAGTTTTCATGCAGTTAGACAGATTGATAGTTTTAAATTTCTTGTGTACACTGCAATTAGATAGTCATACTTCTATGCAGTGTTTACTGCATCTTCAGACACTTTCATCTCCAGGAAGAAACCTATCTTTTTTCGACAATTCTCATCCTTTCAGGGTGCTTAGCCATGCCAGCTTCTTTTAAAATGTGCAAGTTTGGAGATCTGCTTGGAAATTTGCTTTCCATTTTCATCTCTTTTCTTCCGAATTTTTTCAAAAAATAATATAGTTTCTGGAACAATATTTTTGAACTTCCAGTTTTAAGCAAACTCTTCACAACTTTTGATGCCCAGGTGATGCGAGCGAACGAAAATTATACGTCACGATAAAACCTCCCATTTAAAACACGTCACATGCCGTCCAGTTTGGAAATGTATTGAATTCGAATGCTTCTTTATCCACATTTTTATTCGGAGGATTAAAAGTTATACCACCTTCTCGGCGCGGATAAATGTATCCGCTGGATAACGACTGGATTAGAACTATCCAAGCTTCGAACAACCGAATTGGTATATGCAACGGATAAACTTCATTCGCTGGATAGCGGGGGTTTTATACAATCTACTCTGGTTGGTACCCGAGGACACGGACAAAGCACACACTACTCTAGAATAAAACGCCAAACAGTGCAAGAATAAGAAAATAACTGACGTCTCCAACTGTCTAAGCCTGTCTTATAATACAGGTTCTTGTTTGACAGATATATCTCACTTACTTACCTTTATAAACCGTAGATATTCTCTAATAACTGTGACAGCAACGACCCAAGTTTCACCACACTGATTCACGTGCACACGAACGCGAGCTTGTTGACCAGGCCTGGGAAAGAACCCGTATGTTCGCGCCGATTTCTCGTGGACTGGTAAAACTCGTCCCAGTGTCCAACGATGGGTTTTTTGTAGGATGTGTAACGTTGGCGTTCGGTCAGCCTCGGTTTGGGTGATCAGAGATCAATACGCACTCAAAGTTGGACTTTAAGAGAGGACATGTCCCCATGTCCATGACTTAATCAACTGGTTTTTGACTTAATCAAACACTGTGGCAATCATTTCTTTAGAACTCTTCGCTGCCGAATCCCTGAACCAGAACAAGATCATCCTAAGCTGGCAAGGTTCCAGCATTCCACATTACAGACCCCTTCAAGGATTTCAATGCATTATGGGTAATCGATGAACGACAGTGTTACAATGGTTGGCCTTTCAGCCTTGTGTAAAAATAATACATTTCTCAGAAGAATATCAACAACCTTTTATTCAAGGAAAGCTGCCGCAGTTCAATGCAACAATCTTGATGTGGCGCCACCCCCATATTTTAGCAACTTTGCTACAATGTATCTAGTCCACACTTTTTCATATTAATTCTCTTAGGACTGCAGGGAGAGGTCATGTCAAAAGTCAGAATTAACAGATGCAAAACCAGATGCATCATAAACACCAACCATAAACAACAGTAACAAAACACGCAATAACGTAACTGGGAATGTCAAAAACACAATGTTCTTTCAGCAAGTTCCACAACTACGTGGAAAATATTAATCCTAAAACCAAACCTATAAAGTGCAGAGACTATTTAACACTCTACGTCCTTTATTTCAAACCGAAGTCACAGATCATCATTATTAGGCAATTAAAACAGGCCTTTTATAGCTAAAGTTGCATGACCCACAAATTATTCAACATGTGATCATATTAACATCATAATCTCAGCCTTTCTGAGATTCAGAAATATCAAAATGTATACAGAAATTGCAACCTTTCTGGTAAATAGCATTTTTAAAAACATCAATTTGCCAGTCACTGTATCAACAAAGATTGATAAGATTTCCATGGGAAATGCCATACACGTAACAGGTCAAAAAGGTATTACATTTTGTATAATCATGTTTTCAACATACAGCCCATACATCAAATTCATAAATGACTGATCTTGCGGAAGGCATGGGCGAGCTTCACCAAACTGAGGCTACGGGAACATCAGCACAAGATGAGTCAGTGCTTTGGCATCTTTTTATATTCAGAATTGCTACATTTTTATTGAGAACACCCCAAACACAAAAAAGGCATTATTACTATCAAGTAAATATCTCTGATTCAAGATTCATGTGGGAGAGTGATGCCCTTAACTAGCCTCAAAGTTTTATGAAACTCGCCTTATGCTATGGACAAGTAAACCCAAAAAATTGTTTTACCATTTTACTGTTTTCACTGCTATGTTTTAGTTATGACTTTGAACATGCTCCTCCATGTCTTCCTGAAGGGCAAAATATTCACAACACACATCACACTCATAAGCATACTTAAAAAACCTGTAAAGGTCTTCATCTCTGTGCTTCAAAAAGTGTTGTGACAGTTTGTCTTTAACAGTGAAGGTTTCACTGCATATTTCACATGTGTAGCACTTTTCTTCATTGTGTTGAAGTTTCTTGTTAGGTGTGTCTACACATTGGTGCTGGATTACACCATATTTCTGTGTAAAAGCTTTATCACATTTATCACACTTGTGAGGCTTCTCTCCTGTATGTACAGGCTGATGTATGGCCAGGCTACTTTTGTGTGTAAAAGTTTTAGCACATTTGTCACACTTGTGAGGCTTTTCCCCTGTATGTACAAGTTGGTGCCTGGCCAAGCTACTGTTGTGTGTAAAAGCTTTAACACATTTGTCACACTTGTGGGGTTTTTCTCCTGTATGTAAAAGTTGGTGCGTGGCCAGGCTACTCTTCTGTGTAAAAGCTTTACTGCAATTATCACACTTGTGGGGCTTCTCAGTTGTATGTACAAGTTGGTGCATGGCCAGATTACTCTTCTGTATAAAAGCTTTACCACATTTGTCACACTTGTGGGGTTTTTCTCCTGTATGTACAAGTTGATGCACGGCCAGGTTACTCTTGTCTGTAAAAGCTTTACCACATTTATCACACTTGTGGGGTTTTTCTCCTGTATGTACAAGATGGTGCCTGGCCAGGTTACTCTTGTTTATAAAAGCTTTACCACATTTGTCACACTTGTGGGGTTTTTCTCCTGTATGCACAAGTTGGTGCTTGGCCAGCTCACTCTTCCATGCAAAAGATTTACAGCATTTGTCACACTTGTGGGGTTTTTCTCCTGTATGTAAAAGTTGGTGCTTGGCCAGGCTACTCTTCCATGTAAAAGCTTTACTGCATTTATCACACTTGTGGGGCTTCTCTCTTGTGCATACAAGTTGAAGTTTGGCCATGTTCCTCTTATATGCAATAGCTTTACCACATTTATCACACTTGTGAAGATTTTCTCCAGTACAGTAATATATAAAAGTTGGTACGGGGCCAGGTTCACCTTGTGTGCTAACCTTCTACCACAATGATCACTCTTCTGGGTTTTTTCTCCTGTGTGTACAAGTTGGTTCATGGTTAGTCCACTCTCTTCTTTGCAAAAGTGGTGAATATGATGGACATGAAGATACTCTCCCCCCTCCTTCTCCTATCTTCAAATGGATGCGTGCATACAAAGTGGGGTTAGACCACCCCTCCACCTAAATCTAAATCTAAGTTTATGTTGATATACACGGACATGGTGGTATTTTTAGTAGAACGACAAATGCACTTTCAAGTCACCACATATTACCACTAAAACAAAAGTTACATCAAACTAAGAGAAGCTTGACTGCATATTTGTCTATCCATTTTATATACCATTTCAAAAAGCTAGGGGAGGGGTCATCTAGCTCCACTGCATATTAGTGTATCAACTTCATAAGTTTCAAGGGTATGTGTACAGTAAATACTTGCAAATGGCCACTGTCCATGTTATGAGATACTTGTATGTTAGCTTCATTATCGGATAACACATTCTTACATGTAGAGCTGTGGGAGGCTTTTTTTGGACGTCATAAAATAGCAGGTACATTTCCTCTGGGCTTCAAACTGACTTAATTTGTGACTTGCACAGTGCCTTTTCATATCCTTCTATTTTCCCCAAACGATACCTGTCATGACTTGTCAATGTTTTTGGGAGTTTTTATGGAATCTTTTCCTGTCGTTAAGTACGGTATGTACACTTCTGCTGGCCATCAAACTTACTTAATTTACAGTGGTGGTAAAGATTTAATTTGCTTTGTACGCTGTGAGGTGACTTGTTTTCAGAAACCATCGATGACAATTGGATAGTTTTACTTCTGTGCAGTGATTACTGCATCCTAGAGCACCTTTAATTCATCTCTGGGGACCTATATTTTTCTGGTAACTGAGTCTCACCTTCTCACCGCTTACAGCCATTAAAGGCTTTTTTGTGCTGCTCCGAGTTTCGAAATCTGTGAAATTGTGTCTTTCTTCCTTGTGTATTCATATCTCTGTGCCCACATCCAAAACTGCTATTCGTTTTCCACGATCTCAATTTGACCACAAAAATTTTCGTTTTTGATATAACTTTTAACCATCAACCACCCATCATCAGCTCAAAATTCAGATTCTCCCAACTTTTAAGAAGAAAATACAAGTGGTGTAATGAGAATTCATAGTTCAATCAGCTACTATCTGAGCAAGCTATCAAAAGCCAAGTTCTTACTGTAATTTATATTTCTAGTGAGAAACTGAAGGAGAAAATTGAAGTTGATCACTCTTGGGAATAAAAGGCTTAAGTGCAAATACACAGGCAACTTGAACATTTTGACAGCCAGCTGATTCGGAAGAACGGAATTATGTCACAATAAAACCTCCCATATAAAATTGCATGTCCAGGAAACATAGTCAGCCTGCTTAGCTAGTTTTCATGCAATTTGACAGATTGGTGGCATTGATAAAGTTTTAAATTTCTTCTGTACACTGCAATTAGATAGTCGTACTTTTATGCAGTGTTTAATGCGTCTTCGGACACTTTCATCTCTTCAATGAAAACAAAAAAAAAGAAAAAAAAAAAAAGTGGGTGGCGTATAAGTTACCATGTGGTAACTTCAACGCCACCAAAACGTCTGGGGTGGCGCACAAGCTACTTAATCCCACACTACTTTAGAATAAAACGCCAAACAGTGCAAGAATAAGCGACGGAGAAAGAACATAACTATACTGAACACATACAAGCTTTCAAAACCTGTGCCAGCCGTTGCATCTCTTGAATGTTGACACTAGAACGAAATAACTGACGTCTCGAATTGTCTAAGTCTGTCTTATAATACAGGTTCTTGTTTGACAGATATATCTCACTTACTAACCTTTATAAATCGTACATATTCTCTAATAACTGTGACAGCAACGACCCAAGTTTCACCACACTGATTTACGTGCACACGAATGCGAGCTTGTTGACCAGGCCTGGGAAAGAACCCGTATGTTAGCGCCGATTTCTCGTGGACTGATAAAACTCGTCCCAGTGCCTTACGATGGGTTTTTCGTAGGATGTGTAACGTTGGCGTTCGGTCAGCGTCGGTTTGGGTGATAAGAGATCAATACGCACTCAACGTTGGACTCAACTGACCCACTATCCCCTCCTTTAAGAGAGGACATGTCCCCATGTCCACGACTTAATCAACTGGTTTTGTAATCACTCTTAAACTTCTTAGTAATCAGCAACAAAGTCATTCAACCACGCAGATAGCTGTATGTCTGTGAGGTCTGTCAGCTGGCATGGATTCTTCACAGGACAAGACAAGACAAGACAACTTTTACTAGAAATACGATATTCGCAGAGGTCCCACGCCCAAGTAATCGATTATGTATGACACTGCTTAGAGCTCTCATGTACTGTATGCTTTCACTACACATCTCAATATTATATAATGTAATTAAAGGCGGATGACACTATATTAGCATTTACATGATAGTGGCACGTGTCCCATTCCGGAGAGTACTCATCATAATTTTGGGTGGGGGTGTGCCACCTGGACCTGAAAACCACTTACCCTATTTCAGACTAAAATATCTGACTTACTATACCCATTTAGACCTGACTCCATAAATATATACCCTATTTCAGACCTGACTCCAAAATGTAATACCATATTTCAGACCTATTTTAGAGATTTATTTCTTTTGCATCAATTTCCGCCCTGTGTTTTTTTCCATTTGCTGTGCATTGTCTGCTGTGACACATTTCTATTAAAATCATACCCTATCCCAGGTCAAAAAGGCAAAATCTATACCCTATTTCAGACTAAAAATATTTGAAAACGATACCCTTTGGGGCGGCACATACCTATATGGCATAGTACTCCCCCCTCCCCTCCCCGGGATCCCACTGCTGTTTGAAGAGTACAGTAATTTTATTATATAATATGTAGGGTGGTCTTAAAAGAAGGAAGTTCTTATGATATTATTCATCATGCCATGTCCATTTCACAGTAATTTATTCTGTCTCATAAGAAAGTATACATAGTCAGTCTTTGCACTACATTCATTGGTGAAAGACTGTATATTACATACTTCTCAAGTACCTGTAGGTTACATTATACTTCTCAGAAGCAAATTGATATGCATGTGTTGCCCAGTACATGTACAAACACACAAAATCCCATGCCAGAGAAATATAGCCCTAACCCTATACTCTCCTGTGAGTAAAAATGGAAAAATGAATTATAAATATTTAATAATTTTACAGAATATTAGACAAATGAAAGTCAGGTTTGCACATTATCCACAACTGTAAGATGCTGTGAGACATGAGAAGAGCATCAGTTTAGTACTGTATTGAAATTCTTATCTTAAATTTAAAAAGTGTTTTCTGTGGCTTGAGATACTATGTGTTGGCGGGGTAACAGTTTAGACAATATCTCACCAGATGTCATGCAGGTGCATGGAAAAAAACTTGTTCAAAAGAAAACTTATTAAACTATATCATTATAATTCTATCTAGGAAAAGAAAGAAATTAATGCTAGTAAAGAGCTGGCTGAAGTGAAATGAAACTGTGGTAAATGCAAATGACTTGTTTGGCTTATACATAATTATTATGTATCTTTGCAAATGGATTTTTGACTTTCAGTCTACTGAAGGCATTGACTTGTCAGGGCATTATCTAATTGAACTTGTTTAGATTATGGCAATTTTTTTCTGCCCACACCAGCTACTAACACAGTAAATCTCTTCTGAACATTACTTTATACACAGTAATGTATAAAGTACAGCTAAACTGCTAATTCAAAAATGCAAAAGGAAATGCAGCAATAAATTACATTCTTTTCCTGGTGCCAAATTGACAAAATAATCATTCATAACAATTTCTAGTTTACTAAACATCATTTCTGTTTATTTATATATACATTTTATATTAGTGTAAGGGGGGGGGGGGGGGGGGGGGTTAGTAAGATAAAGAAGTAAACACAAACAAAGACTGTATATGGAAAGTAGTGGCCAGGTTTGGAAAGTTTAGCCCAACATAAAAAATACAGTTCAAATAACATTTGACTTATAGTACTTATACAGTGTTATACAGTACATGATAAAAACAGCTGAGCAGTTAAAAAAAAACTGCCTACTTAAACCAGAACTCACAAGTTTTTGCAATGTATAATTTCACAGAGGACAAATATTTTGATGTTTTTTTGATAAACTGAAATCATGGTTTCTAGTGCTGCAATTTTAATAAACACAGTTCTCTCTAATCAAATGCACAGAAACGCCAACTTCTTCTGTGTGAGTGATATATATGTTGTGATTTTGTCTATAAAGCAAGTTAATTACTTGTTAAGTGGTAAATTAACCTCTGCACTGTATGACACTGGAAGTTAATTTAACTGTCAAGACTCAAACGGTCAGAACAGTTTTCTGTCGTGAAAATTAATAGCATCACAACAACAAAGCTTTATCGCGGCCACAAAATGTCCGATAAGCTCGAAGCAATGCATAACGGACGAGTTGAGTGAAGAAAGTAAATAGACGTGTATTACCTGCCCCTTGGAGCTATCGGCTGGCCTTCAAGCACTATTTTAGCTTATTTTCTGTCCTCCTGCTGTTCGTACAGAGCCGGGTTGTCAGGGTTAGCCCATCCACGGCTATGCAGATATTGTTGCCTCTGGAATTTGCCTCATTTTGAGCCTGAAGCCTGCGGGCCTCTTGTGCAATCGTTTCATTGTGGCGTCGGAAAGCAGCTCGTTGTCGAGCGGCTTTCACGAGCTGTTCTTTTGCCTGAGTTGTTTCTTGGGCCAGTTTCTGCCTATGATGCTCCCGATCAGCTGCTCTCTTTCCTGGGTTGTCTCCTGAGCTCGTTTCTGCTGATAATGCTCTCGGTCATACCGTTGCTTCACGCTTTTTTGGCAGCGACAGCACTGTCTGTTTGCCGTCTGCGCTCGAGACGGATACACCGCTCCTGCCTTGTCTTACGAATTCGTCTTAGTCTCGCTTGTTCTCTTCGTTTTTGAAGACAAACTTGTTTCTTCTCTTGAGAGTGTTCGGTTTGATTCTTCGCTTGATTCATACTTGCCTCCTATACAGTGTCCGTTGCTTCGCAACGGACCAGCAGAACACCACGTGATCAACCCAGCAGACACCGCGGTGCGGGAAGGTCGCCCGTGAACGAAAAACATTAAAACACGAGATTCGAGGTCGCGAGAGGAAAGAGCCTGGGAACGAGGTTAGAGTGTTCTACCCAGCAAACCCCGCGCGTGATTCTGTTTCGAGTTTCTACCCAGCAGGCCCCGCTGCGCGGGGAAGTGATTTTCTTCCGATGTTTTTCCCAGCAAACCCCGCTGCGCGGGGAGGTCGCCCGTGAACGAAAAACATTAAAAAACGACATGGTGTTCAGATTAGTACCCACGCAGGGCGTGGGAATTAGAGAACCATGTCGCTAATAGTATAGGTAGTATTACGTAACATTAGGTATGTGTATTGTGATAAATTTGTAAAAGCTATATGTTTATCCTAATTTGAAAACACTCGTGTATATATTTTGCTATTTCCGTTTTGTGGTTTTGTGGTGAAATAAGTTTTTTGTAGTTGATCACTGAGTTATTAATTTCTTGAAAAAGAGTGTTTACGTTTGTCGGCATACATTTGACATTTGAGGAGGAAATGTTTTTCGTCTTCCATGTGTTGACAACGTGGGCATTTTTTTAACTCTGGGCTTATGTAATTTCTGTTATAACGACAACGCTCAATTTCTAGCGTGGGACCGCGCTAAGGACCCCCCCCCCCCCCCCCCCCCCCCCACACACACACACACACACACACAATGATCCTGTTCCAACATGTGTTGCGTGAGTGTCATGGCTAGAGTACCTCTGATGTTTTCTTTTTAATATACCGATTCTGCCCAGTCGACAAAACTCCATGACGAAAACATGACATTTGAAATTAAATCATTTCTAGCCATTTCTGAGGACTCAAGTTTCACATTTTCCCGGGGAAGCATGCCCCCGGACCCTCTCGCTTCGTTTTAAGCCCCCCCCCCCCCCCCCCCCTCCCTCCCTCCCTCCCCCCCGCTCCCACTTTAAAATATGCTTCGCGGTCCCTGCTTCATAATCTTCATCACCCTCAGGGATGTAGTCCTCGTCGGAGTCTTGCTGGTCGTCAGTCAGGTGCGGCAAGTATGTCTCGTTCAGCCGGTGCTCCGGTTTACCAGTGTGTAGCGGTCTAGCTTCTGTCCTGGCTTCTGGCTACCTGGTAGGTTCCTCGTTTCCAGTGTTACACTACAGATGTTTGAGTTTCGGGTGAGTGTCGAATAATCGAGTAATTGAGTAATCGTGTGATTGTGTTGGTTTTGCGTTTGCTATGCCTTTTGATTGGTTAATACGAGTTCCACAGCATTCTTGGCCGCGAAATGGGGAACCTGCCAAAATTTTCAACTTTCCGTCAAAATGCGTTGAAAATATACTAATGTCGACACAAAAAAATTACCGTAAATGCTCAAGTAAACTATCCCCCCACCCTCTGATAAGCCCCTCTCTCCAAAAGGCTCCCCTCTCATCACGGTCAATTATTAAGACTAGAAATACGATAATTGCAGATACCTCCTCGCTTTGCCATTGATTTGGACTTTAACTTTGGTACTGCTCACCAAGAGCAGCCTCTGTTTACAGAAAGTTTGACGCAATCATTTCTTCGAAGTCAAGTGCTACACGCAAAGGAAGGAGAAAAAATATGGTGTGTGGTATACTATTGCGCTGAAAAAAGAATCGATTGCGTAATGCCGTACGTCTTTCTCACGGTCGGCACGCCGAATTAATTCATGCAGTCTGCCTGACACATTCTCAAACATTTAATACTTGAATTGTGAACTGAGTTGGTCGGCCGCCGTAAAACGGTATGAAAGAAACACTGATTTCCAATTTCGAATTACTTAAGCAGTACAATTGAATAGGCTTCCTATGCGTTTTTTTTTACTCTGGACTGCATGCACTGGATTCTTAAAGTGATCGAGTCACAAGATATGAGATAGAATATATTTGTCACGGTGATTGTTCAATTTCCACTGACTGACCTTTGTTGCTTGTCCTTTCTGAATAAGTATCTGAGTTTAACACAAAACGGCGTCACGATCGTACTTTGTTGTGCTCAGGTGCATCAAAGAAATCTCTTGCTTGCTTTCAAGCGCTGTTCTCTTTACAGAGTATTTTCTTGGCCCGTTGCTCCTGAAGCTCCCGAATCGCTTTCAAGCGCTGATCTCTTTGCGGAGTGTTTTTCTTCGGTTCGCTTTTGCTCCTGTAGCTCCCGATTGGCTTTCAAGCGGTGTTCTCTTTGCGAAGTATTTTCTTCAGCCCGCTTTTGCTTCTGAAGCTCACAATTTGATTTCAAGCGCAGTTCTTTTTGCGGAGTCGTTTCTTCGGCACGCTTCTGTTTACGATGATGTCGGTCATAACATGATTGTCGTCTAAACGTGTCTGGTGCTGTTTGATCATTTCACAATTCCGCCTTGCCCGTGTCTGTTCCCTTCTCTTTTGAAGACGTGCTTCGCGAGACTATTCTGTTTCAAGTTTTCTAGTTTTCAAATTCATTTTCGTGAACGCAGTTACGTACATTGTAGCTTCGTTCAAACCTTGTTTTCTTCCGAGTGTCAGTATAACTACTGGCGGAGACGCTAATAGATAATTATTACGTCATTGCTTGGGCACCTGGCCTTGAGGTCGTACGATGGCGGACTGACGAACATTAAATTTCGAGATGGCGACCCGCTTAGAGTCTCCAAATAAGGCGATAGTACTGCATTAGCGTTGTGATTATTACCATCGCTTACGCTCGCGGACACGCCCTCTCCAGTCCCTCTTATATTTTCAACCAGTCGACTTTGAGCAGCAGAATTTATTGCATGTAAAGAAAACAAATGACGCGCATTGGATCCTTGGTAATATATTTTTGAACTTTACATTTCCCGCATCTAACTTTACATAGTCTTTTGTTGACCAGGTAGCTGAAATGTCAGTCATCTTTTGTTGACCAGGAATACAGTACATCTTGTGTTCAATCCAAATTTTATATAAGCCTACCAGGGTAAGGGGAAACCCTTACCTTAATCAAAGCAGCGATGCCACTGTAAGCTCGGCTCCTTTTAATTGGCAATTTGTTCACTTTTCAAAAGCACAATAAAATAGGTTTTAAACTGAATACGCATCTGTTTCCGCAGGCCTCCACTTTTGCCGAACCGCGTATTCGAAAGGCTCAGTTTTTAAAAACCCTCCATTTTCAAGGTGGATAGAGAAAAAACAAAATTAGAGTGGCGCTTAAAATGGGAGCTTCAAAATTATCTCCAAAACACTGCGGAAATAATTTCTTTAGAATTCTTCACTGCCGAATCCCTGAACCAGAACGATACCATCCCAAACCAGTGAGGTTCCAGAATTCCGCATTACAGACCCCTTCACGCATTTCGGTGCATCATGGGTAATCGGTGAAGGACAGTTTTACAATGGTTGGCCTTTCAGACTTGTGCAAAACAATACATTTCTCAGAAAAATATCAACAAAAATACAATGTTCTCTTCAGCAAGTTCCTGAACTATGTGGTAAATTAATCCTCAAACCAAACCTGTAAAGTGCAGACTGAGGTTATTTACGCTGTACATACTGTTTTCAAACATGGCCAATCAAAATTACAGGTAATCATTATTGCTTGTTCACGACAGGCCTTTTACAGCTGATGTTGCATGACCCACAAATTTTTGAACATGATATCACATTACCATCATAACCTCAGCCTTTCTGAGATTCAGAAATATCAAAATGTATACAGAAATTACAAACTTTCTGGTCAATAGCATTCAAACACCAATTTGGCAGTCACCAGTCACTGCTATTCAACAAAGATTGATGAGATTTCCATGGTTAATGCTATACATGTAGCAGGTCAAAAAGGTATTAAATTTCGCGTGACCATGCTACCGGCACAGGGCCTATACATCAAATTCATAAATGTGGACGGCATGGAGCATGTTTCACCAAACCAAGGCTAGTAGGGCATCAGAACAAGATGAGTCAGTTCTTGGACATCGTTTTATATTCGGAATTGCTATGTCAAAAGAAGCATGTTCAGCGGTCCGTGGCGAACGGTTGTGTTTTCTTGAGCTCCTCAACTATGCCCCCAAAAAAGGGTGAAAAGGCTTCTATATGCGACGAAGAGACGAATGACGAGGCTCAGGAGATAACAAAAAACTATCTAGATACTGCGTTATCTAAGCAAGCGGAGCAGTTGAAAGCCTACTTCAAGTCTACACTGAAAGACATGACCACAAAGATCGAAGATCTCACAACGAGCCTGGAGTATAGTACAGTCATAAAACCAACTAGAATTACTGTGGATAGTGCAACTTTAATCGATAATATTTATATAAACAATTTGGATATAGCATACAGAGAATACTATTCCTGGTATATTATACACTGATATTTCAGATCATTTAAAAGTTTTTATAATCCAATACGGTAAGAACAAAATCACAAGGAAGAAATACTTCAAACGCGAATATTCTTTGGCCAATGAAGAACACTTCAGACGTGAAATTTCAACGATAAATTGGCAGTCAATCTATGATAGTAAAAATCCCAATGAACAATACAAGTTTTTCATAAGTTCGATAACAGCATCTTTCAATAAAAATATTTTCCCATGAAATGTGTTACAAGGAGCTCAAGAACTGCTCGTAACCCGTGGATGACTGCGGGTATTCTAAAATCGATTAAAAGAAAAAACAAGCTCTACAGAGCGAAGGTAAAATCACCGACGCCAAATAATATACAGCGTTTTTGCCATTACCGTAATAAATTATATCATTTAATTCGTTTCACCAAAAAAAAAAAAATTACTATGAGACTATGTTAAAGAAAGCTCAGGGAAATTTAAGAGCGACCTGGGGTATCATAAACGAGGTATTGAACAAAGAGAAGGCGGAACCAATTAGTGTATCAGGAATACTCAATCATGATAAACGTTTTGTTAAAGATATAGATATTGCAAACACATTTAATAAATTTTTCACTAGTGTTGGTCCAGGGTTAGCTAAACAGCTATCTTCAAGTCAAAGAAATTTCAAAGATTGGATGAGAGTCCCCGCAAAAAATGAGCTTAAATTCGATCATGTTTCCTCTTTAACGGTATTAGATCATTTATACAATTTAGACTGCTCTAAGGCAGTTGGTGTTGACGACATTCCAATACGTATCTTAAAGAAAGTCGCAGAATATGTATATGAGCCACTGACCAACATCTATAATACGTCTATAGATTCTTCCACGTTTCCCGACTCTATGAAAATCGCAAGTCATTCCATTGTTTGAAGGTGGGGACAGAGAGCTTGTTTCAAATTACCGGCCTTTATCTCTGCTACCAACCATCTCGAAAATATTTGAGAAGCTTATTTGTAATTCACTGGTGTCTCATCTCGAAAGTAATCATTTGCTTTTTGATTATCAATTCGGGTTGAGAGAAAAGCGAAACACGGCATTAGCAACAATTGATTTCGTTTCAAGAATAATAGATGCATTTGAAACTGGCCAATACTCCATGGGCGTCTTTTAGACTTATCAAAAGCGTTTGATACGGTGAACCACGATATTTTGATAAATAAACTTAATTATTATGGTATAACCGGTCACAGCAACAAGCTTTTTAAAAAGCTACCTAGAAAATCGACAACAGTTTGTTAATGTAAATGGGACTGATTCTAACTTAATGCCACTCACTTGTGGCGTCCCTCAAGGATCTACTCTTGGCCCGATCCTTTTTCTTATTTATGTTAATGACGCACAGTATGTAACTAGAGCCATACATCTTTTACTTTATGCAGATGACATGAATCTTCTTTACAAACAAAAAAATTAAAACGCTAGTCTCAGTTCTTAATAAGGAACTAGGATCTCTTTATGATTGGCTCCTTGCCAATAAGTTAAGCGTAAACCTATCAAAAACAAAGTTCATTCTCTTCGGTACGAGAAAAAAATTATCTAATGTGTCCACGAACTTTCCTCATATTTCTCTTCAATTGGCAGGAGAGTGTATAAAGCAAGAAACACACACAAAGTTCTTGGGTGTAATCGTTGATGAGGAAATTTCATGGAATAAAAAATTGATTACGTTACTCGTAAAATATCAAAAAATATCGGCATTCTTTATAAAGCCAGGCATTATTTAAGTGCGGATATTCTACTGAATCTTTATTACAATTTAATATACCCATATATATCTTATTTTACTTTAATTTGGGGAAGTAATTACAAATCAAAACTTAATCCTATTTACATTCTGCAAAAAAGAGCTCTAAGAGCTATTACTTTCAGTGAGAGGAGATCTGCGAGCAAACCAATTTTAAAGAAACTAGAAGTTCTAAACATCTATGAAATTGTTGATTTCCAACTTGGGGAATTGGCTTTTCGATACTCTGCAGATCAGCTGCCCGACATTTTTTCCAGTTATTTTACGGATCTCACCTCACTTCATACTTACGGCACTCGGTCCAAATCAAACAAGAATCTTTACTTACCGTTTCAAAATTTGAACTATGGAAAATTTGGCATCAAATACGCTTCTGCGAAAATATGGAATTCTGTTCCAATAGGTTTAAAGAACTGTATTTCGCTAAAAGTTTTTAAACGTCTTTATAAGAAGCATATTATCTCTCAGACAATGCAGAGCTAGAGCTATATCCATAGCCTATGTATACACTTTCTTCGATACCTATAAAGCTACATATTCAGTCTTGTTAACTTACAGATCCTATTACCTACTTAATACGTGTTACCTCATTGTATAAACCTTTATCACCCTATTTATTTCATTTTGTAACCTACGCCATTAGTAATTAAAATTTGTACGAGGGAGCATGCGCCCAAAAACCCATAATGGGTTGTAGCATGCTTCCTCCACTTATCATCACTTAGAATTATCGTTTCTGTAAACAAATACCCTAAAAATAAGTGGAAAAATAAACCTTTTGAAACCTTTGAATGTTTCTGAGAACTCTCCAAAACACAAAAAAAGCATTACTACTGAGTGATGCCCTACTAGACTCACGGTTTCATAAACTTTGCCCTGTGTCATTTGCAAGCATTTCTAAAACATTGTTTAACCATTTTACTGTTTTCTTTGCTGTGTCTTAGTGTGACTTTGAACATGCTCTTGCATGTCTTCCTGAAGGGCAAAATATTCACAACACACATCACACTCATAAGCATACTTATAGAACCTGTAAGGGTTTTCATCTCTGTGCTTCAAAAAGTGTTGTGACAGTTTGTCTTTAACAGTGAAGGTTTCACTGCATATTTCACATGTGTAGCACTTTTCTTCATTGTGTTGAAGTTTCTTGTTAGGTGTGTGTACACATTGGTGCTGGATTACACTATATTTCCGTGTAAAAGCTTTACCACATTTATCACACTTGTGGGGTTTCTCTCCTGTGTGTGCAAGTTGGTGCATGGCCAGGCTACCCTTCTGTGTAAAAGCTTTACCACATTTATCACACTGGTGGGGTTTTTCTCCTTTGTGTAGAAGTTGGTGTATGACCAGGCTACTCTTTCGTGTAAAAGCTTTACCACATTTGTCACACTTGTGGGGTTTCTCTCCTGTGTGTGCAAGTTGGTGCATGGCCAGGCTACCCTTCTGTGTAAAAGCTTTACCACATTTATCACACTTGTGGGGCTTCTCTCCTGTGTGTACAAGTTGGTGCCTGGTCAGGTTACTCTTCTTTGCAAAAGCTTTACCACATTTATCACACTTGTGGGGCTTCTCTCCTGTGTGTACAAGTTGGTGCATGGCCAGGTGACCCTTCAATGCAAAAACTTTACCACATTTATCACACTTGTGGGGCTTCTCTCTTGTGTGTACAAGTTGGTGCATGGCCAGGTGACCCTTCAATGCAAAAACTTTACCACATTTATCACACTTGTGGGGTTTCTCTCCTGTGTGTACAAGTTGGTGCTTGGCCAGGTTACCCTTCTGTGTAAAAGCTTTATCACATTTGTCACACTTGTGGGGTTTTTCTCCTTTATGTACAAGTTGGTGCATGGCCAGGCTACCCTTCTGTGTAAAAGCTTTACCACATTTATCACACTTGTGGGGCGTCTCTCCTGTATGTAAAAGTTGGTGCGTAGCCAGGTTACCCTTACGTGCAAAAGCTTTACCACATTTATCACACTGGTGGGGTTTTTCTCCTGTATGTACAAGTTGGTGCTTGGCCAGGTTACCCTTCTCTGTAAAAGCTTTACCACATTTATCACACTTGTGGGGTTTTTCTTCTGTGTGTAGAAGTTGGTGCATGGCCAGGCTACTCTTTCGTGTAAAAGCTTTACCACATTTAGCACACTTGTGGGGCTTTTCTCCTGTGTGTACAAGTTGATGTCTGGCCATGTTCGTCTTACATGCAAAAGCTTCACCACATTTATCAGACTTGTGAAGATTTACTCCAGTACAGTATGCACAAGTTGGTAAGGAGCCAGGTTCAACTTCTGTGTAAAAGCTTCACCACATTTATATCTCTTGTGGGTTTTTCTCCTGTGTGTACAAGTTGGTTCATGGTCAGTCCACTCTACTTGGCAAAAGTGAAGCATATCATGGTCATAGAGATACCCTTCCCCCCTTCTCCTATCTTCAAATGGATGCCTGGATACAAAGTGGGGTTAGACCACCCCTCTACCTCCTATGCTTTAAGTTGATATTAAAGCTGATATATGGGTCATTCCACAGTATATGGTAATGTTATGGAAGGGAAAATCAGAGCATTTCAAGATCTCAAAATTTGACAAATTCCACAACAGCCAAATAAAATGCACATGGTATCATAGAGATTTGGGGAAGCTACAACTTGAATATGTTTTAAACTGCAGGGCTTTTATGCTGGCAGCACTAAGGGGTGAAATTTGCCCGTTACGGAGGGGAATCAGAGAAATGGCATTTTTCACTAGTTTGTTTTTGCTCTCAAATTTCTCTGAGTTTGCAGCATGGATTGAAACAAGAGTATGCTCTGATCAATTGACAGTGCATATGCTATTAATTTATTGCAATAAAAAAATTGAATTGTTTGCCATTATTCAGTAAGTGCATCTTTTTTGTAAGGATGTTCCGTTACAGAGGGGGACTTTTTTGTCCACATCAAGTTAGCATATATATTTTTATTTAAGAATATGTTTTTCGTTTAGAATGTATATATACTGGTGGGAGATGTTTAGTTTAGCATATATGTTGTTAGTTCAGAATACATATCTTCAGTTTAGAATCTGTTATCAACGTGTATTTATCATTTATAATAGAAATATGAAGTGTTTGTAATATTGTCCATATGGACACCCCATAACCTTCCCCTCTGTGACAAAATTTTCCCCATAACAAATTTCAAATTGCAATATTTTGATCAATAAACTTTGTCCAGTTTTACTGGTTATCTCATCTGAACACTTCCACTTCAAATTGGAACTTCACAAAGTATGACATGCCAGGCCACACTACACACTAGGAATAAAATATACTTTTCCAACTAAATTTGTTACAGAGGGGAAAATGGTACTTTAGCTGCATTCTGGATTTTTGCTGAAATTGTTTTTCTGGATTCCATTCACTTTTTTATAATGTTAGTATGAAGTACTTTATGTCTTTACCACCTTGGTTTCTATTTCTCTTAAAATACCTCCTTTAGAATATAAAACTTATTTCCCCTCTGTAACGGCATTTTTTTAGTTATGCATATAATTAATGATAATTTATGCATGATGTCACATGATGATTAAATTTTTGGATCCACCTGAATCAAATTTAACTCTTCTACTTTTCAAATGTGTCAGTTTTGTCTTCTTGCTGTTTACTTTATCCTACTCATATTTTTGTCCAACATACTGTGGAATGACCCATATACGGATATGGCGGTATTTTAGTAGAATGACAATATTGCACCACCACATACCACTCCAATAAAAGCTACATCAAGGGGAGGGGTGGTCTAGCTTCTCGTAGCTGGTTCTCTTAGCGCACGAGGTATGTTTTACGACATTTCAGCACTATTCAGGATGGTATGACAAAAAGAGGGGTCTTCGTTTTTGGTCTTCGGTCTTTGGTCTTCGTCTTGTAGACACCCAACATGCCATCCAGTTTGGAAATGTTATTGATTTCGAATGCTTCTTTATCCACATTTTTATTCGGAGGATTAAAAGTTATACCACCTTCTCAGCACGGATAAACTTATCCGCTGGATAACGACTGGATTAGAGCTATCCATTAGATTCAAACAACTGAACTTGTGCAACGGATAAACTTCATTCACTGGATAGGGAAGTTTCATACACAATCTTCTCTGGTCGGTACAAGAGGACATGGAAAAAAACACACACTACTCGACTAGAATAAAACACCAAACAGTACGAAAATAAGTGGCGCAGAAAGAACATAACTGAACACATCAGTCTTGTGAAGCTCATCTTTAAAAGAGAAGGGAACAGACACGGGCAAGGCGAAATCGTGAAACAATCGAACAGCGCCAAATACGTCTAGAGAAAAGACGACAAACATGTGATAACCGACAGCATCATGAACAGAAGCTTGCCAAAGAAACGGCTCCGCAAAGGGAACAGCGCTTGAAAGCAAATCGGGAGCTTCAGATGCCGTCTTGTGTTAAATTCAGATACTTATTCAGAAAGGACAAGCAACAAAGGTTAGTCAGTGGAAATCGAACAATCACTGTGACAAATATATTCTTCTCGTATCTTGTAATTCTATCACTCCAAGAATGTATTAAAACCTGTATGCTGATCATTTTCCCTTGAAGTATTGTTTTAATATGCTTCTGTTGCCAGTTTCAGCTACTGTATTGGCCCAGAGCAATCGGAACTTGGAGTCTTGAGTGATTTAGTCAAATGTCTTATTATTTCTTTCAAGACTAAAACTGTAACAAATGCTGTAATGTGACATGCGGTGATTGCAGCAAAAATTGTTCAGAAGCCCTTAGAAGTATGACTAGGTCTGAAGCCCGTGTATAATTGGAAGTAAACCGTTCAACTTTTGTTTTGATTCTTGGAGAAATCATATGTTGTTTTGAGCGGGTTCACGTACAAAACAATTCGACAGGGGCGGATCTAGGATTTTAAAAGAGGGGGTGGCTGGGGGCCGAGTATTGCTGTTCGAGCGCCGGAGGCGCGAGCCGCTAGGGGGGTCGGGGGCATGCCCCCCCCCCCCCCCCCCCCCCGGGAAATTTTGAAATCTAGAGTCTCTGAAATGGCATTTCCTGCGTTTTGAGACCACTTTCGAGCACAGCTAAGAGTCTAATTTGAGTCTAATCAAACGTGATATACTTTATTTTGCGCATAGTAAGCACAATTTGTTTACTGCAATACAAATTATAGGTTTGTAGTGAGTATAGATTATATAATTGCGTGGGAAAACGGGATTTAGGCAGAATAAACCCGTTCATAGATTAAACGATGTTATTAGTGTATCAGAAAACGTTTGAGTCAATATGGTCTAAAACAAGAAAGAAATAGTTGGTTCACTCTGCCTTAGTTATGTTAATCGGCCAAAAGTGAAGGTGACATCATCCTTCTGGGCTGCAGTGCCATAAATTTCTCGCAAACCTGCCTTCTGTTGATGGAAACTGTGTGTGCATGCATGACGACAACAGCCAAATCTGACAGTCGTCCGGTGGTCATTGTGCTGCGGAGCAATGTATGAACCTTCCGAACACAAGAAAACGATCTCTCCGCCTCCGTGCTCCCCATACTCCTGAATTGACCGGCTCACGTAAGAGAAAATCAAGAGTGTATTTTTATCACTGGTTTAATCACATGTCCAGATTGATTTTTTTTTTATTTCAAAATACCCAAAAAATTCCCTTCTTTTTTTGCCACTTCAGAGGGGGGTGGCTAGCCACCCAATCCACCCCCCCTAAATCCACCCCTGTTCGAGCTCATTGAACATGCATGCCTGAGTCTTGTGCATGCAGTCCAGAGTAAAAACAAATTGCACAGGAAGCCTATTTAATTGTACTGCCTATGAATTCAAAATTGGAAAATCGGTGTTTCTTTTTTCCCGTACTACGACGGCCGACCAACTTCAACATTTGAGTATTAGATTTTGAGAACGTGCTTGGCAGACTGTATGAATTAATTTGTCGTGCCGACCGTGGGAAATATATACTTCGTCACGCAATCGATTCTTTTTTACAACGCAAAAGTATAACACACACCATTCTCCTTCCTTTGCGTGTAGCATTTGAGTTCGAAGAAAAGATTGAGTTAACATTTCGGTAAAACAATTAAGGCTTCTCTTGTTGGGAGTACCAAAGTAAAAGTCCCATCAATGGCAGAGCGAGGGGGTATATGCGATTATCGTATTTCTAGCCCTTGTTTGACAGAGAAATCTCACTTACTCACCTTATAAATCGTCGTTGCTGTCACAGTTATCGGAGAATAAGCATGCACGTGCACACGAACGCGAGCTTGTTGACCAGGCCTGGGCGCGAACATACGGGGACTGATAAAACTCGTCCCAGTGCCTTACGATTGTTTATTCGTCCCGGTGGGGGGAGGGGGTACTCTCATGTATTAGCCGAATGGGTAGGATGTGTCGAGTAATTGTGTGATTGTTTTGATCTTGCGTTTGCTATGCCTTCTGATTGGTTAAAACAAGTTCGTCAGCATTCTAGACTGCGAGCTGCAGAACCTGCCAAAATTTTAAACTAATTCCCACCAAAATGCACCCAAAAAATGCTTCGTATTTCAACCGTCAACACAGAAAATTACCGTAAATGTTCTAGTAAAGTCTCCCTCCCTCCCTCCCCAGTTTCTAATAAACCCCTCTCTTCCATAAGTTTCCCTCTTATCGCGGTAAATTTTTTAAATAACCTCCCTCCCCTCCCCTCCCCTCCCCTCCCCTCATATTTTCACCTGTCGACTTTGAGCACCAGAAAAAACTAGAATATCTAAAGATAGTGATTGCTGCGCTGATTTTGGTGTAATCTCGCATAACCGTAGTTGGGAGGACATTGCTTGATAGCAACTTATCTACTACAGTGTATCTTCTCCATACTTTTACATATTAATTCTTTTTGGATGCCGTGCCATATCCTGAAAGCAACAAATCATTGCCCAGGACTGCAACTAGGGGTGGTGTCAAAAGTCAGAATCAACAGATGCAAAACTATATATGCATCGATCATAAACACCAACCACAAACAACAGTAACAAAACATGGAATACTGGAACTAGGAATGTCAAAAACACAACGTTCTTTCAGCAAGTTCCACAACTATGTAGGAAATTAATCCTAAAACCAAACCTGTAAAGTGCAAACTTAGGTTATTTACACTGCACATACTGTTTTCAAACATGGCCTATCAAAATACAGATAATCATTATTGCTTGTTCACAACAGGCCTTTTACAGCTGATGTTGCATGACCCACAAATTATTCAACATGTGATGCAATGTATGACCCACAAATTATTCAACATGTGATGCAAATTATTCAACATTATTCAACATGATATTACCATCATAACCTCAGGCTTTCTTAGATTCAGAAATATCAAAATGTATACAGAAATTACAAGAAACCAGAAATGAAAAATACACCGAAATAGTCCTGAGTATTAAGTTTGCAGTCGCAAATGGACTGAACACACTGTGAACAAAACCGCAATAATATTTTTAACATGTCTCGCGTTACATTCCTCACCGCTTTCAATTTTATATTTGTTACAAAGCACGAATACTCGAAAGCCTAACAGAAGTGAAACGCATTCAGTTAAAAAACAAGACAGACTAGTATTGAAGCGAAGGCTGGATTAATCATGGCCTCTGATTAGAATTAAGTGTTTGAGGTCAAACTGTCAAAGATAAGTCACGCATTACTCAGATTTACTCGGTGGGTAACCGTTTCGCTTCTAAGCTCAAAATGCAGAGTCGCTCAACCTTTAAGAACCAAGTGTATGAATGTTGTAATGATAAATTTATAGTTTAATCAGGTTTCATTTAAGCAAGGTGTCAAAAGCCAAGTTCTCTATACTGTGAGAAACTGGAAGTCTCCCGGAAGTTCCGCTCTTGTCCTTGCTTTCCATTTTAGTTTATTCTGCTCTCGACCCAACTAACGCCGCGAGCTCACTGGCAACGCCAGTCTAGTTATTATAAAAAGGTTAACCATACGGTTCATTCTAGCTGACGTGATACATTGGAGCAACAATCTCGCGAGGAATGTGTTTATCCATATCACCTGGAGAGCGTACGTCTTTATCGGGAAAATAATGTTGATAATATTTATATAAATACTAAACCTAAAATATTATTACTCATGCCCCCTGGGGGGCGATGAGTCTAGCAATACAGGTCGTTAATTTTTTTTTTCCTCCGTCGAGAATCTGCACACGGTAATTGGTTGTTGGCAATCACGTGATTGTGATGACCTACTTGTTATTGGCGAGCAAATTTGAAGAGAGAGAAAGACAAGTGTCAATGTCTGTATGGTTTTCCTTGTCTAGTCTGCTCCGCTTCAGAAGCTGAATATAATATTGATGCGCCGTCATGAACTGAATCTAGCAGTCCCAGTCGCTCGAAGGATTATGTTGGAATTATCTTGCTTTGCAATATTCTTTCTGTGTAAATGAAGCGTCTGAGAATGCATAAACAAGTTTCACTCGGCCGTACGTGATTCGCGTCGTTTTAACGTTCCCGAGTGCAAATGCTCGATTATAGATACCGCTTCAACCAATGTATTTTTGTTCTGAGCAATATTTGTGTGAAAGAACATCGAATAAGCAGAAGACGTGGCAAACCTTAATAAAACTTGAACTCGAATTTACCCTGCGGGCAGAGCGTCTCTCTTTGTCGGAAACTCGGGGGCTCTGTGTAACGTGCGGCGTATACGAACAGTCGGCGTTTAACTTCTTTTTTGCGTGAAGTAAAGGTTCTTTGTTTATTGTCTGAGAATACTAAATTACTAGTAGGTTTGAGGCAAATATCACGCGAGAGATACAAGATCTGTCAATGAAATGTCACGAGGGTATTACCATCGAATGGGGAATCCCGAATGATCAGCTCACTTAGCCTTCACTCACGCCGCTTTAACAAAAGCAGGGAAGACCGGCAGGCTATTACATCGAGAATATTTGTCACTGATTACCTCGAAGTTGTCAATATCCGACTATCCGAGCCTAATGTTCGTTCCAAAAGCGTGATGCACGCCTTTGTTGTCACGGTATTCAAACGTCTGCAGCTTCCGATAGAGATTAATTTCGTATCGACCCAGAATTTTGCATTAAAGCTTAATGCACAGCAGTCTTGAACATATTTGTGTATCAGACTTGTACATGTAGAATGTGTAACTTCTGAGATGGCGTTTTCATACGAAGCAAGCAACTGGGCAGATAAAATGGGAAGTATCATGTTTTAATGTGCTGCAGAGATAAGTCTGAAAAGCTGTCAGTTACAGCTACTTGAACATGATGCACACGTTTGGAAGATTAGCAAAGACAAGACAAGACTAAAAAGCTGTTATTTAGAGCTACTTGTACATGATACATACGCAAACATTCCAACATCTGCTGCAGAGATAGGCATAAACAAGCAATATTAAAGAGAGTGGCACTGAGAAAAGCTATTTGTTGTTGCTGTTAGGGTCTTCGTTTTCCGGGTCATAGGTCTTCGTTTTCAGGGTCTTCGTTTTCGTTACAACCCGGCAGTGTCAAGACGAGAACTCCAGTGGAGATGACGCAGCAACTTCACCACTGGCAGTCGGTTGATAGCTGGCGTGAGTCACCAGTTTTATGGGATGTGGGCACTACATATAGCCGAAAGTGATACCGGGCATCATGTTCTAAAAGCATTCCAACATGAGATAAGGCTATTTCCCCAGTCAATCCCATTACAAAATGACAACACAGTTCCTCCACAAAACATGTCAGCTTGAAAATTCACTACACAAGGTTGCCAGGTTATATACAGCAAGCATCACAACAGTATTGTCACGTGCATCGGAAGCAAGTTCAAAATGCTTCCGGCAAAAACGATCACTCGAGACAAAAGCAAATCACTCATTGAAAATATTATTCCGTATGAAACATCATACTCCGGCATGAGTACACTGGCATTGCCAGTCTAGTTTAGACCTAAAATGATAATATATTTGGATTACCTGCATGCATGGTCGATGAGATTACATACTAACACGAAACCTGGTGCACTGTAAATACCTCAAACATCCAACATATTAACTTACTTACGGTGATTATTATTATTATTATTATTATTATTATTATTATTATTATTATTATTATTGTTATTATTATTATTATTATTATTATTATTACTATTATTACTATTATTATTGTTATTATTATTATTATTATTATTATCAAAAATATTGCACCGATTACAAAATCAAGTAGAATCACAAGCAACACAAGTTTATTTATACTCATCAGTTGCACAAAAACAGTTCCTGGAGTGTTGTACTGAAATTACTTGTAAGACTGAAGAGCTACTAGAGTAAGAGCGGCAGAAAGCATTGTGGGTAATACCAGTATACTGTCGTACTGACAGAAGGTTGTGACTTATCGAGGAAAAAAATTGCTTTTGGCGATGTCAGTTTTACCCGTTTGGCTGCTTCTTTATAGATATGTAGAAGAATTTCAAAAATTGAAGCCGGTGATGCAAAGCTGATCGAAGGCTGCATAATTTACGACGACCACTGGATCAGGTAAACACAAATTGTATTTGCATCCTTATACATCAAATCTTGCAGCTCAGCGACAAAACACTGGTCATCATATCAATTTGGCGAAACAGTACGTCAGTCTACTGAAATAACACTGTCACTTGGTAAAAACCGAGCGGAAAATAAAGAAATAGCGAGGTCGGAGTCTAAAGTGATTGTCACTGTAGGTTTTCCATACAGCTGCTCGTTGTCACACCTTTTTTTAATTTTGAGGTAGCACTTTTGTATAAGAAAATCTTATAAAGAATACTGAAAGAAAGAAAGAAAAAAGGACCAATTTCACTGTGAAATGACGGAACGAAGGAACGAATGTGTGCTGCAAAACTCCAGGCAGTGTTCACCTTTGATCTTAAATTGCCTTCCATTGCTTGCATTTTTAATTTTCTTACGATAGAAAGGAACTGAGTTATTGAATAATTTTTCGTTTGCGCCCCTACGTTGCCGTTTTTTAACTTAAAGTCGACAGAAATGTTGCCCATTCGACAGATTTCATCTCGGGTTTATTAAAGCATTCGAACGAATATTGTTTCAGATTTGCGATGGTTCTTCGGTGATTTTATCGTAGTGGCCGGCGCGGCATGAAATAATTTCTGGGCTTACGTTAGCAGCTAGCTATCCTTGATTGTACTGGCTTGCTTCTGCTCATGTTGGCGACAGTTATTTATCGGGGTGTACTGGTCGGACTTTTTATGAAGAGTATAAACAGTAGCCAGGAATAAATGTGCTCGCAAAATTTAAATATTTTTCATTGAGCTATAAGTCGTGGTAAAGACTTTATGGTCTATATATAAATGTGCCTTCGTGTATAAGGTGTCGAGCTAGTCTACTTCCTTTAAAAACATGCCATTCATTATACAATTTAAATGTCTAGCTTATACAATGCAAATCGCCACTATCGTGCAATTGCAGACTCACTATTTATAAAAAAGACAACGTATTACTAGGAATAGCTCTCGCTAAGTGCCAACGAGCGCAACTCTCTGGAACAGTAACAAAATTAAAAGCAAAATGAAAAATGACTCGCTGGTCGATTTGTTTGTATTTTTCGCTTTTCAAATGTTTTTTGTTTCGTATTGCTTGTGTATTGAATGGCACGCTGGCACGTTGAACTTTCAACACGGCTCGCTGGCCGACTTTGAGCACGCTCGCTCGATTTAGAACACGCTGGTTCTTGACAAACAATTCGCTGAAGTGCACTAACGTAAAGCATTAGAATAGGAACACAACAAGTCCAAGAACACAAGATTGTTTTACTGTCCTTTTGCTCACCCGAAGTAGAACAACGTCGCTACTCTGACAGGACTCCGCAAAACTCGCCATGAGGAGACTTTCGCTGGCCAAAAATGCTCCAGCATAACACCAAAGGAGAAGCGCTACAATTGGTTAAAATCTCCGCATCTCGCGCTCCCATTGGCTCAGAAAACAAGCAGAACAAAACAACTCGTATTTTAATTGGCTAACTTGAAACAATTGCAGAAAAACATTACGTCATTCTAAGTGGTTACGCTCCATTCGAGATTTTTTCCCCCTTCTCTCGTGCACGGCTCTATGATGCTGCCGCCTCGCAGCCTCGCGTCTTCGCTCGGCTGCTCGTTGGCAATAATATGGCCAGATGCAGTTGATATAATTTTGATAAAACCATCTGTGACGACGGCTTGAATGTTTATAATTCACTTCGTCAAATAAGGCCATGTGGCGGTTCAACAAATTCAGTAGGTGGTCAGTAGGAACCTGGCAAAGCACTTTGTACTTTAACTTAATGATCATATATTGTCAGTCATCATGGAAATCTTAAGACAAACTTCACCCACCATTCCCATTTAGTTGGTCGTAAATAGGATTTTCCCGTCGGCGCTGAAAGGCCTAGTACAATTTATAGAACTCATCACTCACCGCACATGCTGAGCATCAATATGACGTTGCGTGTGCATGTACAGGTCTACGTTTAATTGGCTTATCAGCAATCTCGTACCCAGACTCTTCCGCTTTCTTGCGTCGCCGTAAGACAGAGGAAAAGTCTGGGTACGAGATTGGCTTGCCAGTTGTCACATTGCATGACCATCCGGACCGACCGAGGCAACCGGCCGTTTCACCTCCAACCAAGGTCAATTTGCCCCAAGTTAATTCCTTGAAATAGTGTCTAAAACTAATACTAAACCAAAAAGTTGATTCGCCCCGCCGTTGAAAGAACGTGCTTCGGATGATTTGGCATGACCAAACGCTTCGGCTGATCATTTCAAATGTCGAACCCGAAGAGAAGTGCAAACGACATGAAATGTTGAAACGAGCAAACCCTTCGGAGACTTGCTTTGGTGGATTAAGCTGAATGAACAAGCACACAATTTGGCGAGACATCCAGCAAACAGGGTCGCAGGGCAAGATTAATTTTTGCTGCCTCCTTTGTCGGCAGCATACATTAAGAATCACGTTTCACACTAAGTGGAATAATCACATTTCAGAAGGAAAAAATGCTCATTTCTCATTCACGAAAATACTTTTTACCACCCTCTTGTGCAGTTGGCCTGGAACATGCTTGGAACAATTTTCACCTCATTCTGGAACAGATTATAGTCTTTGAAGTGATATAGCGTTGTTCTTAAGCTGTTGTCCTCTCTCATACCCGAACAAAGGCGTATAACTATAATTACATTTTTAGCAGGAGTTAGCAGGGGGCAGGGGAGGGGGGGACTCGTCCCCAATGTTAATACGCGTGAGGAACTGGGTCCGCCATGTTTGCTTTGCTGACGCCAAGACGCAACCTCGTTCCCAGGGCCATCCGCGGCAGAAGCTCCCGACCAATGACCCTGGTACAGGCTGCAAAATGTACAAGATTCTTGTACATTTCCCCGCTTGGTATCATGGGAAGGTATCTGATTTTTTTTTTTTCAAAATGGCGGTTTACAATTTCCTGCGTTCTCTGAACTTTTCGGTTCAGGAGTCAGACATATCTGTAAATTTCAAAGTGGGACAAGTGCGGGCATTAGAAGCCGTTTATCTGGAGAAGGATGTCTTTGGTGTTCTACCAACAGGATACGGGAAATCGTTAATTTTCCAGTTGATTCCCAATTTGATTGCTTTCAAAAAGCACACTGGAACCACCGTAGAAATAGATTCAGTCATTTTAGTTATTTGTCTTCTTCAAATCATTCGAAGTCGTTGACGCAGAAGGGAATTACAAGTGCTGTTTTGCGCTGCGGTGGATTACAAGAGCGGGACAACAGTTCAAGTGATAATTCAAGTGATGACGAGATGTTGTTAGAAATCGGTCCGGAGACGGAAAATATTCGCTTCTCGTTTGATTTAAAGTTTCTTTGCCATCTGTGCACTAATAAATAAATATCCTATACGTACATGATATTGTGAATTTTAGTTCCAAGACTGCCTATCCAGTACATCGATTCGGACATGAAAGCATTTGCATCTGTACGATATGTGGCATATGACAATTGACATTTTCTGGTTTTGTTTTACTAGGGGCCAGGAATTTCGACCAGCATTTAAAAGGCTTTCTATTTTGGGTTCACTGTTCCCTGGTGTTCCATTAGTTGCCCTGACGGGACAGCCCCACAGAAGATGCAGGAGACAATAATTGTCTTTGGTTTAAAATCACCAGTAAGAATTGCGGACAATGTTGATCGACCAAATTTAATAAATTTCCACTGGTTTGCCGTGGTGTGGACTCTTATTTACCACGATTTACGTCATCACACGGTCAAAATGTTGGGGACTCACGAGGCGCTTCGCCGAGTAAGTCCGCAACTAATTTTGACCATGTGATGACGTTAATCGTGGTAAATAAGAGTCCACACCACGGCAAACCAGTGGAAATTTGTTTTTTACCACAACATTTAGAAATATACAGGAAACTTTCGTTGTATTTCGCTGCAAAACGTGATATGCTGGCGTCAGCTGGCGTCAGCATCGTTGTCTGGACTCTTATTTACCGCGGTAAATCGACCAATCAGAGAGCGAGAAACTAGTGTGTTGTGGTAAAAATTGTTATTGGCAAGTACGGGTGTGGCCCAGCAAGGCTCGGTATTGAATCATTTGAGAACGTATTGACACCAATTGCTGAACAGTTAAAGGTTGATTTGGTAAACTACCCCCCATTTGACTCCCAAGAGTAATCAAGTTCAATTTTCTCCTTCAGTTGGTAGCACAAATTTATATTCATACAGAAAGGTAAACTTGGCTTTTGATACTTTGCTCAGATGATAGCTGATTAAACTATCAATTCTCACTACATCACTCATACAATTTTCTCTTAAAAGGTTAGGAGAATCTGCCTTTTGAACTTTGAACTTGGGAGGTGAAAGGGTTAACTCATTTGTGTCCAAGTGAAAAACAAAGAAAATTAATCATAAATTGAATATTTGCAGGAACATGAAAAGGCATACCTTTTTGGAAAGCCTAGTATATATAAAGTTTGGCTGAAATCTGGTAAAAGGATGGTGGGTTCCTCAATATGATATTCGGTCAACTTGAAAAGTGAAATGGTAGACAATTTTTTCCAGGAAATTCACAGTACATTGAATATGTTCAGAAACATGGAAAGGCATACCTCTTTGGAAAGCTTGTTAGATGTATTTCATGATAGAAGGCTGGTTTTCACAATCAGACCAACATTTGAAATAAATAAACATTCAACCAGCATAAATTAGTACAATTTCACCCAGGAATTTAGACAAAACATATCTGGACTAAACAAATTTTGTCCTGGAACAATTACTATTGATACACATAAAGTTTTTATCTTGAAATCTTGTTCTGGAAGTTTAGCTGAAAGGATTTGATAAAAGCTAAGTAGGTTCCAAAGTATGATAGCCCTGCTACTTGGAAGCACCATATACTCATAATTTATTCATGATGTTATGATACCTGAATCATATTTTACAAACATGGAAACCAGGGTGAAGAGAAGGGTCATCTAATAGCAGTTGGTCATCCCAGAAATGAGAAACACTGCATTTGCAAACGAAAACACTTTTCTTTGCAGACAATCGAAAATCGCTGTGATATGTCAACAAATCAAGCAACATTGACTCGCAGCTGATTTCACACCAAGCGGTATGTGACGCGACTGTAAACTCTGCCCAAATTCGCTGCCGTTTTTATAATTATCGACTCTCATCATTGCAATCTAACTTTCAAACATGTTTTTCTAACAGTGTGCAAGGTTTTGAATTGGACTTGAACGGCACTCGCATATGTAAACAGCTTTATTCTCAAAATTACATAAGATGTCGACAATTAACTCACTTGACTCGTCGCTGAAATCATCAGTTCGCGGTCAATTTCCGATTCTTCACCGAAGGATAATTCTTCCACGACACTATCCAGACCACTAACATTATCAGATCCCGGTACTAAAGCCAAACCTTATCAAAATTTAAGATATCGACAATCTTTATCACGCAAAATAGCGCCGTGCTGTCGCGGGAACAACACAACACAACACAACACACCAATCATAAACAATATTTTATTGAGCAGATCGGACCAATCACAGCGCGTGGTAGTTCAGCCTGTACCAGGGTCATTGGTCCGGAGCTTCTGCCGCGGATGACCCTGGGAACGAGGTTGGCCAAGACGATCTTGAAGGTAACATTTGCCAACTTTTATTGTCCTTTCTAACAAATAGACTCTAAGAAAACAATTGCGTACAGATCCGATTCGCCGTTTCCGATTTGAACTGTTCTAAAAAATGAAACTTTTCAACTTTCACTTTCGCTTTCACTTTCACTTTCACTGCAAGTTTATGCGGCAAGTTTATACAGCTTATGCTTGAGTTATTTATATTCGTAAAGCGTGCGAATATTTCTTGTGCCCGCGTTGAAGCATATTTTGCTTCGTAAATGTCACAGTATTCTTGGTGATTCTTGGTTGAACTGGGGAGAACTGGGGACTGTGCAGCAAGCAGAATTTTAGGCATTTTGACCTCTTGTATATTGCCATCTATTCGTGTAACTAGAGGAAAGGGGAACCCTTTT
The DNA here is from genome assembly GCA_964036295.1 of Plumapathes pennacea. Lineage (NCBI taxonomy): Eukaryota > Metazoa > Cnidaria > Anthozoa > Antipatharia > Myriopathidae > Plumapathes > Plumapathes pennacea. Next base: position 18,372,613 of record OZ038462.1, read on the forward strand.
CTGATGTAAAATTGGCGTGTACCGTTTTGGCATGTATACTAGCTGTAGCAGGGCATGGCCGGCCCTTTTAGCAATCCAAAACACAGGTACCAAAGAACCATTTTCGAATTTTTCAAGCCCAATCAGGAACAAAAGCAAAACCTGATTTCGATCTGTGACGTTAGCACACTGGTCTCTTCTTCAAAGTAAAACTAAGAGTTGACTTCTGTTTTGTTGAAAATTTTTCTTACAGACTCTTTGTTTTGTGGTACGGACTTAGTTTGGTTTTGGCAGCTGTATACTTTTACACAGTAGTGGTAGCACTGATGAATGTATTGTTTACTGAATATGAGAACTAATATGCATTCCCTTTTTGTAGTTTTTTGGGAATTCTGGCAATCGTCATTGCTCAAAATGCCTGGGCATCCAATAGCACTGTCTGACCAAAAGGCACTTGCTGCAAAGTACATATGCTCGTTTTGCAATCTTTTGCTGAGAGATGCCATGCAAACTGGTTGCGGACATTTCTACTGCTTGTCCTGTCTGGACAGCCTTCAAATGTAAGTACGTCCAGCATTCTCGAAGACCAGTGTTTTCTTTTTAGTTCTTTAAGGGAAAGAGTTTTTTTTATAGAACTGAGTTTCCCACTATGTTTTGTATGTTCTGTTTTTTAGGATTTTTTTAAATGGACAGTTACAGTACGGTTATGTCATATATATCTACTATATATATCTACTAATGAAAGGAAAAGTGGTATTAAACGTACCCCAGTTTTGCTGTAGGAGCTACTGGAGAAAATACCACTGACAAATAACTATTTTCATCCAGTCAGCCACGATTGTTAAAAGTGGACACTACCTGCCTCTGTGATGAGTCAACTAGAAAATTGATTGTGGGGAATGTTCTGAAGGGAGTACATTTTTAAATATGTACCTGATGTATTTGGGGTGTTACCATGGGATCTTTCAAGAGTTTGAGAGTGTCTGCAGATAAAGACTGGCCAATTCATGCCAGAAGAAAAAGCTAAGCCATCTGAATGTCTTGTATGGAAGTCCCAAAACATTATATTGATGCAGACCAAAACTACTGTGGAATATTTTCTCTGCTATATTACAGAACATGGTAGTCAGCTCCTGCCAAGGCAGCTTTCAAGCCAATTTATACAGTACTGTAGATACTGTTGCAACCTGCAGGTCTTGGATACAATAATAGGCAAAATGAAATATAATTTCTAAGTTTTATGTTAGGGGAAAATATAATATTGTTACAGGAATGTGGTAAACAAAAGACTCCTGAACTGGTCTGATATGCAAATCAAATTGATGTTATTGTGACATGCCAGGTATTTTGTTGAATTACAGGACACAGGACACAGCTTCCTGAGTCCCTTGCGCATTACATTATTATATCAACCAATCAGATCCTTTTGACTGGATTTTGGGTCAAAATGTCATCAGTAGAATTTTTACGCTCAAATTCAGACGTTTCTCTCGAGGAGTTCAACTGGAAGTGCTCTATGGGAAGTGGCTAAATCTGCAGGCTACCTGCCCTGTTGTCATGTGGTACTGTACCAACATACGTAATTTGATTCATAGCATACTCTACCCACATTTAAGTCATAACTTAGAAAAACAAAATATTAGAACTTCATGAAAAGTCTGGTGCTTCAAAACTCGGTCTACGAATATATGATATTGAGGATGTCTGTAAAATATCTTTTTCTTACACATAGAAATGATTCAAGCATTGCGAAAATAAAATGTGGAGTTGATGGAACACTTCTCACTCTGAATGAGGTATGTGCAGTGCCCTATACTCAAAAGCTAAGCTTTGATTTTGATACAGAGGAATTTTTAGTTTGTGTACAGTAGTACTGTAGGCTGATTTCCATTGTTCCTGGAAGTGTCCAGTAAAAGGTGGACAAACAGCCTATATTATGTGACAATTTATTCCCCCGAGCTTTTAGTGAGGGGTAATAAATGTGACAACATCTCATCGAGTGAATGTTTGTTTGTCAGTCTGTCAAGGGCAGACAACACTTCATGTAAAGACTTCTATTCTACTCCTAATAAGGAAGTTTGTTCCTTTTTAGAATGCAGATGTTGGCAAAGTCAAGCAGAATAGATTTGAACGAATATGGCTTTAAATTCTGGAACTGTTAAACTGAACGAAGCTCGTATTCAAAACGAAGGGGGTATGACAGGGCAAGACGTAAGCGTGAAACAAATTTAAATAGCTGAAAATCAGTCTTGAACAAAGATGAGAAGTACAAAGCCTTTGAAGACAAAAGCAGAGGCCAGTGAGAAACTGCTGCCATAAAAGGATGCTATGACACAGGAGTATCAAGTATTTCTAGTAAAAGTCATTAAAAGTTTGATTTTCACCCCTCCTCATGTTTTTCATGTGTGATCTGCATCATTTTGATCCAAAACACACACAACCAGTCTTTTTGTATATAACACTATATTTACATTTTTTTTTTTCTATATTTCTCTTACGGAGCAGGGACTCTTTGAGAGTCTCAACAAAGAAAATAAAGTAAAAGTAGGTACCTAAAAGGTACATGTATCTACTGCTCTAAAATAGGGACTGGTAGGGGTCAACACAGTCCCCAAGCAGTCGTTATTTGGTTCATCATGCAAGAAGACCCTCTGAAGCATTCAAATCCATTTTGAGCAGCATATCTTCTTTCAGAGCAGTATTCATATTCACTAAACCTGTTTATATGACAACAAATACAACATGCTTTTTTCAAGAGTAACATCTATTTCTAACTCATGAACAAATGTGAATGCGACCATTCGAGGTTCATAGACTGGTTTCACTATTTACAGTCTCAGTCAACTGATGAAACAGATAAACGATAACTGGATGACTGAATACATACGTACAAGCATGTGTTGTTTTCTTGCAGAGTTCATCAGGGAACATTGAGTAAAGTTTTAATAATTTGATACCTACTAAACTTGTTATAGAACAAGAACACCAAAGTAACCTTTCATTCAAGGTCTTTGGCATACACAATGTACTTCAAAAGTTGTGGTACTGTAAGTTACCCTGGCAGCTTTGAAGACATTCACATATCGTAAACAATTTGATCGTCCATGGCCATTGAGTGTCTGTAGAAGTAAATGACCATGTAGGTATTTCACATTTTATGGTCTGCCAACTGAAATACTGACACAAAATGATGACTAGCTAGCTATGCACCATACCGTTTCATGTAGTACATGACAGTTTATTGATTACGTTACAAAAAACTGCTGAAATATAGTAGTACTTCCATGCAACTCGAATGCATGCAGTGCTGACTCAAACTTCAACTCAAATGTTACTGTACGTGTGATGAAGATATGGTATTTCATTGATATCTAAAAATGTAGTAAAAATTATTTATGCACACTTTCATTTTAGTACTGCATGGTGTCAACACTATTAAAATCCCCATTTATCAGTTCAGATGAGACATTCTTTGTTATGTATTCCTGCCATACAGGTTTTTCCAGACAACTTCATGAGGAGGGAGATTTTGCAGTTGATTGTGCAATGCACATATGTTGAATTGGGTTGCAAGTGGAAAGGCGAAGTGAGACACCTTGAGGTATGACACATGTCTAGTACTCGGCGGCCTCGTGGTTTCCTTATGCTACTCTCGTGTCCTCCCAACTTTCCACGTGTTTAGATGAGGCTATATTACACGGTGACACGTTGTATATTTCTTAAATATCTATTATTGGGTATCAATATGTTATGTAAGCTAGTACAGTAATTAATTATGTCTCTTGTTGTCATTGCAGGTCCATACTAAAACCTGTGAATATCTGACAGTGCCCTGTATCCACCCTGAGTGTGGTATGCTGATAAAGAAAGTAGCACTTAAGGAACATTTAGAGAAGGAGTGCAAATGCAGGCTACATAAGTGTGGTCACTGCAAAAAGGAAGTCAAACTGCACCTAACTGAGGTATAAAAAATACACTAAGCAAAGCTACTGTATCACTGAAACAAAAGCAACCACATGATCACTTTTAACAGTCATCTGAAAACTGCTCTAGTTTGTCTTCACAACACAATATATAGAGAATATTACATGGTGGCGCGAAGATATGAATTTTATTTTCGAGTGGTAAAAACAATATTTTACAAACGAGCACTTCGCGAGTGAGTAGAATATTGTTTTTACCACGAGAAAATAAAATCCATATCTTCAAGCCACCCTGTAATTTTCTTTTTATTATATTAGACACGAGTGTTTTACGAGAAATTGCACAAATAGCCATGCAAAAGCAGGAAATGATGCCAACGATATCCTCACTAGTGAGGATATGGAAAATACGCCACTCGGGTCCCGGATGTAGTTTCGTATGGATTTTACGCACGGTATATTTTCCAGTAAAACACTCGTGTCTATATAATAAATATTAAATATTTTTACTACATTATACTGTATGTTCAAATTACAAAAGCCCGTAAAGTTTCTCTATGGAATTTGTTGTTGTGTCTCATATCCTTTTAGAAATATATGTGACAATATTATCTGCAACAATATTAGTTTTAATATACTATTTATGACATAGTTTGACAACTGACAATCACAGTTGTCAAATAAATGTACTGTAAATTATGAAACTAATTATAATGTTATTGTTACATGCAATATTATTATTGTTAGCTGTGTACTGTACTTATTCCTCTGGAGTAAAACTGGATAATAAAATGTTAGTTAAACCATATATTGTTCGTCAAGTTCAATCGTTTTTTTCCTCCCCAAGGTTCACCACAACAATGACTGTTCAGGATTTCCTGTTAGCTGCCCAAAGTGCAAAAAGGATGATATTCCACGAGCAAAGGTACCTGGAATTCTCTACTGCAGGTTTAGCCAAAGGTTTTTTTTTTTTTTTAGTATTTTTTGACATCTACATTATTAAAAGTGGGTATATACATTTAAAATTATAAATAACTTGACAGATTGCATTTGCACTCATTTCAAACTTTTAAAATTTTCTTGTTGATTGGTCACAGGGTACACTGCACGTGTGTATCTTCTATTGCTCTTTCAAGTGAATAATATAACACGTTTATATTTGGAGTTGCACTTAGTTTCTTTTTGCCTTGTGTGCGGATCTTATATGTCATCTTAAAATATGTTTGTGCGTAATGTCTCTTTATAATAGTGTCTCTTTCTGCACTGTATGAGCGTGTTGCAAAATACACCACAGTTTGGTTTGTTAATTGTTTTAAGTTTATCAATTTAGTCGTGAATTAGAGCAACGTATTGGAGCAGCAAATTCAAGGAATTTCCATAAGATGCATCGGCACAGTGCAACATGGAGCAAATTTGCATGACTGGTTATATATAACGTTTAACATGGATCAAATCTATATCACCTGAATTCTTGTAAGTCTGTATAATTTGACAATTCGCTTTGATGCTGCGACAAATACCGTCCGCCATTTTACTCCGGGCAAGCCCGCGAAACCCCAGTGTCAGCGGCACGAGTCTGTTGTTCGACTGCCTCAGAGTGATCAGAAAATAGCAACGAGTCCACAGGGAACGACTTATATTTGCGGTATTATAAAATCCTTGAACCGATGACAACAAACTGTACAGTAAGAGGCCACAGAATATACTGTAATGCACAAGACAGCAGTATGGGATGCGGATTACTGACGGAGTTATATCAAATTATTACTGGCTTTTCTTCAAGGCAACATGATCAAATGTTTCACAAAGGGAGGAATCGTGTACAAGGGCTGCTGTAGCAACCACCATCCACCCAAATTAATGTGGCGACGCTACCAATCAAACTATAAACTGAGGCCGGATTTAGTTCCTACCAAAACAAGAATCATTTGCTTTAAATAGAAAGTAATATTTCAGTATTAGAGCCGGGTCCTGGTACAGCCAGCACAGATATTTTGCACATTTCATGGGAAAATTTGTGCTCGAGAACCATTCCCGAGACAATGAGGGGTCCTCGTTTCACTGAAGAAACATGGAAAGGCACTAGGATAAACTCGCCAGAGCTTCGGTATACGAAGCCTGGCTTTACATACATTCAGTTCATCCTGCTGAATCTAAGTAAAACTTGGAATAGTTCTGTGATTTTGCATGTGCTTCCACAAGCCATGGGAATATCATCTACCTAAGTGATCCTTGCCAAAACAATTTCGATTTTTAAGAATTTAAGCTATTCGCTTAAAAGCAGACCACCGAGGGTTTGTTTTGTTTGGCTGTCACGATCGCCTGAGCCCTGCTGGGCAGTAGGCTTTGTCTGTTGAGATATGTCACACGAATTTCCTTGCTATATGTGGTCACTGAAGGATTCGTTCCTCGGAACCGGGTGCGAGGAACGCTTTGAGAAGCCGCGTTTCATCGAGAATTAGCAATTGCGTTCAACAAAATACGATCCAGAAGAGGGGTTGGCCTATAGGATAACGGTTTCTAAGTTCTAAAGACTCTAAAAGGAAGATTGGGTAAATATTGACGGATCCGTCGCTTGTTTCAAAACAGCTGGGAGAGAAAACCCGAGCCGTTGACTCAGCCATTACAATACCGAAAAAACATTTCCGTTTGGGCCGACGCCGGACAAACACCCAATTTTGGATCGACTGCTGAAGAGTTGAGTTTATTTCCTGCAAGTAAACCAGCATGGGACACGAATGGTTCCCTCGTTTGCTAGTAGAGCCGGCGAGTGAAATTTCGGCGCCAACGCCCGTGGAAAGCGAAAAGTTGAACCTACATGCAGAATGATGCTGTTCTAAAGATGCAAGGTCGATCAGCTACATCAAGGTGAAAACACTCTTTTGTTGCACTTGTTAAGCGGTTAGGACTAAGAACAGTATTGTAACCCGTTGGGCTCGAAACCTGGATACATGGACGTATCAAATTTGAAGAACTTGTCGACAATGAGGAAAGCTACTGTCAACCATTCTCAGGCGACTCTGATCGTCTCAGTATCAAAGCTGTTCTTCACAAAAGAATGCTTCTGAAGGACTGCCGGTTTATTGCCACGTCTCCACAAGAGGAGTTGGATCCTGATCATTGTAGCGGGCCCGAAGTTCGAGTCCTACACAACAGAACTCACCGGCGTTGAACGTTTGAACATTCGCCCTGGAGAACTCAATGGAAGCCTCAATGCTACAGCGAGAAGGGCGCCTGGAGAGACGTGCTCGTCAAGACTGATAATTTGTTTTATTTTGGGGACGATTTACTGAACCAAGGACTACAAAATTCGGCAAATCTTAACAAGTTTAGTGACAACAAGCGACAAGAGAAGGACGAGACGAAAGGTATTGTATACGCGAGTGTTGCTTCGGTTTTAAAGTTGCAGTTTCAGTGAACCTATTCAATGAGTTTGCAGATGTCTTTAACGTAAGAAATTTGGGCCAAGCAACTTTGAAAAAGCTGTCCATGAATCGAGTTGATTGTTCTAGTGACTTAGGCCTGAAAGACACGTCTTTATCTGCTAAAGCGAACTTCGATTGCCGTGCTAAATAACGAAATAATTGGACTGCCCCTTAGAAGGCAAGAGGAGTAAAGGTATGCAAAGAAGGACCTTTTGAAATGTACTAAACAAGTTCCCAAAGTAGTTTGAGTTATAGTATATAGAGTACTCACATTATACATCGTTTTTCAGTCTGGATGTTATAGTCCACTCAAAGCTAAGGACGAAAGATAGGACATGTTAGACGTCATAAGAGTGCGAACACTGGGTAATTCACCTTTGAATTGTGTCTCCTTACGTACTACCAAGGCTAAAATCTTGTTGACACCTACGCAATCCTCCTTGGAGGTTTTATTTGCCACACCTTACACGACAGAGAACACATCCACATGGTCGAAATATGCGGAGGTATCCCACGAGTGTGCGCGTTGCTTTTTCCAGCGTGGCGCTATTTGATTGGGTATCTCTTTATAGAGACTTTATGGCTCCAGAAACGCTATTCATCGTGCGTGTGAAATGACATGTGATTCACTAGCCTTATGATCGGGTTTATTTGTAATTTTTCGATGGAACTTTGTTTTGTTTGCTCTTCCTGTCTATAGTCGTTTTGATACTTGCGTGACTACTGTGTTGCAGTTATTTTGAAAAGTTGTTGTGGCCAGCCATCTTGGACGGACAAGTTTTAAGTTCCGAAGCCTCTGTTAGTGCAATGTAAAGCTCAGGGGCCAATTCAATAAAACATTTACCAGTTTATTTTGCTTGCGAGTTGGGCCAATTTTCCACACCTTAATCCAATACCATGTACAAATAGTGTTACCACTGCGTGTACTGTGTACATACCTTTTACAGACCTTTATCAAATTGATATGAATGGTTGGTGGCGTTGGAATAATGGTCGGACTTGTAAATTTCCGTGCAAGTGTTTATTGAATTGACGCAGTGTGAGCTTCAGGCCATTGCAAAACAAATCATTCTAAGAAAACAAAAGCATCGCGCAAGCCTTGGTGGCGCGTGGACTGATATCTATTTTTAAACCGATTCTTGTTCTTGACTTTTACCTCGTATTTCTCTTGCTCGACAAAGTGAAACTTGGCTGTTGATCGAACGAATGCTGGATATTGTTCGGCGCAATATATTACATCCGAATTTGAGCATTGATGTAGTTGATTGTGTTTGAAACAGGTATCCTGTGGGTGACCGGGCTTTCGCTAAATATGCAAAACCCATTGTGTTTTGATAGAAAAATATAGGGGCTTACCCTTCACCAATGTATGAACTAGGCATTATCTGGTTGAAGAGGTTATTAAAACGTAGAAAGACAGCTTTGATATGTCAGACGTTTGTTTCTCCGATTTCTCGCTCACGAGAGGTCGTCGTTTGAAATGTCGGATAAGTGTAGTTTTGAGAGCGTTCCGTGATATACTACTTGTGATTTGTTTGGTTTAGCGATTGATCGTTTTTTGATTGGCCGAAACAAGTCTTGTGACACTATTCTCGACCAGTTAGAAGCAAGAGCACAATGCAACCACAAGTGGCAAATAGGCGTTTGCTTGAACTACTGATTTATTTCTCCTTCAAAACCACTAACGCCAAATATGGCCACTATTTCGGGCTGTGGTTGGTTGAGAATAGTGAAGCAGCAGTGCTCTAATAACTATTGAAAACCGTTCTAAATTTCAAGTTGATAGTCATGAATTGTCTTGCCATGACAATTCCACCAGTCAGTTTCTAAGATTGATCTGCCAACTTGTTTTATGCCGACAATATGAGCGCGCGTCAATACGATCTTGGTTTCGGATCGAAACAGAAGCTCGGCTGTAGTTCATTCTTCGGTTTATTGCGAGTCTTTCAGTAAACTTTGCTTTCATTTAGATCCAAGAGCATCAAGACTCCCTGACGGGAGACTGTGACGGCGTTCAGGGACCTTGCCCTTTCTCTGAATGTGGTTGCCTGGAAAAAAAGGTGAGCACCTTGTCGCGTTTAAGGACGTTCGCTCGCATTGATTATGCGCACATTTTCTGCGCTCGCTTCAACAGCGGTCACGCAGCGTAACGTCATGCGCGCGTGCCACAGATGTTAACAAAAGGTGGTTCTTAAATACTTTAAGTGAATAAAACTCGCTGAAAAGTCTGGTTACTCATATTTTTTTATTAGTCAATAAGTTTATTTACCAATCTTGCACACATTGTCAAAACAACAATTACAGCCAAAAAAAACCTGAGCATTGGAAGGTTTTAAAAGATCCCCCTGATTTTTTATAGATTAGTTAGACGGTCCACAAGATGGTTTAACTGTTAGTGAATATTTTGTTTAAAAGTCAAATGATATATTTGACGTATATTCACTTACAAGGCCGCGCAATTTTTTTGACTGTTTGTTTGGTTTGTTATCAGGTGATGTCAAGAAGTGAGCGACAACAACACGTTGAAGAGCACATGTCGTCGCACATTTCTTTTCTCTTGAAAACGGTGCTGAATCTGTCGAGAGATGTCGAGTCGCTCATGTGTCAACAACCTGGGTTGTTTTCCAGAAATCCCAGCTTTGTTTCTGATTATGAAAATGTCATTTCAGACATCCTTACTCGAGTGCAGGGTGTTGTTGGAGAACAGAGAGAATTGAGGGAGAAAGTACAAAAGCAAAGCGAACGGATAACTATTTTAGAGAGGGGCATGGCAACGATGAGGATATCCGCTGGAACTGTGTCACCGATTACAGATGAATCAGGTGGGCCCGGGCTACCCGCAAGTGAAGTGACCCGCAGAGTGACGAACCTGGAGAACAGGACAGCGGATCACGAAGTTCTTTTGGTGGAAAACAACCGAAATGTTGATGACCTCAGGCAGCAAATAAATAGCTTGAACCGGCAACTTGAAGCAGCTCTGGAAACCGTCAGACGACTGGAGAGAAAGGTGGAGTCTCACGAGCACGTGCTGGCCATACGAAACGTGGCGTTAGCAGATCTGGAAGAGTTTGTCAGACAACAGCAAGTGTCCAGCTATGATGGCGCTCTACTGTGGAAGATCCCTGACTATGCTCGCAGAAAGAATGATGCGGTTTCAGGGAGGCAAACGTCGTTCTACAGTCCCTGTTTCTACACCAGTCGACATGGCTACAAGATGTGCGCGAGGCTGTACTTGAACGGAGACGGTATGGGCAAAGGCACTCACATCTCGGTGTTCTTTGTCGTCATGCGCGGGCAGTTTGACGCGCTGCTCCGCTGGCCATTCAGACAGAAGGTAACCATCATGCTGTTAGATCAGGACAACGTGGAGCACGTGATCGACGCCTTCAGACCAGACCCCAACAGTTCATCTTTCCAGAGACCGCGGAGAGAGATGAACGTGGCCAGCGGTTGCCCCCTGTTCTGTGCTTTGTCGGAGTTGAATAAGCATGCGTATGTGAGAGATGACGTCATGTTTATGAAGATTATTGTTGACACTTCGGATTTATAGGGCGTAATATGGCAAGAAGAGTTTATTTTGAGGCGATTTTTGAGTGTCGGCGAATTAAAATGTACATTGATGTTGTGGGGAACGTATCCAATAGGTCCATCGATTAATCTGTCGAGAAATTTAAATCTGACACTACTTTTTCAAGGTTTGTTGTAGTGTTTTTGTCCTGCGATTTATATTTTTTCGGATTTTACTTGAATCCATCATGCTCTTGTCGTTAACGGGACAACTAGCCCGTTGCATACCAAGCAGAACTATATAATCGCGGTGCACATGAACTACCATTGATGGAATAGAGTTTGTTCACTCAGAAAGACCAGGAGACTTGTGATTTTGCGTCGGCTTGAAAGTTGCTTGTGGTTTTCCGAGAACGACTGGGCAATTTGAAGTTTAGCGCCTTTGGAGGGACGAATCTGAGCCGGATAATTTATATCGACCGCTTACGGAAGCTCTCGCTCCGACTAGAATCTGCGACGGGAAGTGTAATGGACAATGATTGGCAATTAGCACTTGGTTTTTGAACGGTTCCCAACAAGCCAGAGACCTTGCCCTGACAGTAAGTGATTATTTGCAATATTCACATTCTTATGGAAATGTGTGATAATCTATCTGCTTATTTTATATATCACTGTATAAATTGCGCTTGTTCGGGCTTGCGTCCTCAATGCTCTTCCAAATCTCAGGAGTAACATCGGAACATTTTCTAAAAGCGCCTCCTCCATTGGTATCAATTTTTGGCGGATTATATACGACAAGCTTGGTTATCATGAGCAACGCAAGCGCAAGGAAAAGGAGAACTTTATATTGATCCTTGTGTTTGCGCTTGCGTCGAGCCTGTGTTCACTGTGAAAGAAGAACTCTTATGCTTGCGTTTACTATGCCCGCGCTTGTGCTTGCGCGTCGCTCGTGAAAACCAGGCTTAAATGTTATTGTTGTCATTTGGACATCAGCTTGAGTCTAGCATAAGAAACTGTAAGCTGTGAGTTGCATTTGTTCCTGTTTAATGAAAGCAGTAAGGGTCATGTTGCAGATTCTAGTTGAGTAACTGCCAGAATAGGACATTTGCATGATGACGTCAGCTTACTACAATTACCACTGAGAATGCTTGAAGCAAGCAATTACAGAAGTGATTTCGTATAACCCTCTCACTGTGTGCTAATGAGTTCCACTAAATCCTAAAAGCTAGTACACACATACAATACATAGACAGAGGGAAGAGACTGAGAGATATGGGAATAACACTCTTAAGCGCGGAAATTCTATACTAGGTTTTGTTCCACGGTTATTTATTTAGCGTATTTCGGAACTCTGAGCCACCTACTCGTGGACGCTCATTCCTAAAGGCTGATCGAGTAAATTTCTTACAAGAGTGGTCTCTTGTGTTTCTCAGTAATGCTTGCGATACTGAAATAATACTGATTGTGAATAATTTCGATTCTTAAATTTAAATATATTTCAAATACGTTTTGTTTAAATCCAGCATGGCAGACATATTTTTATGTGGAGCGCAAAGGATAATGGGGTCTTTGTTCCTCGTAGTTTTTCATAGTTCCATATACTTATATGGCAGTCTAAAAGAAACATCGAGGTAAAATAATCAAGCACATGCTATCACAAAGCATAAAATACTAGCCAAATAAGGTCCCCCCCGTAGTTAAGCGTGGGCGAATAACGTGAAGAAAGATATGCTCTGTTGGCCAGTCAAGACCGGCAAAGTTTCAAATCTTGGTGAGTAGAATAAAATCACTCATTCTATTCAGTGCAAACAGCGAACTATCAGTACTAGTATTTATTTAACAAATAAACCAGCTTCAAGCGTGCTCCGTTCAGAAATAAAGCACGCAGCAAGTGACGAGAGCACGAAAGAAGTGTAGGGAGAAACGCGAGCCGAAGGCGAGCGTTTTTCCCCACTTCTTGAGTGCTCTCGGCACTTGCTAAGTGCTTTATTTCTGAACGGAGCACGCTTGAAGCTGGTTTATTTGTTTTATAACATAGAACTTCAAAACTTTCACAATAAAACTGTCTTTATTCATCAAAAATGTTGGAATGCTAACAGCGATGAAAAAATAGATTCTCCTAAACGGCTCGGCGGTCCGAATTGCCAAGTCAGTACAGTTTCGCTTCAATTTTTCAACCAGGCCGTCTGTTCTATAAAATTAGACAACATCTCACAGTAAAGAACTGTATTTCCTGTAGAACTTTGAACTACAAGTACATGAAATCATACAGTCGGCTAGTGCATAAAATGCAAATTTGAAGGGAATCAACAAATGCTCCAACGGCAGACTCGAAAATTTTGTGAATGAAAACTTACCGATTTCTTGACTCTACCTCGTAGTACAATCATTTGAAGTCCATCCGAAAATTCTTCAATCATTTTTTTCAGTCACATCGTCGGAAATTCTTTCTCTTGCATCACTACAAACACGTCTGTTCGTCTGTCTTCGCCGTTCGTGTTCAGTGATTGCTCACGGCTGATCTTCTTCAACTGAAGGATTTGCTCTCTCCTTCCTTGTTGAAGCATTCAACTTCATTCAAACAACCCACTGATGTAATTGTGATTCCCAAATATGCTGTACTTAGGGACAGTGCTTAAACCGAGTCGCTTTCCACGACGCTGACAAGAAACTTGCCGTTCTTCGACATAGATTTTCCCTCTCCAAACTGTTGAAGTGCTTTTTGATGAGGTCACGTTCTTTACCGATTCACGGTGAACCGTACTAGCCGGTGCCTTCACTTAAAGCCAAATTTTATCTCGAAGTTGGGCATTGGTGACTCCATTCTTGCATTATTTTCTCTTTTTTGCCAGAGGATGACGTAAGCGTGGTTTATAACTTATAAACCACGGGTAAGTGTGGTTTATACTCTGGCAAACCACGGTTTTCGACCAATCAGCGCGCGGCTTGTATCGTGACTATGTTATATATACATCTTATTCGATGGTTTAGCGCGTAATACGGGCCGGTATTTTACGAGTTGCTCGTATTTTTCCGAGCCCCGCCGCGGGGCGAGGAAAAATGCGAGTAACGAGTAAAATGCCGGCCCGTATTACGCGCTAAACCATCGAATGAGGGATTTATTATATGACTGTGACGTAGTTTTACCTTTATATAAAATATATTTCAGCAAACATAAAACAGAGACTTCGAGCAAAACTGTTTTCATTCAATCCCAGGCAAAATGTACGCACATTCATTTACACAAAGATTCACTTACAGCTTCCAATCCGGTCATCGATTTAAAAATGTTGACAGAGAAAATTAAAGAAGTTATGCCACCAAATGATCGAAGTTCAATTCAGATCAAATGTGCTGAGATAAATGCGCTGGAGACGAAAATGCTTGCTTCGACAGAATAAATATTCAGCGAACAAACGTGCTTCGAGCGGTTGAAATCGATCACTTCGCTTAAACTTTTAACCATTTTTGTTCTTCAATAGCAAGAAACTTTGTACTCAAAACAGGGTTTTTATTTTCTCGGAGTAGTTAAGCAATAAACACAAGGAACAGAGCCAGCGAATGTGTACGTTGAAGAATCTGAAACTTTCATAACACAACTAGGATTTTTACCGCCGACCCGTTGTCAAGTTATAGATTATTAACAACTCACCGATTTCCTGCCTGGTTGTAGAAAGTTTAAGACCCCTTCCAGCAAAGGAACCACTCAAAACAGTGTTCGTACACGGCGAAAATCATTTTGCAGTGTTTACAGTGACGGCATCGTGCGGAAAACTTTACGGAGTCAGAACTGCCGTTTGTCCATGGCGATTGTTCGCTTTCCACCAACTGAACTGTGCTTTCTCTTCGTTGACAAATTATCCAGTAACCGTTTCTTTCGATGGAAGGGTCTTGTATCTGAAAAGTCATAGACTTTCGTTGCACCGTTTTACCTTGCACTCAGAAAAATCTTTGATTCATTTGTGATACGCGCGCGTCTAAACCGGTCAAACCGGTTTTCTACAGTGTAATACGGATTTGAAGTGTGTAATACGCTCCCGTACCGGCACTCTTTTGCGACCTTATATGGTAAAACTACGTCACAGTCATATAATAATTGCCTGTTATTTACTGGCATATGCAGCCATCTTGAAAAAATCATTGACTTTAATCAAAATAGGTATGCTAATTGTATTGTCGGCTCGTGAAAGCATTGCACCGAGTCACGAACCGAAACACGACAGACTTCGGGTCCGTCATTTGAATACGAATAACGGGGAGGGGGGTACTCAAAGGACTTTTGTACGGGGAGGCTCCGCCCGGACTGTCAACCCCTTACCCTTTAAAATACCATCCTGGGGGCAAAATCGGGACCCTTTTATATACTTCCAGTACAAATGCAACCCTTTTTTATACCTTTGATCAGGAACGCGATATTCTTCAACAGATCATTTCTTCAGTTCCTAAACTGGCGGGAAGCATCAGGCAGTACAAACACCTCTTGCTTTGATTTGTAGCCTTCGATTCCACGGCGGGGTGCTTCCCACTTTTAACAAGTCGGAGTTTCCGGTCTTCCGCCGTTTTTTTTTTTTTCCCCGGTTTTCCCTGGCGTTTTTCGTACCCCTTTAAAATACCAAAATTATTTCCTAACTCCACCCTTTTTATTGACCCTTTAAAATACCTAAAAATCGTCATTTTCCTATACCCTTTTTTATACCTCGATCGTAAAAATACACCCCTTTCGGGCGGAGCCTCCCCGTATAGCCGATCATAGGGAGTACCCCCCCCCCCCCCCCCCCCCCGGGTGTTGATATGAGTACCTATCGGAGTATGCGGAGAATATCGAGTTTTTTCGTGGACCGAGCCGCTTCGGTACGCGGTCAGAATGTTTTTTTTTCTCTCTCTCTCCGGACGCCCACGCAAGATGCGATTTGTGTCTTGAGAAAATCGCGTGCGACAATCGAAAGCAAAAGCCTCACCATGTAAGTCGGCCTTAATAGCAATTTCGGATCATGGGTACTTAGGGTAGTGTCGACCGATATATGTCGGCCAATACATCGACCGATATGTCAGTCGACTCTCGGTCGATATATCGACCGAGTATCGGTCGCGCATCGGCCGAGTCGGTCGACACATCGGTCGATATATTGCGGCCGACATGTCGACCGATACCATATCGGTCAACTGTCGGTGGTATATTGGTAAAGTATCGGTCGAGTGTCGACCGACATATCGGCCGATATATCTGTGTTTTCTGGAACTTCTTTACATCTCTGAACAGCCTCTGTGGCCAAGCGAAATGCTACTCGACCAACATATCGGCCGATATATTGGTTAATATATCGACCGACACTCGACTGACACTCAACCGATATGTCGACCGACACGCGGCCGACTGTCGACCGATACTCGGTCGAGTATCGGTCGACATATCGACCGACACTGTCGGCCGATACTTCGCCGACATCACCTATAGTACACATGATCCGGAATTTCTATGGAAATTCATTCCAAATCATGTTAACGCGTGAATTAAAAGGCCATGTCACAGGAGACAATTTTCTCTGCAACTTGTCTCGCAACACTGACGACAGCATTGCGAGACAACTTGCAAAATACATGTCACACGGTGCAACAAGACGTTGCGAAAAGTAGAAGACTGTTCAGCTTTTCCTGCAACTTGTCTCGCAATTTTTTGTTGCGTTGCGAGTTGCTAAAGAGGGGGTGTTGCATGCGCAATTTCTTCTGCAACTTGTTTCGCAACGGCGTTGCGTTGCGAATTGCAAGAAACATTACCTCGTGTGACATAGCGCGAATATAATACTCCTACCCTAAAATGAGTTCTTTCTTATCGTTTAGGATGAGTTCCGAGGCGATTCGACGCAATTTAATGATCGTATATTTCTTGACGATAATTATTTATCTGAGCTGCAATTTCTGCCCGCCATTGCCATTCCATTCCATCAGGATATGGCTTGACTACTTCGATTCCGATAGCTGAAACGGGAAACGCTTGGAAATTTCACTTTGCAAAGGGTTAAAAGTGTGTTGCATGGCGGGAAACCGGCAAGATGGGTCGGTATTGTGAAATTTCAATATTTGCTTATCAATCACTGTATTTACCTACTCTCTTGAACGTATAAAGATGTATTGATTGAAGCCTTGCTTTCGCGTGACGATGTAATTGACACCAATGTTCAATGAAAGGCAGTTTTAATGGTCATGAGGACTAGTCACGCTAAACTTTTAAATCTTTCGTCTTTGGTTGTCTCTCTTATCTTGTTTCTCGTGCTGTTTTGCTCACTCGATTTACTGAAGGGGACTGAAGTTGACGACATTCTCACCGAGAGAATTATAATCACAGTGGACTAGCATTCGACGGCTTGAACTGACGACTTTCGAACTGTCTTCACGGCTTTGTATTGAAAAGGATTGAGTTGTTGAACAGCTATCACCCTCAAATTGTTCGAGACTTCGCTAACAGTAGTTCGCACGTCATAATTCGTGGCTGACATATCCAGTACGAGCTTCTCAAGACAGAAATTCGGGAATAGGCCTTTTGCAACAGTTTGTCACGTGACCGATCACCCCATAGCAACGCCATACTGGATGGCAAGCGGTTTTGAAATTCCTTGACAACCAACAGAGCGTGACAGCGAGATCGAATACAAAGGTGAGCTTTTGGTCGTTTTGTTCACTTTGATTATTATTAGATCACAAAAGAACACTTAACCAATGACACATAAGCCAATATCTGTCCGTTGAGTGTAGTTTTGGACTATATAAATCCGTAATTCGGAGTTATGAGCCCGGCGAACGTGTTCGCTCGCGATCGCTCACCGCGGTGAACGACGCGGGAGTTGTGATGAAAAACGTTCTAACCCAAACCGCGAAATCTCTAGCATAGCTGTCAATACTGAAATACTCGAATACTCGAAGAGAAAAAAATGAGCTATCACTGTTGCGTCCCTCGTTGCAATGCCGACAGCCGTTACGACTCCGAGAAAGCACTCTCGTTTCATCGCTTTCCTCCGGAGTCCAAACGAGAACTCAGAGCCACCTGGATCAACAATATTCGAAGGGACACTGGACATTTTTTTGAGGTAAATTGTGCCGTTGTTACATTGCGCATTGATTTGCAAAATTTTCAAGATCCTAATGTTTTCGCCTTGTGTTCACCACAGATCACTAGTAATACGCGAGTTTGCTCGCGGCATTTTAAGCCGACCGACTACAAAGAGCCCGATAACAGCGGTCGTAGGCTACTGAAACCAGGAGCGAAGCCAACCATGTTCCAGTGGTCAATGGAACGACCAGCAAGAAGGGTGCTTGTTAGAGTAGAAATGGAGAGGTGAGTAGTTGTTTGTTTGCTTGTTCTATTATTATCATTATTATCGACAGTGAAGTGCAAGTTCACTCCAAAAAATCTATCCTTTTATTCCACTAGTGAATGTCAGAATCCCCAAGTTGATAAGGAAAACGAAGACCCAGCTTGGGAACAACTCAGAGAACCCTCAGAGCTAGAGATTGCACAGGCTGAGACAGCTGCTGCCCATGCAGAGACTGCTGCGGTACAAGCAGCACTTGATGCAAGTCTTGCTCTTTTGGAATCTGCCCATATCGATCTTGAAAGGGCAAGGAACCAGTTCACAGTATTGACAGCTATGCTAGAGATTTCGCGGTTTGGGTTAGAACGGTTTTCATCACAACTCCCGCGTCGTTCACGGCGGTGAGCGATCGCGAGCGAACACGTTCGCCGGGCTCATAACTCCGAATTACGGATTTATATAGTCCAAAACTACACTCAACGGACAGATATTGGCTTATGTGTCATTGGTTAAGTGTTCTTTTGTGATCTAATAATAATCAAAGTGAACAAAACGACCAAAAGCTCACCTTTGTATTCGATCTCGCTGTCACGCTCTGTTGGTTGTCAAGGAATTTCAAAACCGCTTGCCATCCAGTATGGCGTTGCTATGGGGTGATCGGTCACGTGACAAACTGTTGCAAAAGGCCTATTGCATGGTGTTTCCTTTTAGCTTCGCACCAAGAAAACTTGCTGTACTTGCAGGCGTGCGATCGCTGCTTTCTCCTCGTGTTTACATGCACACATTACGGCTAACGCATGCGCGCTTGTCGATCTTGTCGAGTCATTATTTTGCATTTGATGGCGCAATACGCACGTAAAATATCAAGTTTTTCTTTGCATTTTTCTCGAGTTCCCTTCGGTGAATCTGTCTTAAATTTTGCAGGCAAACGAAGATTAGATCTGGTTTTGTAATATTTGATTTTAATGGAAATTTATGGAGCAGAATTTTTTCTATTTGCAAAAAACCTAAATTGCCAATTAGCTCGGAATCCGCTCCTCTAACCCAACTTTTTTTCACAGTTATGTTTACCTTATACAAATTTCTAAACATACTGAAAGTTTCAGAAACATTTACCGAAGAAAACTCGAGAAAATAGAGCAGAAAGTTTGAAAACGGGGTAGAAGACCTTTATTTCAAGGACGTATTGTTTCCATAGAAACCACACTAGAGTGACAAAAGTAAGACGTGTACGCAACAGACTTTCGAAACATCTACCCTGCAAATTTGATCAAGATAGAATATAAGGTAGGGGAAAGAGCCTGTGAACGAAAATGTTTTTTCGATGTTGTGACACGTTTCCAGATGAAAACAAAAGGTTTGAGTCCTCGGGTGGCCCCGGGACGAGGTTGATTGTACAAAACGTGGAACAATTCAACTTGCCGAGACAACTACAGTTTAAAAGGTAACTTATGCTTATGTCGCCAGTGAAAACTGCGACTGGTCAATGGTGTTGCGACCACAAAAACGGCTGCGAGCAGAGTAGCTTGTGGGAGCCACCTGCGTAAATATATACTGCAGGTCTTTACTTAAGCCTTTAAAATACGACGAGAAATGCTAAACAAACTAGACATACCAAAGATACAATACAAAACATACTGGCTCATTTGACCGGCTATAAAATCCGTTAGCCGGCAACGGACAAAATGATGCAACCGAGCTTCCTACACTTTCCAGACTTTTTGGAAACCAGTGAGACTTAAATAAGAAGAACATATTGGGATGACCGTTTGCCGGCCAGTTGGATCATGTGAATTTCGCCCTCGCGTATCCAGGGTACAAGAATGCTTCTACAGCTGTAACGCATATCGAGGTTGACAGTGACACAATGACAGATTTCGTTTTGTCGCTTGCCGATCAAATTGCCATTGTGTCGTTTGACCAATGGGAAGCAAGGTTTTAGGACGGCGGTTGGGCTTTTACCAAAAGCTGTCCAGCCGTTCAGGTCAAGCATCAGAGCATCAGAGCACGCGAAATTGTAGCAGTTTGAAGGAACATGTCGTTTAATTTGAGAGCTTACGAGTAGCGCGAATCTGCCAAACAGCGATATGATGAGGGAAATTTATCGAGGGGGGTGGAGAAATTTGTGACGTTCTTCAGGACCCGCTGACGTCGCAGTCCGCATTCGAACGCTGCACTCACGAAGGCGTTCAAATTCACCACACTAGTGAATTGCACTGGGTGACGTCACTTCGGTTGGTGGACATGTGACTGTTTATGACAGTCTGTATACGACACGCTGACTGAATCCACTGAGGTGCAACTGTCGCAATGCTACGGTGGTCTAATCAACGACATGGGGGAACTTGCTGTCGACATTCCGCCTGTGCAAGTACAAAATGGTTCTGTTGATTGCGGTCTGTTTGCAGTTGCATTCGCCTATGAGCTTGCCAGCGGAAACGGACTATTGAAAGATATAAACTTTGATCAAGTGAAGATGAGGGTGCACCTACTTGAGTGCCTAGAGAGCGAAGGAATCACGGCCTTCCCCCGTTCACGTAAAGCACCGAAACCGCGACAAAGAAGTCACAAACTGCAGGTGATTCAAACCTTTTGTACCTGCCATCTACCCGAGGCGTATGATGACATGATCAGATGTGATTTGTGCGACAAGTGGTATCACGTTAAATGCGTAAAATAACCCTCAATTCCCGCCGATATTGAAGAATGGCTCTGCCGATCATGCCTGCCACCCAAGAAAGTCAGCCGGAGATAAACAGTTGATAACCCGTAGACTGTATATAAACATTTGCTTCAAGCCTGGGAGCTTTTAGCCCCGAGTACATGCGCCGACGCCGACGCCGAGACTCGTGCAAACACAACTGACTGAACATCATGTTACAGTTTAATGGAATACTAGACTTCCAATATTTCAGTTATAAATAAAACTAGTGTGCGTAAATTGGTGGAACAATTTATTTGGTATCTACACAAACAGGCGCCTTGAGCAGATAAGCCCACAATACAAAAGAAGCAGTGTCACAAGTGATCGAGAATTGTCGTAAATTTGGACGTCAGAATACCTGACAAGGGCAGGGCACAATTATGCCTTCGGCATGTTCAACGTTTACTGGGGGGAACACATTTCCGGATGGGGGAACACATATCCTAGGAAATGTGTTCCAGGGGGAACACATTTACTGGGAAATGTGTTCCGGGGGGAACACATTTCCTGTCACACCGGTGTAGTGGGCAAAAATGCCCCCCCCCCCCCCCCCCCCCCCCAATATTTTGCCTCCCCGGGCATTTCATCCCAGGCGATAATGCCCTCCGGGCATTTCCGCCCAGGCAAAAATGCTCTAGCTAAAGTTCCCCCCCCCCCCCCCCCCCCCTGGGCTAAAATGCCCGGCGTTCAGAAAGGTCGTTTCAATAGTTGCTAATAACTCTAGCCAAACAAGGATACTTAAATACAAACAAAGGCATATTCAAAAAGGTTAGCACAATACCAGGACTCTTCTAAGGCGTCATAGAAGAGAATTATTCAGTTGCGCCAAAATGTGACACCGATTCCGGACTTTCTTATCTTACTCCACAGGGAGCGTGCACTTTCCGTGACGCGCGTCACGCTGGTTGACCACGGCGTCTGTTTAACACCTCCTCAAACGGAAGGGGAGGGCCAATGGAGAGAAAAGAAAACACGCAAAAAAATAATAATAAATAAATAAATAGAACTCAGGGGAGAGGGGGAAGGAGGGTACTACCCTCCTCACTTTTTTATATTCTTTCCCTTCCATTTCGAGAACTTTGAAATTCAGGTTTGCGGTTTGCTTTGAAACTTTTCTAAAATAAATTGTGGGCTGCCTGCGATTTCTCTGTCATTGATTGTCTTGGCATTTCCGAGGGCAAAACCTTTGTCATCTTCGACAGCAAATTTCAAATTGCTGTTTTGATAGTCTTTCGGGCAAGCTATTATTTAAAAAGTTCGTTCTTTTATTTTGTTTAATCATATTGTAACCAACACTGATCACTGTGTTGCGTTTAGTTAGTGATTACAATACAGTACGTGTCTGAATCTATTGAGTCACAACTCAAATATCTTTGGAATATCCGTTTAGTACAATACTTGATTATTATTGTGAACTAGCCTTTCTTTATTGTTTCGCTTTTTTGTATAGCCTCTGTTCTACTGTATGACTGTACGTGTACTTTAGACTTGTGAAGGGGATTTCTGAGGTTCTTCGTAGCGTTCAGACCGTTTGTAATTAAAATGTTATGTTAGTGACCTGTGAGTTCGTTCTGCTCCGTGCCCTCGGCAAGCGTTACAAATGTGTGCCGTTTTGGACAATCTGGCTTTCGCCTATGATAAGTCAATTGTATCCGACATGATATGTCAAGTTACAATTGCTAATCAAAGTACAATAATCATATTAAGGGTCGCAACTTGTGCTTTTCCCACTTAACTGGAAATGTATTTCAACAAAGACTAAATAAATATTTGCCGTTGTATTTAGAAACAAACGACTTCAATGACATTCTGTACAGGGTAAAGTTTGAACGTGAAATATTAACGTTTGGAGTACCTGCTTCTCGTCCACCACTGAATAATTAGTGTATCCGGCTGTCAAGTTACTAAACGCAATTGAAGGTAAAAGTGTACTATTAGAGGCACAACGTGGGTAAGCTATTATTCGATACAGTATTAGTTGAAAAGTTCCCAGATCGCTGAACTGAAATGTCTTCCGAGAGAGACCTCTCCGTCCGCCCACCTCGCCCCTCCGAAACAGTTCATCAAAGAGACCGCAGGTCACGCAGCACTTGACAGTATGAATTGATTACATCCAGATGTCTGGCTAGAGTTCACTGTTCTGAATTTGATAATTTTAGTATCGTATGTTTACGCACGGACGAGCTGCACACGGATTTGTTGATCAGAATTACCTGTAACTCTAAATCGATGATTTTGCGAAGGGGGGGGGGGGCACTTTTGCCCAGAGAGGGCCTTCTTGCCTGGGCAAAAACGCCCGGGGAGGCATTTTTACCTGGGCAAAAAAGCCCGGGGAGGCATTTTTGCCTAGGCAAAAATGCCCGGGGAGGCATTTTTGCCAGGGGGGCAAAAAAGACTCTTACACCGGCGTTCACAAGAGGCCGGTGACTCTTCGATTGCAACCTTCTTGGCTACCACAGCGCTGGCGGGGTTTCAGCGGTGCTTCACTTCACTTAAGGCCCGTTCACTCGATTTCATTTTTATCAGCTTTTTCATTTATATTTCATAAATACAGTAAATGCACGCATGTTGAACAATTCCGTGAGTCTAACTGCTAAAATTATCGAACAACATTCGAGTTTAATATTAGATTTGACATTCATGGTGTGCTTTGTTTACCGTACCGCAAACGTTCGTGCTTCCGGCGCTTGAAAGCTTGATTTATTTTCAGGAAATGCCTTTGATATTTATGGTCATGATTATGATCAAGATGGTACAAGATCCTACAGCATTCTGCAGCTTCATGCAGAAACCAAAATACAAAAGGCTGCTGATTTAGCACAAATATCAAACCGCAACGTGCATTCCGAAAATATCCTGCTCAGACTCGAGCGGATAGTCCGCAAATCGTTATTCAAGATACAAAAAGGTACGTTTTTGCTACCCTGTCTAAGACAAAGTGCTATAATTTGTCAGTGACCCTGTTCAAATATGAACCAAAAATCGGACCCTATTCGAGACCCTAATGGAAAATGATATGTTACATGTAATTTTCCTTGGGCAACAAAGTTGCCTGCATTTTACGCGGTAATACACATCAAGCACAAAATTGTAAAAAAACACGTGGTCTAGTCAAATGCTATTTTGTAGACGAAGTGATGAGATCAAAAAATGTCAAGTAAAAACCTTGTTTACGAATCATTAAATGTGATCGCCGTTCTCGTCGCGCAAGACGAGAGTTCAAGCCCTGTTCAAGTCGAAGCAGGAAGCTCAAGTTAGTTGACCGTGGGGACACGAAAATGTAAAATGATATACCCTGTTTAAGATCCTGAAAACCAAACCCTCGCCAGCTGAACGTCCCTATCTACATATATACCTAAAATAAGATATTAATTGGATCATTCATGAATGCTTAAGTTGTATTTTTGAATTGTCGAAGTTCATCGTTTCAAAATATAGTACTCCAACGGTAGTTGTGTGACGCCAGACTGTGTCTGTGCGTATTTTAATTACGTTAAGGCCTGCAGTGCAAACGAACGCAACATGTTGGCACAACATTGCTCAAAATTGTTGGGTAAATGTTGTGCGATGTCGGGCAATGTTGCGTGTACAGTGACACCTGGGATCGATATTATCCAAAACTCTTTGCGAATGCTGTCGTCCGCCCAGTTATGGAGCCTAATGAATATAGACAACAGAAAACACGATAGAAAACGCACTTCCCTTACTATTTAGTATCTTGCAGTTTGCTACTGGAGTTTCAAGTACGAAAGAAGCACACAAAGACCGCTCTAAACTGTGCTGTGCTGAGGTGACCATCAATAGCAAGTCAACCCCCACCGCCAATACGTCTATACTTGTGTTGATCGAACGTAAGTCAATGGAACTGTTATATATGCAACTATAAACAATAATTTTAAGCCCGTCTCCTTAGTAAGGGTGGTGTGAAAATGCTGACGAGTGTACAAGGGACCGGTCACAAATTGCACTTTGTATCGTCCACCCCACCCCTCATCCACCAACACTAGCACCAATAATTACTAACTAGAAATACGATAATCGCAGATACCCCTCACTCTGCCATTGATGGGACTTTTACTTTGGTACTCCCAACAAGAGTAGCCTTTGTTTTACCGAAATGTTGACTCAATCTTTTGTTCGAAGTCAAGTACTACACGCAAAGGAAGGAGAAAAAGAATGGTGTGTGTTATACTTTTGCGTTGAAAAAAGAGTCGATTGCGTGAGGAAGTACGTATTTCCCACGGTCGGCACGTCAAATTAATTCATACAGTCTGCCAAGCACGTTCTCAAAATTTAATACCCAAATTTTGAAGTTGGTCGGCCGTCGTAGTACGGGAAAAAAGGAACGCTGATTTTATTATTTTGAATTCATAGGCAGTACAATTAAATAGGTTTCCAGTGCGATTTGTTTTTACTCTGGACTGCATGCTCCAGACTCAGGCATGCATATTTAACGAGCTCAAATTGTTTTGTATGTGAACCCGCGCAAAACTTGAACGGTTTACTTCAAATTATACACGGGTTTTAGACCTAATGATACTTCTAAGGGCTTGTGAACGATTCTTCTGCAATCACCGCATGTCAGGTTACAGCATTTGTTAAGCCTGGTCCTCACTAGCGCATAAACATAAGC
Source organism: Plumapathes pennacea (assembly GCA_964036295.1). Taxonomy (NCBI): domain Eukaryota; kingdom Metazoa; phylum Cnidaria; class Anthozoa; order Antipatharia; family Myriopathidae; genus Plumapathes; species Plumapathes pennacea. Next base: position 18,398,091 of record OZ038462.1, read on the forward strand.
ATAAGGATAAGAATAAGAGAGCGACAGTGGCGACATAAGCATAAGCATAAGGATCAAACACATCCGTTCCTTCGCTCTCTTATTCTACGCTTATGCTTATGCTTATGCGCTAGTGAGGACCAGGCTTTACAGTTTTTGTTTTGACAGAGAAATAAGACATCTGACTAAATCATTCAAGACTCCAAGTTCCGATTGCTCTGAGCGAATACGGTAGCCGAAACTGGCGACAGAAGCGTATTAAAACAATACTTCGAGGGAAAATGATCAACATACAGATTCTAATACATTCTTGCAGTGATCGAGTTACAAGATACGGGTAGAATATATTTGTCACGGCGATTGTTTGATTTCCACTGACTAACCTTTGTTGCTTGTCCTTTCTGAATAAGTATCTGAGTTTAACACAAACGGCGTCTGAAGCTCCCGATTTGCTTTCAAGCGCTGTTCCCTTTGCGGAGCCGTTTCTTCGGCACGATCCCGTTCATGATGCTGTGGGTTATAACATGTTTGTCGTCTTTTCTCTAGACGTATTTGGCGCTGTTCGCGGATCGTTTCACGATTTCGCCTTGCCCGTGCCTGTTCCCTTCTCTTTTGAAGACGAGCTTCGCGAGACCGTTCTGTTTCAAGTTTTCTAGTTTTCAAATTCATTTTCGTGAACGCAGTTCAATTGTTGCTTCGTTCAAATCTTTCTTAAAAACACTGGCGGAGACGTTAATCTACAATCGACAGTGATTACGTAATTGCCTTATTAGGACATTGCCTTAGGCACCTGGCCTAAAAGGTCGCATCGCACACACCCACACACGAACATTAGATTTCGAGATGGCGACAGGCTTGGAGTCTTCAAATTAATGCATTAGAGTCGTGATTATTTCCCTCACTTCGTTCGGGGATAATAACTATTAATAACTTAATAATGTATCTATGCTAAAAGTACGTTAATGTCACTGTTCCTTATGATATTAAGACAAGACACATTTGGCGTAAGGGGGGTGCACTGCCCTGCGGTATATCTAGCTAGGCGACTTCCGGTTGCGCGACCTTTTGAAACCTCACTTATCTCCCCATTAGCTTGGGGATAGGACAAGAGTATTGGTAGGTCTTGATTTTTATAGCACAGCCTCACTTATCTCCCCGGCACTACGAGCTGAGACCATAGGTCAGCACGTGCTGGATCGGACAAGAGTATTGGCAGGTATGCGTAAAACAACGCCCAAAAGCTTGGGGAAAGTCGCTGCGCAGACTTAACCGCAAAGAAGGAGAAGTGACCCAGTTTATTGCTCGCGGGGTGTGGCCCCGGCGAGCTTAAAAATGGAGTTTTTTTTTCTTCTGGGTCGAGAATCAGCACACGGTGATTGGTTCATATGATCACGTGATATGCGATGACGTAAACCGCCGCCCGGTTGGCTCAGTTGGTTGAGTGCCGGTCTTTCGTGCGGGATGTCGCGGGTTCGAACCCCGGCCGGACCAGCACTCAGGGTCTTAAAATAACTGAAGAGAAGATGCTGCCTTTGTTTCTAACAGCAGATGGTAAGATCTTCACTTGGCTCGACTGACTACGTAAAATGGCGGTCCCGTCTCCCTATACTTCTATACTTGATGACAGGAGGGACGTAAAAGAACCACTGAGGACGTAAACAAATCTTTGGCAGTGACCACCCTCAGTGCCTGTACTCCACAGTAATATGGCGAAGCCAAATTGTTGCTGAAAAGCCCCTTGAGGGGAGCATCAATAAAAATATGTATGTATGTATGTAATTGACTTCGCTAAACAACTCGAGATGTGGCTGGTGAATTGCTCGTTACTTGTGTGTAAAAGTTAACTGCATCCCATCCAAACTCAACACCAGTGGGCTCTGTGGAACATGCACGGATAAACTGGATTTTAGGGAATGATTTTGGCTTGCGTTCTTAAGTTCACCGCGGAAGCTTTGAGAATAGCCGTAAACAAATGTTTGATGGATATACCGCTCGGGGATTGCAAATTTCTCTGTCGCCGCTAAATATTTAGTCCCGACGAAACTTTCTGTGGCGGCAAGAAATACTTCTGGGAAGATAACAGGCCGAAAACGGAAACCAAAGCTACGATGAACTTTAGCCGCAAAACAATGGCGATTTATGCTTTACTTTGTACATGACATCTGTTGCCTCATAAAATTCTTCTGCTTATCGTACTTTGCCTGTTGAAATGCTTCTTTCATTCGATCATGTAGCCTTTGTTTCGCAATGGTCATTGTATACCAGATATGAAAAATATACACCGAAATAGTCCTGAGCATTGAGTTTGCAGTTCACAAATGACTGAACACACTGTGAACAAAACCGCAATAATATTGACGTAAACAAGTGTCGTGTTACATTCCTCGCTTGTTACAGAACACGAAAACTCGAAAGCCTGATAGAAGAAACGTATTCAGTGAATAAAAGAAAACACAAAAGTATTGAAGCGAAGGCTGGATTAATCGTGGCCTCTCGTTAGAAATAAGAGTCGAAGTCAAACTGTCAAAAATCAATTGTGCATAAAAAGATATGTCACGCATTCTCAAAATGCAGGGTCGCTCAACCTTTAAGAAGCAAGCGTATGAGTGTTGTAATGATAATTTATAGTTTAACAAGACAGGCCCGTGGCCAGTGCGCTTGTGACGTCATTAGTACAATGAATAGAGACACGCGGGGTCCCGGGAGAGGAACTTTTGTCGTGCGTTTATATGCAAAAGATATTATAGCCGAGTCAGTTTTTGCACATGACGGATCCAAGAGCTCCCTTTATTTTCCTTGCCCTCTTTTCTTCTAATTTCGGTCAAACAGATATTCACGAAAAAGTGTATTATAATAATTGAGAGAAAACAATTATCGAAGGCCCCGTAGGAATATTCTTCGTTTGCAACAACCCAGTTTTCATTGCTTTCCGATGCACGTGACAGTACTTGTGTGACGCTTGCTATACAGCCTGGCAACCTTTCAAGCTGACATGTTTTGTGGAGGAACTGTGTTGTCATTTTGTAATGGGATTGACTGGGGAATACCCGATATCTTAAGTAGCTGTAAGACAGCGTAATAGCCTTATCTCATCTTCCCAGCGTGTGCATCATGTTCAAGTAGCTGTAATTGAAAGCTTTCAGACTTATCTCTGTAGCACATTAAAACATGACACTTCCCATGATGAAATTACTTCGTATGAAAAAGCCATCTCAGACGTTACTCATCCTACATGTACAAGTCTGATCACTAATATGTTCAAGACTGCTATGCATTAAGCTTTAACGCAAAATTCTGGGTCGATACGAAATTAATCTCTATCGGAAGCTGCAGACGTTTGAATACCGTGACAACAAAGGCGTGCATCACGGGCTTGTGGAGCGAACATTACGGCTCGGATAGTCGGATATCAACCTTGAGCTTTTGAAGACTTCGAGGTATTCAGTGACAAATATTCTCGATGTAATCGCTGCCGGTCTTTCCTGCTTTTGTTAAAGCGGAAAGTGAGTGAAAGCTAAGTAGCTGATGATTCGGGATTCCCCGTTCTATGATATTATGCTCGTGACATTTCATTGACAGATCTTGTATCTAATCTCGCGTGATATTTGCCTCAAACCTATTAGTAATTCAATATCCTCAGACAATAAACAAAGAACCTTTATTATATACATACTGAGACATACTCACGAAAAAGTTACTGCACGCAAAACGAAGTTAAACGCCGACTGTTCGTATGCGCCGCGCGTTACATAAAGCCGCAGAGTTTCCGACAAAGGGAGACGCTCTGCCCGCAGGGAAAAGTTCAAGTTCTATCAAGTTTCGACACGTCTTCTACTACTTATTCGATGTTCTTTCACACAAATATTGCTCAGAACACAGATACATTGGTTGAAGCGGTATCTATAATCGAGCATTTGCAAAACACAACCCTTCGTACTTTACGGGGGTCCCGCTGGTAACACATCAAGCATTTGTGTACGGCTATTTTCAAGTCTTCCGACGCTTAAAAACAATGCAAGCCAAAATCGCTCTTAAAGTATGGCTTCCGTGCATCCAGAAAGCCAACCGATGATCGTTTTGTTTGGATCAACAACTGAAGGACCGGAATTTTTTTCTATATCCCTTGACAGAGAAAACCCATTGTACTTGGTTCTGTGATTTTGATCTCTGAGTACGTCTGATCTTGCAATGCCTGTTTTTTTTAACACAGTTTAAAATACAAACGTATCTTAGCACCTCGGTTACTTTTGGCAATCTTCTTTTTGAGCTTCTAGCTTTCTCGCAGCGATGGTTTATTGATCCTAATTTTCTCTTTCCATTTCCATCTGTGGCTTTTTATTGTTTACATGTTGTTTACATGCACGTTCTCGGAACGCATTAGCATTGTGAAGTACGTAAGCTCGGGTATAATCATGAACTTTTGACGACTTTGGGACATTCTTTGAAATGTATTCTTGTATTAGTCGCCTGCTTTTTCTACTCTTGTTCAAAATGCGTGAAAGGTTATTCAAGGGTACGTGGCTTGGCTCACGACTTCGTCTTGCAGGACTTCGGTTTTCTTTCACATAAACATTTGTGGGAATACAATAAAACTGAGCGAAGCGAGATCTACCAACGGTCACTTTTTCCTCAGCCATTTCCCAATTTTCAAATAATAACGCCATCTGTTCCACTGATTGTTTGACCTTCATGGCACCGAGCCAAAATGTCGCAACAACAACATAAATGCACATAAATGCACAGCAGAGTGAAATTTTGATCCCAAACAAAAGCCAGATTTTCTGACGCTTTACTTGTATCAACAAGAATAATACAAAGTAAAAGAATACAAAGTACCTTCAAGTTCACCCTCATACTAAACAGTTCCATATAATCCGCTATCAAGCGCTTGTCAAGAATCGCCGTCTTTACACAGGTTCTCGTCTTTGTATGTCGAGCGGCTTCGTTCAGCTTGTTCCTTCAAGTTCTCAAGGTTCTGGATGTCAAAATCTTCGTACATTTCTGTACAGTTGTGCATAGTTATGCAGTTCATTGATAAGTTCATTGCATTTGCTTTCATGGCTTTCAATATGGCTTTTGAGGCTGAACGGACCGACCCAAGCCAAAACCGCTCAATAAAATTTAGTATGGGTCTACCGCAGCCGGCGTATGCGTTTGTAAGTAAGATGAGCGGTCCATAAAATGATCCACAGAGCCAACTAAGGCAAGCAACTTGCTGTCTTCAAAATGGCGAAACTGCTCGCCCGCCAAGTCACTTGATCACAACGTCATCACAAATCACATGATAATATGAACCAATCACCGCATGCAGATCTCTAACCCAGAAAAATAAAAAAAATAAAAAAATCGTTGCATTTTAAAGCTTGTGACGTCACAAGCAATCAGGTTTCATTTGAGCAAGGTGTCAACAGCTAAGTTCTCTATAACTGTGTGATATTTTTCTGGTGAGAAACTGGAAGTCTCTCTTGGGAGTTCCACTCTTGTCCCTACTTTCCATTTTAGTATATTCTGGTCTCGACACAACTCACGCCGCGAGCTCACTGGCAATGCCAGTCTAGTTGAGAATCAAACAAAGTAGGGCACCGCTCCAAAGGGAGGGAGGGTGGGGAATTCGCAAAACGTTGCAACAAAGCGTACCAAGTAAGACTGCTATGAAATGTACTGTGGCGATTGTACTGCTGCTTTTATAGTTAGACAAGTATCGGACAACAGTGGGTCTTGAGCCTGACATGTCTCGCCATTACGTGGCGACTTTTAGCTAACATGAATAGAGCATACATAAGTTGGACCAATCTCTATGCAGTTACAAACCGCTTCTAGACAAAGTTTCGTCATCCCGGTAAGATACTAAGGCATGCCATTGTTTCACTAGCGGACATGAATGAACAATGGTGAATGAACAGTAACCGCGGATGTCGTGACTGCCCTTGACCTTGCTCGTCACATTCCATTAACTGCATTTTACACGGGACGCTGTAACTTTACTAGTCCTAGCTTCTTCCTACGAAAGGTTCATTGTCTTCTTGGAAACGCAGAAAGAGAAAACGGTTAAAGGGCGGTGTGAATTTTCAAGGAAGAGTAAGTTCATACAGAGTTGCCAGTCCACTGATTTTTGTTATCGTAAAAAGCAGCTCGAATTACAGTCGAACCTCGCTATTTCGAACTTGGTTAATTCGAAGTCCCCGTTATTTCGAAGTCAAGCCAAATTCCCTTGAATTAGCTTGACTAGCTTGAAAAGCTTGGTTATTTCGAAACCAGCTATTGCGAACATTTTTTCATATACCGTGGGACTTCGAAATACCGGGGTTTGATTATAGTACTTTTCCTCCATTAAGCACTGTGTACAGAGCGGTTTTCGAAAATAATTGTGTGATAGCTTTGGTTTTGCGTTGTTACACTTTTTGATTGGCCGAAACACTATGTCTGCATTATTTCCTGGCCAATCAGGAACAAAAGCAACCCTGCTCATGCCAGTAAGCAAGTGGTGATGGGGAGTTTCTTTATTTCTTTATTTCTTTCTTTCTTTCTTTCTTTCTTTCTTTCTTTCTTTCTTTCTTTCTTTATTTTTGTCGTGCTGCTGATTTGTTCCTTCTTCCAAGTAAAATGGTTCTGGTTTTAATACTTTAATTAGTCCAGTTTGTGTGTTTTCAGCCACGGTGTGTTCTGGAAAAGTTACGATGCCTGGTTACTCGGTACCAAAATGCGTTCAATCCCAAATTGCTGACCAGTACATGTGTGCGTTCTGCAAGCTTTTGCTGAGAGATGCCATGCAAACCGGATGTGGTCACTTCTACTGTCTGTCATGCCTTGATAGCCTTGTTATGTAAGTTGACAATATGATTTTTTTTCCGCTTTGTTTGTTAGGGTTTTGACCAGAGAGGCGTTTTTTTTTGTTTTTGTTTTGTTTTGTTTTGTTATGTTACGTTATGTTTTGTTTTGTTTTGTTTTGTTTTGTTTTTTTGTTTAAGCCCAGCCAATATTCACGTTGATATAAATCAAATCGGCACTGCAGAAGGTCTATTGACATTAACCTTCGTAAATTGCCAGCTATGAGATCCTTCCACTAACGCGTTGAAGAGTGTTTTCAACATTCAACAGAAATTAGCTCATTCTAATCCAAACATATATTTTGTGATATCATTATCTTAGTTTAGGCTTCTGATTGTTATATTGTATATAGGTGAGGGCTACTTGTCCCTGGGAAACCTGACTCGAATAGTTTCTTAATACTTCAGGAGCAATAAAATAATCAATAAAGTCTAACGTACAATCCTGGTCAAAAGTATGTGGGACACTCTTAAAAAATGCCATTTTTCTACATTACTCTCTTCTGAACAACGAAAGCGGCTCCTTTTCTGAAACTTAACCCTCCCCCTTCCCCCATACAATGTTGCACAAAGGGATTGCACTTTGAGCACACTCAGTCAACATTGTATGGGGAGCGGGAGGCGGGAAGTGTCAAAGTGTCAAAGTTTTCAGATAAACTGCTTAGCGTTCTAACACTTTTGACCAGGATTCATTGTAACTAGACAACCAACCAAACAAACAATTAATTTAGGCACATCTTTCTTATATCTATTTCTGATATCCATGTCTATATCTCAGTACGTATCTAATGTGTAGTGAAGGGGTGTATTGGGTTGAACAAAGTGTGAATGAGGCGCCTAACACATACTGGTTCTTTCTTAAAGTGAAAAAAATAGTTATTATTTAGTCAAACCTATTCTACAGCAACGATTCAAGCACACTTGCCAAAATAAAATGTGGAGTTGATGGAACACTTCTTATTCACAGTGAGGTAATTAAGCGGGTTCTTTGTTCACCTTCATGAAGCAAAGGCCTGCCTAAACTTTATTTTTCTTGCATTCTCGATATTTTGTTCGTTAAGTATAATCTTGTCTGCAGGCAGTTTTTAAGGTGTTGTTAAGTTTTTGTTATAGGAAATAATTAGTATAGTTAGTCCTCCAGGATTCTTTTCATTGTTGTTTTCCATTTCTTTCCTCGCATATTGATAATTATTAAGGAACTTCAGTAAACTCTTGGGTGTGTTTAGTATTCTATTATTTTCTAAATGAGGACAGGAAGGTAGAAAACTAATTCGGCCGATGGGCTCAAACATACGTAAACAAAATCACTACAATGAGAAGAAAACTCTTCTGACCACAGAACTTTATGAAAACAGTATTGATGCACAACAACATTAAAATATAATTATGCAAAACACGACCCTGCCATATGGTACTGACTATATGGTATTGCACTCCCAGAATCCAAGAAACAATTTGAAGCGATTAAAAATACAATTTTGAATTTGTTCTTGACCTTTCTTGTATAGAAGATTACCTTTCCAGAAAGCATAGCCTTTCAGGCAAACAATGAAAAACTAGTGCTGTTCCGGTACAAATCCCTTTTTTATTTAATAATATATTTTATACAAACAGGTTTTTCCAGACAACTTCATGAGGAGAGAGATCATGCAGTTGGTTGTGCAGTGCATATATGTTGAGTTGGGCTGCAAGTGGAAGGGAGAAGTGAGACACCTTGAGGTGGGGATTTCCTTTATGACATTTTTTGCAACCGAAATTCAGTTAAAGGACAGTTAGTCTTTTAGTTTGACATAAAGTAAAAAAAAAAACAAGTTTATGTGCTTATATTCCATATTTAATTCCATCTCATACTATTTGTCTTATATTAAAAAGAAAACGTTTAGCACGACTGAACTACGATTGTCAATTCACAGATGCACACCAAGACGTGTGAGTTCCTGCAAGTTCCTTGTATCCACTCAGAGTGCGGCATGTTGGTGAAGAAATCTGATCTGAAGGAGCATTTACAAAAGGAATGCAAATTCAGGCTGCATAATTGTGACTACTGCAAGAAGGAAGTCAAATTGAACTTGATAGTGGTAAATCTTAATTACGAAAGCGAAGAAGGTTCTTCTGTACTATTCTTTTAGCACGATTTCTTCCCTCCAGGTTCACCACAACAACGACTGTTCATTTTTTCCTGTTGTCTGTTCAAAGTGCAGCAAGGAGGGGATTGCACGTGGAAAGGTAACTATCATGACATTACTTAACTTTCATCCTAAAACAATCACTATATGATAACTAAAACGACAGTTAAACAGGCCCCATAGAAAAATGACCAACCAAAAGCAAGAGCGAGCACATTTGTGCCACTCAATTCGATCCGTTTCTGCGCTAGAGAAATTTCAGCTGTTGCTGTAGTCACATAATTTCCCGTCCGGGTTCGTTTCTTGAAGCCTTGTGCATTTGATTTAATAATGACAATAATGAAGCTTCCGCTCTAACTCAACTTGCTCAATCAAAATGTGTCGATGATACAAGGAGCGCAGAGGCGTATGGATATGTATTTTTAGTCCAAGCTATTTGTGCTTTTTCGCATGCTGATTGGCTGGGGAAAATAACCTATTTTAACAAAACAGCAAGTCGTCTGGCGGAATTTACATAAACTCGACAAACACATTTCATATATCTGTGTTTGCAAAGTTTTAATTTCTATTCTGCAAAGTTAATCGCACACGATTGTCGGTGCACAAAACACAGTGATTACTGCGGTGATGAATCATTTCTACGAATTTTGTCAAATTAATTTACCAGAAAAGCAGGACAGTTTTTTAATGGAATAAACTGAATTTCGGTATCCCACCGGCTATAAAGATTTTGAATTCTAAAGCTGGCAGCATGAGGTGACGTGCTGAAAGGATTCAATCCATACAACCACACGCATGCAAGTTTCATGACCTTTCATGACGAAGGGTTCCTCAACTGTAAACTCGTGGGAAAGACGGTCGAGCTTTAATCAAGGTCGAGAATGATGAATTTGAGTTGCCAGCCAAGGAAATGAGTTTGAAAATTCACTAAGGCCAGGGTCGCTCTAAACTCGGGTGAACAAGGGAATGCCTTAAATTGAAATGGTGAACTCGGTGTTGTGGTTATCGGGAAATGTACCGAGGATTTGATCAACACAAGATAGGTAAGTTTCACGTTTACTATGAATGATGATATGAAGAAAAAGCAGTGAAACCATTACTTTGTCTTGCTAACGTCGACAAACAGAAAGCGTAAATGGTATAGAGGTATGAATTCAAAACATTTTAAACAGTTCGGACGATGTGTTCGTCGCTTGCCGGGCTACAGTAATTTCACTGTTCTGGATTGCTTAGTGTTGCCTAATGTTCTGACAGAAACACTGGGTGCTTTATCTATCATCATTATGTACAGACTGGAAGGGTGGGATACTGGCTATTTTGGTGCATACAAAAGGCATATACTGTAGTAGGACGTTCGTTGTAAATAAAACCAACATACTCTATAGTGAAATAGGGCGATTTAGCCTCTGAAAGCCGGCGGTCTTCATTTGGTGAAACTTCGTCGATCAGAGAACTGAAACTCTGAATTCGGGTTGGCTACAGTTTGACGAAGGTTTGCAAACGGCATGAACGTGTAACCTTTAGTCGTGAAAAAGCCAGTGGAATCTTAATGGTAAATTTGCGAAGCTACGCCGAGGAATCGACAAAAGCAGTTGTTGCTGGGAGACAACTTAAGGACAATATTCACTGTAAAACAAATTTGTGGAGTGAACAAGTATGTAAGAAAGGAATGTCTAACCTTAATTTGGACAGCATGGAAGGGAGTTTTAGTTACTGCAAACGTAGCTTCGAATGATGGTTTTCAAGAGGTGAAAGCTCAGTCCTGACGAGCTGAACCAAGGTACTTGAACCTAAAAAATATCACACGTTAGTATCGTATAAAATCATTTCAATTCAGAGAAATCTAAAGCACGCTAGGGAGCCGAAGGGAGTAGTAAAATAGGCCCTTCCTGAAAGATGCATAGTGGGCTTGGAACAAAACGCACCACCGGTGTTTCATCGTGGGCATGCATGCCATAATTATTTTATCTCTGGATTGCTTAGTGTTGCCTAATGTTCTGACAGAAACACTTTGTTACCTCTTTTCTAGACATCACAAAGTAACGTGGATCATGCATGGACTTTAGTGCATACCACACCTAAAAAAATGGAGGCTAATGTTTGTTGATACATTGCATCATGCAACGTGGCACGTTGAATAATTATGCATTATCGGTGCGCATGCTAAAACAAATGCTGAAACCGCTAAGACTTTGATCGCTGAGTCATGTATTGGTTTAAATTTACCAATTTTGAACAGGGTCTTTGGAAATTATGTCTGCGGCTGCAATGAAATACTGGCTAAATAGTTTGCAGAATCTAGGCATTCTGAACGTTAGAAAGAAGCTTGATAGAACTTTGATAGGGCTTGATACAGCAGTCACAATGAGACGAGTTTGTGGTCAGCTTACCTGCGCTTTATGCAGACTACGATGAATACGACTAGTTAATAATACTTGACACCTTACTGGGGGTTATAAGATGCACTACTTTACTATACCAAAATGATTTAACCCTTTCACTCCCAAGCTCAAAATACTGATTCTCCTTACCCTTTAAATAGGAACTGTATGAGCGAGGTAGTGAGAATTGATAGTTTAATCAGCTTTCACCTGAACAAGGTATCAAAAGCCAAGTTCTCTTTTCTGTATAATATATTTCTGGTGAGAAACTGAAGGAGAAAATTGAAATTGGTCACTGCTTGGGAGTGAAAGGATTAAGCATCGGGTGTAGTTCTGAAGTTATCCTGCATACACTACGATTCATTTGCAACGGGTTTGAACAAAGGTTACCTAAAATAGTAATATCCAAGTTAAAGTGTCCGGGCTAAAAGTTCGTTATTTAAGAAATATATAACGCGTCACCGTGTAATATAGCTTCATCTAAACACGCGGGAAGTTGGGAGAACACGAGAGTAGCGTAAGGAAACCACGAGGCCGCCGAGTGGTTTCCGGCACTATTCGAGTGTTCTCCCAACTTCCCAAGTGTTTAGATGAGGCTATATTACACGGGAACACGTTATATATTTCTTTTATAAAATAATTAGTCAAGTAAAAACATCGCATATCCCGTCAGCGTGTAATATACTCTCATCTAACACGGTTATTTAGCCAATCAGGGCGCGCGTAGTATCATAGTTATTTTATAAAGGTAAATGTGTGTGCCCCTTTTCAGATAAACTTAAATGCAATTAGTTAGTTTTTGTGATGCATTGAGTTCTTTTACTTCTTTCCCTTTTTCGATTACATCAACTTAACTTCACGAACCCACTCAAGGATTACCAGCCTATACTGCAAGCTGTATTGATCCTGTTTCAAATTTCTATAGATCCAGGAGCATCAAGATCCCCTGACTGGAGACTGTGATGGCATTCAAGAACCGTGCCCCTTCTCTGATATGGGATGCCCAGAAAAAAAGGTTTGTGTTCTAGCCACTTCGCCGCTGTATATGGGGTTCCTCTGCCCGAATAAACCAAAAACAACGAGGATTGTGTTAAATGGCTACGTGAATACTACTATTAGGATTCCATTATTAAGAGCTTTCATTTGAGTGGTCACACCTTTTGGTTTCATTTGACAGTTCAGGACTTTGAAAGTAAACACTACTATTAGAATGTACTTATTGAAGGCTGTCATTTAAGTGGGCCGGCACACCTTTACGCTTCATTTGACAGTTAGGGAATTGGAAGTAAACACTTCTATTCGAATTTACTTTCTGAGAACTTTCGTTTGAGGGTTTCGCTAAAGGCTTGAATAGCCAATTCAATGTAGTATGCGTTACCGCAGTCATCAGCAAGGAAAAAGTAGAGATCACATTTTCCTTAAAGACTGAGAGGTGTTATGTTTGCATTTGGTTTTGTTTTGACTGTTGTTCACAACGCATCGCTAGTATACTCTGTAAAACCCGCTTGCTGAATTCAGCGAGCTCTTGCTCTAACTGAAGCTCTTGTTTCAAACAGAAATACATTACCACATTTTAGTCACAAATCAAACGTACAAGCTTTTGCTAAACTAGTGTTGTCGTTGTTGCAGGTGATGCCCCAAAACGAGAAGCAGCAACATCTACAGGAGTTCACTGTCCTTCACATGTCTCTTCTCCTGAAAACGGCGCTGAATCTGTCCAGAGATGTTGAGTCCCTCATGTGTCGACAACCTGGGTTGTTTTCCAGAAACCCCAGCTTCGTGGCTGATTATGAAAACGTCATTTCAGACATCCTTGCTCGAGTACAGGGTGTAGGCGGAGATCACAGAGAGTTGAGGGAGAAAGTACAAAAACAAAGCGAACGGATAGCGATTCTAGAGAGGGGCATGGCAACGATGAGGATATCCGCTGATATTGTGTCACCGATTACAGATGAATCAGGTGGGCCCGGGCTACCCGCAAATGAAGTGACCCGCAGAGTGACGAACCTGGAAAACAGGACAGCGGATCACGAAGTTCTTTTGGTGGAGAACGATCGAAATGTTGATGACCTCAGGCAGCAGAAGAACAGCTTGAACAGGCAGCTTGAAGCAGCTCTGGAAACCATCAGACGACTGGAGAGGAAGGTGGAGTCTCACGAGCACGTGCTGGCCATACGAAACGTGGCGTTAGCAGATCTGGAAGAGTTCGTAAGGCAACAGCAAGTATCCAGCTATGATGGTGCTCTACTGTGGAAGATCCCTGACTATGCTCGCAGGAAGGATGATGCGGTTTCAGGAAGACAAACGTCGTTCTACAGTTCCTGCTTCTACACCAGTCGCCATGGTTACAAGATGTGCGTTCGCATGTACCTTAACGGAGACGGCATGGGTAAAGGCACTCACATCTCGGTGTTCTTTGTCGTCATGCGCGGGCAGTTTGACGCTCTGCTGCGCTGGCCATTCAGACAGAAAGTAACCATCATGATGTTGGATCAGGACAACGTGGAGCATGTGATCGATGCTTTCAGACCAGACCCCAACAGTTCATCTTTTCAGAGACCACGGAGAGAGATGAACGTGGCCAGCGGTTGCCCCTTGTTCTGTTCGCTGTCGGAGTTAAGTAAGCATGCGTATGTGAGAGATGACGTCATGTTTATGAAAATCATTGTTGACACTTCTGATCTATGAAGGTTTATACAAGTGAGCTGGTAACTGCTCCTTGTTCTTATTTTAGATAGCTTGTTAAAATTGCTCATGCTATGGATGACGCCGTTTATGAAGATTACAATTGATAATCTGATACGTACTGTTCAGCCCGGTCAGTTATTTAGAAATATTTCTGCTTTTTGTTCATGCTTGTTTTTAGGCTTGTGAAGTCTGCGAAACGTCAATAAAGAAATTCAGTGTCACTTAATTGCTTCCTTTTATTTCTTTATTTTTTTTCCAGGTTGTGGTTGTTTTTTCTCACCTTTCTCTTGTTTCTATCTCAGTTGTTTATTTCTCGTTAGCCATTTCGGAGTTGTGCAAAGTTAATGAAATTAAATATAGAGAACGCTCTGTTACAACAAAGATCACATCCAAATTAGTAAGTATTCCATGTTTTAGCACGATTGGTCCATCACTAACGGGTTGACAAGCTATTAAATCAGGAAAATGGGAAACTTTAGGATGGAACGTAGGACGTTTGCCCCCTTTGATTAATTTTGTACAAAATAGCCAATTCTGAGACTCTTCCTAATTCACTCCTCTCAACCCTCTGCAGCCCTATTATTCTGTTATATTTGAAATCTATGTAACCCAGCAAGTAAGAAGAAAAACAAGTTGGTCTCTTTAACTTCTTAATTGCTATAATTGCACCCATACCTGCTGCCTTCTTATAAGAGAATAGGGGCCTGCCGACACAAACTAACTCTGCATATTATTTGGTCGAGTTGAGTTGGTTTTTCCTTCTGTTTCTGACAACAATTGTTGCGTCTGTCTGTTCCTTTGTGTGCCAGTCTTTACGAGCGTGCGCAGAAATTTCACTTGTGATTTACTCAGATTCTTGGTCCTCACTAGCGCACAAGAGAGCAAATGTGGCGACATAACCATAGGGATCAAACATGCACGTCCGTTCCTTATTCTTATGCTTACGTCGCCACTGTCGCTTTCTTGTGCTTATGCCTATGCGCTAGTGAGGACAGTTTAATGTTCACCGGTACTCCAATGCAAAGAAACACTTGCAAAACTGGAATTCACGCACATGTATTGCGCAAGTTAAGTTAATAACGTTTGACCGACTAGTGATCTAGCTTACTGGTCGTTGTAGAGAGGTGGCTGTTGTTGGAAGATAGCGGAAGTGTGATAGAACCATGCAGCACAACATCAGTTGAACTTGTGGCGGATAACCCGATGGCCGGAAGCGGTTGTATCCGCAAGTTGCGATTAGGCACAAACTTCTGTGACATTTTAAATCCCAAAAACGAGATTTCGCTTACTGCACGACTTCGTCAAAATCCTTTGAGTTGGATCAAGCCTTTTTGCTGTATTTCATCAAAACTTTGCAGTTACATGGCTACGATTTTGAGGGAGAGTGTCTGATTAATTCTGACCAGGGGGTCAGTTTAATCGAGCTTTGAACACTAAACCCTGGCCGTTTGAGTGGAAGTTCGATTGTAGTATAAGCGAATCCGTTACCTTTGCGATCAGCTTTTTGTAACTGTTTCAATTTTTGAGGGGTATTGGTTTACTTGGCAAAAT
Source organism: Plumapathes pennacea (assembly GCA_964036295.1). Classification (NCBI taxonomy): domain Eukaryota; kingdom Metazoa; phylum Cnidaria; class Anthozoa; order Antipatharia; family Myriopathidae; genus Plumapathes; species Plumapathes pennacea. The sequence continues at coordinate 18,413,643 of OZ038462.1, forward strand.
GGGGACTTGAAGGAGAGTAAATGTATTTCCTTGGGTGGCGGAAGTCTGAGCCCTTAGTGATATTCACACACTGTGGAATGCACTGTGCATGGGAAGGTCTTGCTATTGAACCCATGGAAAAGGATGGGGACGGAAGAACGTTTCAGCACATTCTTTAATATCACATTTCCATGCAGGTTACAAAATTTACAAACCAATATCGACTGTGATACACGAGAATCTGCTCGCTGTGGCTGCTTTGAGAGGTTACCGGAGGATCAGGAACGGAGGCCTTCTTCTTTTTCCCAACAACGATTTATTAGCTCGAGAGCTAGAGTTACAAGTTATCAACTCTAGAACTAACTGCAAAACTTAATGAAAAGGGTGTGCGTTGTCTTAAGTAGTAACGCTTACGCATATGACACTTCAGGCCGTCAATCAAGAGTATCGGCCAATAAGACGCTGGATAACGTCACAGCTTGACTATGGGGTAGCAGGTGTTCAACAAGATACGCACTACGAAAAACCTTAACGTTAGCTATTTAAGCTTACTGAGCATATACAGAATAACCTAAGTAAGTTGCGGGCTACTATCTAGTGTAAAAGTTATAAAGTTTTAAGCAGTAAAAACTAGTAAGAGTACCTAACAACGAATATTAGAAAATCAACATTACGTAATGACGCTGTTCCAGGGAGGCTCCGCCTTTAAGGAGGGCCAGAGCTTGGTCGTAAACAACTTAGTGCGATTTTCACACCTTCCAGGACAGCTACCAGCTAAACGATGAAGTTAATTCTAAATATTAGCTAGACTTAACTAATCCAGGTAGCGAAAACTTGCAAAACTGTTAGTAACTAACGCTGTCCTTGCTGAATCTACAAAAGCACCATATGACGGTTCCGCATAATACGAATAGAGAACCAAAAGGTACGAACATGGCGGATGCATACCGAGCTATAGGGAGAAACGTTCATTATTCGTATGGTATGAACCATATTTCTAATTGGCACCTGTCCTGTTCACAAGTCCGAAGTGTCAACAATAATCTTTATAAACATCACATCATCTCTCACATACGCATGCTTATTCAACTCCGACAAAGCACAGAACAGGGGGCAACCGCTGGCCACGTTCATCTCTCTCCGCGGTCTCTGGAAAGATGAGCTGTTGGGGTCTGGTCTAAAGGCGTCGATCACGTGCTCCACGTTGTCCTGATCCAAAAGCATGATGGTTACCTTCTTTCTGAATGGCCAGCGGAGTAGTGCATCAAACTGCCCACGCATGACAACAAAGAACACCGAGATGTGAGTGCCTTTGCCCATGCCGTCTCCGTTCAAGTACAACCTTGCACACATCTTGTAGCCATGGCGACTGGTGTAGAAGCAGGGACTGTAGAACGACGTCTGCCTTCCTGAAACCGCATCATTCTTCTTGCGTGCAAAGTTAGGGATCTTCCACAGTAGACCTCCATCATAGCTGGATACTTCCTGTTGTTTGACAAACTCTTCCAGATCTGGTAACGCCACGTTTCGTATGGCCAGCACATGCTCGTGAGACTCCACCTTCCTCTCCAGTCGTCTGATGGTTTCCATAGCTGCTTCAAGCTGCCTGTTCAAGCTGTTCACTTGCTGCCTGAGGTCATCAACATTTCGGTTGTTCTCCACCAAAAGAACTTCGTGATCCGCTGTCCTGTTTTCCAGGTTCGTCACTCTGTGGGTTACTTCAGGCGCCGGATTCATGTTAGCAGAATCAATATCCTCGAGTAAATGACACGACTGGTTTCCTCCGGTCAGTTGCAAATAGGCCCTGTTTGTCTCTAGCGCTGTTATTCTCTCACCGTGTTGGCAAATTCTTTCCCTCAGTTCTCTGTACTGTATTAAATTGTTCTCAGTTCCAATGGTGCCCTGCAGTTGAGCAAGGATATCTGATATAACGTTTTCATAATCAGTCATGAAGCTGGGGTTTCTTGAGACCAATTCAGGTGTGCGACACAGGAGCGACTCAATATCTCTGGAGACATTCACTGCCGTTTTCAAGAGAGCAGGGACATCAGGAACTACGTGTTCCTGCAGATGCTGTTCCATCTGCTGCTCTCTCATAACCTACAACAACAACAAGAACGACGACAACACGTAAATGAAGTGTGTAAGTGTAACGACGAGACGAAAGAATTCAGGAGATTGAACCACAGCAACATCAACAACAATAATGCTTTGTAATGAGTAGCTAAGGTAAACAAATGAGGCTGCTCAGGGACTTTCTTCTGATGAATCACTCAATCACTTCAATCAATCAATCAATCTGATCAATCAGTCAATAATTAATCAATAACTTCATTAAAGTGATGAACTTCTAGCTGGCCACAGGTGGTCAACTGTTCGGGGACACTGATGAAACGAGCAAGTAGTCACTTCAGTGATCTGAATCGAGCAAGACTCAACGGACATACAGTACCCTTCTTTCACTGCTTTCGCTTTCAGAAACTGGGCACGGCCCTTGAACGACGTCACAGTCACCAAAGAGGGGGTCTTGATGTTCTGTCATCTGAGTTGGAAAAAATAGAAAACCAAAATGCACTCACAAGTTCAAAGGCCCAAAAGAGGTACACAGTATGCGCGCTCTTCAGAATAATAAATCTCAAAGCGTGTGTAACGAAATTCACATTGTCGTACTCCCGTAGGATCGTCGTAAGGTCGCCGTAAGGTCGCCGTAAGGTCATTGTGAGGGCGTCGTAAGGTCATCGTGGAACAATCGCACACTTTTTCAGGTTCCACGTGACACACTAACTGAAAGGGACGCTTGAACGCTGTCCCTAATGCTGACGGGCGCGCACATCTCATTTAATGTTCCGCCATCTTTGAAGGCCAAAGGAGCAACAGTCTGAACTGATATCACCCAAGGACTCAAAGGGTCATAGTTCACCTTTGCTCGTGGCACTCCATCCTTGTTGCACATTGGACAGACTGTGGGGTAGGCTGGACAGTCGTTGTGGTGATTCTATGAGGTAAAAAATTAGTAGAAATTTGTGAAATGTTATTTGTGTGTAAGTTCTTTGATCTCGCTACCAAGACCGATTGTTCTCGTCAAATCCCGATATTGGTCTATGATAGAAACGAAAGTTTTGTTCCACGAAGTGATACAGTTGACACAGTTTCGAAAGCACGAAATCATTTGCCAGGCCGTAAACTCTTGAAGTCTACCGTCTCCCTGAAAGTAGGTTTCCCTGTATTTTAAGGTACCTTCGAGCACAATATATGCCGTATTTTGGTGGATTTTTCCGTAATGCGGTTAAGGATGTATGCTACAACGACTTGAGAAAAAAATAAATGCGGAATCTCGATGATTCTAAAACTGTCATTTTGCCGTGACCAACCCCCCTCCTCAAAACAAACAAACACCCTGGGAGCAGGGACACGGGGAATGTTTCACTCTGGTCCAAAAGTAGCTGTGATTGTGGCATATTTTAAAATATGGAGTGCATCTTTCTTCAGTCTGTCACACATGGACTATAATATACTACATTCAACCAGGGACAATCAGAGAAAGCCAGCTTTTGACTCATGCTACACAGAACAAATTTGTCCCATAAGAATTTTCTGTAAAGTTATATAAAATGAATCAAGTAATGGTGACTATTACACATACATGAAGCTGCAGTTAATATAAAGCAACAGATACCTCCATCAGGTTCAGCTTGACTTCCTTCTTGCAGTAGTTACACTTGTGCAGCCTGCATTTGCACTCCTTTTCCAAATGCTCCTTCAAATCAGATTTCTTCACCAACATACCACACTCTGAGTGGATACTGGGAACTTGCAGGAACTCACAGGTCTTGGTGTGCATCTGAGGAAAGCCAGTTGACACATGCTCTCAATATTTAGACACTACAGAAATGTAAGAAGTTAACATAACAGAAAAAGTATAGACTAAGGGTCATTCTGCAGTATTTTGGACAAAAATATGAGTAGGAAAAGGTAAACAGGAAGAAGACAAAGCTGACATATTTGAAAAGTAGAAGAGTTAAATTTGATTCAGGTGGGCCCAAAAATTTAATCATCATGTGACATCATGCATAAATGATCATTAATTAAATGCATAACTAAAAAATGCTGTCACGGAGGGGAAATAAGTTTTATATTCTAAAGGAGGCATTTTAAGAGAAATAGAAACCAAGGTGGTAAAGACATAAAGTACTTTATACTAACATTATAAAAAAAGTGAATGGAATCCAGAAAAAATTTTTCAGCAAAAATCCAGAATGCAACTAAAGTACCATTTTCCCCTCCATAACAAATTTAGTTGGAAAAGTTTATTTTATTCCTAGTGTAGTGTGTCCTGGCATGTCATACTTTGTGAAGATCCAATTTGAAGTGGAAGTGTTCAGATGAGATAACCAGTAAAACTGGACAAAGTTTATTGATCAAAATATTGCAATTTGAAATTTGTTACGGAGGGGAAAATTTTGTTTAGGAGGGGAAGGTTATGGGGCATCCATATGGACAATATTACAAACACTTCATATTTCTATTATAAATGATAAATAGATTGTCCACGTTGATAACATAGATTCTAAACTGAAGACATGACTTCTGAACTGACAACATATACCAGTATATATATACATTCTAAACTAAAAACATATTCTTAAATAAAAATATATATGCTAACTTGATGTGGACAAAAAGTTCCCCTCTGTAACGGAACATCCTTACAGAAAAGATGCACTTACTGAATAATGGCAAGCAATTCAATTTTTTTATTGCAATAAATTAATAGCATATGCACTGTCAAATAATCAGAGCATACTCTTGTTTCAATCCATGCTGCAAACTCAGAGAAATTTGAGAGCAAAAACAAACTAGTGAAAAATGCCAATTCTCTGATTCCCCTCCGTAACGGGTAAATTTCATCCCTTAGTGCTGCCAGCATAAAAGCCCTGCAGTTTAAAACATATTCAAGTTGTAGCATCCCCAAATCTCCTTGAAATGCTCTAATTTTCCCCTCCGTAACATTACCAAATACTGTGGAATGACCCCTAAACTAAAATGTGAACACATGCCACTGTATATATATGTGACAATACCTCAAGGTGTCTCACTTCTCCCTTCCACTTGCAGCCCAACTCAATATATGTGCACTGAACAACCAACTGCATGATCTCTCTCCTCATGAAGTTGTCTGGAAAAACCTGCAGGAAATTAAATACTGTGATGTGAGTAGAGTGCACCAGAGCACACCATTGTATGGTAGGCACTTGTGTCCCTAAAGAATGTTTTCCTTACATGAATCAGAACATAATATATTATAGCAGGTGGCACAGCAAATGTCCCCTTACATTCCAGATGTCAAACTATGATTTACAGTTTACTGCAATGATCTACAATGGTTGGAATAAATCTACTGTAGCAATACACAGGCATGCAAACCACAAACACAAATATATAAAAGAAAAAAACTTTAACCCTCGGACATACTAGCAAAGTCATATGCCCACCACTATTAAAGGGGGGGAGCGGGGGAGCAGATGGAACTTTCTCAGCATACAATAACCTTGAGAAACTGGAGGGAGGTTACACTAAGTGAGACACTACTTGATGTAAGTTTACCTCTTCAAGAGTGAGTATGGTAGAATCTTCCAGACATTTAATGGATGAAATACGTGCATCAGGTCTGGTGGTGAAAGAGTACAGCAAGGTCAACAAAGTACAATAAGGGCCTTTTGTACTACAGATGTACTGTGTACAGGGAATTTGGATAAAAAGGTTGCTGGAACATTTTTACACACAAGGCTGATGTTGGTTATGGTTTCACCTAAAGTTTCCTATCAAGGGAGCGAGTTCCACATGTATATCTGACATTGAGTTTGGGGCACGGTTTGTCTCTCTGATTGGTATAGAGCTAAGTCTATCAAGCTCACACCCTATATGTACATATATCCCCCACCAATGCAGACATTAAATGCAAGTCTTGAGGATGTCTGCCTTTTAAGAGAGTTTACTGTATAGGTGTGTGCATGTACTTTTCAATAATAATAATAATAAATAATAATAATGATAATAATTTAATAAAAATGTGCTTTAATAATAATATGTACTATGTACTTACACCACCAGGTTATCCAAGCACGACAAACAGTAGAAGTGTCCACAACTCGTCTGCATTGCATCCCTTAGCAAACGTTTGCATGACACACATTTATATGTGGGGAGAAGACTGTCCCGGTCCGATTTGGAAAGGTCAAAGCCAGGCATCATAATCCTGAGAAATTGGCAATAAAACAGGTAAACAGTTGTATTAATATACTCACTGCATCAAAAATTGTGCAGCATGCGGAATAATATACTTGTAATGTAAAGTACTGTACCGGGTGTGCATATATAGTTTTATGGCACTTACAAGGCTGATAGTGAATTGCAACACTTAAAACAATAATTAACTTGCAACCAATGCACACTTTCCCTCAAAAATTGCTTACTTCAAAAGAGGCTGAGAGCCTCTGTAATAGTGCACTTGATTGTATAAATCACGACTGTAACAAAATAATAACTGTCAATTGAGAAAACTGGAAAAAAAATGAGTATTGAATGCCTTCAAATTGCACTCAATTTTAAAATTGCAGGGATTACCGTACCTACAGTAGATTTTGTTCAGCTTCAGTAGATGATCAAAAAAATAATTTTTTCAGATTTGCACTTGGCCCTGTCCAACAAATTGGATCATTGATGACAGCACAACAACAGATGTACCGGTCAGCGGATAGTTAACAATTGTTCGCCGAAGAGGAACCGCTTGGTAAATATCCATTGTTATTCACCTCCACTTCGGCAGTAAATTTGTTTTAGTATATACCACACAAGTTCAATAGCCAGCTTCCAGTTACATGTAGCCATTTTATTTTCTGGAAAAAATGGGCAAAAATCGGGTTGGTGTGCCGTTTTGTTTCACTTGAAGCCGTCAGGATTGGGTTAATAATGTTTCATAACTTCTGGTTGCCCAGCTCTCAGAGTTTACTTGCTCGACCAAAATTCCTGGTTGCCCTAAGCATAGTGCTCAACTATAGACAGTTAATACCAGTTAAAGCACTTAGGGACTTGAGCAGTACTCATGAGATGGGTTTGGGAGGTTGAGATGAACATACTTTAGATATTATACTTTATGACATAGTCACGATATAAACTACGTTCTGATTGGTCGAAGAGCGTGCTCCATAACTTTATTGTGCACGCCACAGGCAGCCCACAAGGTGTTATGAAGTCACGCTCGATTGGTCAACGTCAGATGACGTCACGGCCGATCGTTAATAAGGATTTGTATGGGAGAGTTTCAAATCACATTTTGCGTTTGAAAATAAAAATCTTACTCCTGAAATTGGTACAAAACACGCTTTTTAGGCGTGTATAGTGTATGTTGCATGGTCACTCATGTCAAACATTCATACGGCATTTGAGAGTTAAGTAACTATCTATAAACGTCCGCCAATCAAACTGGGATTTTCAGTTTTTGTTTCTCTACTACAGTGGTTTGTTGAATGAATACGGAAACATAAGCGTTGGTACACATGTATTCACCTATTTTTAGGCTCTACAGGTTCTTTCCTTCTGTCTACGCACCCTACCGTTTGTGGAATTTCGCTCTTGGTAAGACATCACTGTTTGGACCACTCGCGATATCTGTTTTAGTTTAATGTGTATACCCGCTGTTTGAACGTGCTGTGCCAAAAATTTCATTATGCGAGATCCGATCTTCTTATTCAATCATTTTAAAGAAAGGTTTCAGTTTTAGAACACACTGTCTCGGCGCCAAGTTTATCGAAGGGTTCAAGGAATGGCTTGGTTTTATCGTAAATGGGAAAGATTTCTTTGTATAACACACAACGCCAAAACTTTGGGACGTCTCGCACATCGGAGTTCAAGATGTTGGCAATATGAAATGGCATGTTTCGAAACGAAAGGTTTCGCCGTACCTCATGGACGCCATGCTGTTAGGCGACATTAAAGGCTGTCGTGTCCAGAATATATTTCTCTCAAATAGCGCGATCCAGCTCAATCAAGAGCGGGAAGACTTACTTTGTTTCGAGGGAATCTTTAAAACTCATTCTGACTTCGATGGCTGAATGACAGGACGATGACACGAAGGGTGCTATCTGCAGAAACTTCAAAGAATTGCCTCCATCATGAAAACCATATGCCTCGAAGCTGGCTAAAATCAGAACAAGAACTATTGAACAAGAACTCGAATTACTACTTCGACAGGCCGGGAACCCAAGTTACATTAAAAAAGATGGACCAACGCATGGATTTACTTGTGTTTTACGAGAGTACAGCACAGTACCTTCTACATTAGCTGCAAAGATGGCTGCTTGCTGCTTTCAAAAGCTTTCGGGGAGTTGGGTGCACTGTATCAGGCTTCGAGACAAATAGACAGAACTGGAGATTCAAACATGTACCCCTTGTTCAACAGAGAGTTCGAAATCCACTTATTCTCACGAATCAAAACGGCTAGAACATACAAGGTCATTTTTCTATACAAAGCAGGTACAGTTATTTGTTGGTTTTCAATGTGAATACTATGGATCGATGCAAATACTCATCAAATGCATGTGACTGTTTTAACGGCCGTGAGAGGCAGCTATACCACGAAGCCGTACCGAAGCCGTCTGTTCGAACAAGAACAAGGTGGCGGGCTGGGCATTGTCGTCTAAAAGCCGATAAAAATTGACATGGAGATTTCAGTGATAAACCAGGTTTTTGTCGACTGTTTCAAGGTAAGCGTCACGATGCCAAACCTTCGAAGCTTTTTGTGGCGTGGCTTCCTGCATGATAAAGTTTCTTGGTGCAAAACAACTCTTGTCGAGTCATCATGTGCATAAAATACTGAGTGCTCAAGGTGAGTTGTAGGCAACGGAAGTCCATGCTCTTTTGTGTTCTGCTTTATTTTTTGAACTGGTGTTTCAGTTTTCTTATATTAAAGCCGTTTTTTGCGACGTTTGTTAAGTCGATAGGTAACCTGAAATATATAACGCGTTCGTCACCGCCAGTACAATCCATATAACTGTACGTTTTTCTTGTGTCCACGGGCTGTGCTGGTTTTAATTTTTGTCGTATTTATTGCCGAGATTTCGTTCTTTCTGTCAGAGGAATTTGTATAAACGCTGCTATGAACGTGGGATTACGATCCTTAAATAATACGATAGCTTTCTGAAACATAACGCGTTCGTCACCACAGTACAATTCAATGCTGGTTTTCAATGTGGATAATATGGACCGATTGAAAAAGTGACAAACATCGATGCAACTGTTCATCAAATGCATGGGACTGTCTTTAACTTACATTGTATGGCCTGAAGGGACAGCTACCAGCAAGCTGTGCGGAAACCACTTGTTCGAGCAAATGTACAAAATGGCGGTTCATGGACGTTGTCGAGGTAAGCTGAGAACATTGACTGGAGATCTCGGTAACAAACCAGGCTTTTGTCGACTGTTTCACAGTAAGCACGATACCAAATTTTCGAAGCTTTTTGTGGCGTGGCTTCCTGTATGATGAACTTGGTAACGAAACAACTCTTTTCTTGTCGAGCCATGCGTTGTGCTTGCTAAATGCAAAGGTTCGGTGTAGGCTACGAATGTCCATACTTTTTCGTGTACTGCTTTATTTTTCGAACTGACTGGTGTTTCATTTTTCTTGAATTGAAGCAGTTTTTTTTGCGACGTTTGCTGTGTCGGTAGTTATATCCTGAAACATTAGGCTTTCGTCAGTACATTGCATGTAACTATACCTTTTGCCTGTGTCCACGGGCTGTGCTCGTATTTCTTGCCGAGATTTTATTCTTTCTGTCACAGGAAGTTGTATGAACGCTACTATGAACGTGGGATTACGATCCCTTAATCATACCAAAATGGTCTCCTTCCGTCCGTGTGCGGCTCGTATTATTATTCATTCACCAAACACGTACGTCATAAAGTATATTGGAATATAAACAAACAGCGCATCATAGCACTTTTGCCTGATGTAATTCTTCGAAAGTCGTGCGCGTAGTTCTGCTGCATTCGCATTTATTTTATTGCGATAACAGTAGCGATTAATGGCTACGCGCTCTTTGCACAAACACAATGGTCAGCATCCGAAACGATTTGTCTTGGTTTAGCTTTGAATCTATTGTTGCGAGTCGAAGAAAAAAATGGCACAATGTGAACACCATGTTTGTACACATAGATTATTGCTAACTATCACAAATGCGAGACAAATGTAAGAAGGCTGAAGTGTTAACAGAAGTAGCTTTGTGTTTGCACGTTTCAGAGCATACTGTATAGAGTCCTAAAGTGTGACGTCACGTTGCCATGACCGCGTGGAATTTAGTTCCAACATTGTTGTAAATTATGTTTCAAGGTTCAAGGACACTATGAGATATTACTCTGGGTGGAAGGTTGAGTCAATCAATTTGGAAGATCAGGTTCTAATAACACTAATGAAACTCAAGCAAAATTACACTAATCTTCATCTGGCACAATTATTTTCATGCAGTGTGGCAACCATTTCCAACATTGTTTTGACTTTTCTTCATGTGTTACATGCCACTTTGTTCGATGACCTGATGAAAACAATTCCATCACGGGAAAAGAACAAAAATTGTTCCCCATCATCATTCTCACAATTCAGCAGCTGTAGAATTGTTATAGATTGCACAGATGTTGAAATTGCAGTTCCCCGTCTGATGAGCAAGCAAAGTGCCACCTATTCTACCTGCAGGGGCATGAACTCATTTAAAGTACTTGTTGGGGTTGCTCCAAATGGAGTTATAACTTATGTAAGTGATCTTTTTCCAGGGTCAGTATCAGACAAATTCATTGTTGGAAAGTCAGGACTCCTGCGGCATTTTGTTGCCGGGATTTAGTCTTGGCCGATGAGGGATTTTTAATTCAGGACATAGTTCCAGTTGGTGTTTCAGTTAATGTACCCCCCCCCCCCCCCCCCCCCCTTTAGTTTTTAAATCATGGCAAGCTTACAGAAAGTGAGGCAAAAGCAACAAAAGCTATTGCAAGGTGCCGCATTCATGTTGAGCGTGCTAATGCACGCTTGAAAGGTTTCAAGATTCTTGGTTACATACCATCCTACCTGAGGTGCTATGCAGACAAAATTTTTCAGGTGTGTGCAGCCCTGGTAAATCTACAATTTCCATTAATTAAGGAGGGCTGTGAAGAATTTGAGTTTGAATAATGATTAATATCATCAGGGAAATATTTATTGCAACAAAGCAGACAAAGTTATCTATTTGATTGTGGGGCTGAAGTTATATTTACAATTCTCCTTCAACATTTTTTGGAAAAATATAGTGAAATAAAAGTCAGTCATAATGTCAATGTTGGGTTTCCAATTCTCATCCCTCGGAATCTTGATCACAGCAGTCTCTTTTGTTGTCCACACAACAAAGTGGCACATTGTTCGGTTTGTGAGGAACATTTGCCCTTGTACTTGGTGCCAATAGACATGATCCTGCTTCAGAAACAACTGCCCATTATTTTTTCCCAGGCAGAAAGAGCTGTTCTGTGCAGCCTTCGCAATCAATTCATTTTTGAAAGTATATGGGCACTTGACCTCAAGCACTCCATCATCCCCTATGAGGCCATCTGGAGATGCACCCAATACCCCACCCTCATCCAACCAAAGGCCAGTTTCAACAGGCTGAATTCCAGATATCTGGCTGAAGCACTGAATGGCTAGGGACTCGTTGTCCACTCCCCAAGCAACTGCCCTCACCTTGCTGATGTCATACTCCCCAAGCAGCCGTTTTATGAGTGAGGGAGTGGCTCGCTTTGCTTTAAGAACCACCCCAAAGTTGCTTGCAGTCAGCCTACCTTTCCTTGCTTGATGCCAGGCTGGATTGCTTCTCTGACCAGTTGTCATTTCGCTTACGCGTTTAATAATGTCTTTGTTTACTTTAACTACATCAATGAAATGGGCCACTTGACTCTCCGTTGTTGTTTGTTTCAAAAAATCTTCAGAAAATAAAATTTCCTCGATCGTTTTCAGGGGTAGCTGGGATGCGGGTTGCGGTTCAGGGCTCATCAGCCAACAAAGGCCGGTGAACTTGCCGTAGTTTCGAAGTTGGTCGTACAACCAACTTCGGTCGGCTTCGTTGGGCTCCCTCTCCAGAGGGTCGAATTCTTTCGGCAGGGGAAACATCTCCGCTGCCGACTGATGGCAACTTGTGCTACTTTTCTTACGTTTCCACTGGCATTCAATGTCTGTTCTGCTCAGATTGTGGATCCCGTAGATGAAAAGCGTGGCCGTGTGACTACACTTGAATTCGCCGCGTGGACACTCGCATTCCGTGCTTGTTATACCCATTTGATTGTCAAGGTAGACCTGAAAAGATCGTGAATCAGCCGGCAAGCAGAGTAAGTGAAGCGCACTATATGGTCCGACTTGTAGTGATTTTCGCCACGATCTATTGACTTCTGCTCCCCAACAAAGAACGAAGCAAGTGAAGAAATAGAAAGCATGATAAAGATGAAAACCAAAGTAGGAAAATGTTTTTGCATGCGAGCGATTCGGCAAATCTCCAGTCGAACGACAAAACACGCATTATCGAGAATACAAGGAACATTTATTAAAAAGAAAACAATTATGAAAGGCTATTTCATCGTAAATAATCGCGTGTTGTGTCAACGGACATGCCAGGAATATTCAAGTCATGATTCAAGCAAAAGAAACGCAACACAACAGATCAGTGTTCGGAGACATCTGCTCCGCACGACGCCATATTGGCGTAAGCACTTTAGAACTCTATTCCGGCCCCCAGCTCAAGGCTAACAACTTGGAATTAACGGTATTTAAGGCGGAGTGTCTAACTGACCGTACTGGAGCGTGTGTAGGTTAAAGTCCTTCTTGACTTATCATCTTCGTTTCGCTCGCCAGATCGAAGAACATCAAAACCCGCTGACAGGTGATTGTGATGGAGTGAAGGGTCCTTGTCCTTTTTCTGAAATGAGCTGCCTTCAGACCAGACCCCAACACTTCATCTTTCCAGAGACCGCGGAGAGAGATGAACGTGGCCAGCGGTTGCCCCCTGTTCTGTGCTTTGTCGGAGTTGAGTAAGCATGTGTATGAGAGAGATGACGTCATGTTTATGAAGATTATTGTTGACACTTCGGATTTATACTAATAATAATAGTAATGATAATAATAGTAGTGTTAGAACAACATTTTTAATAAGTATAGTTCAATCCTAATTAATCCAAATATTATCTTAAAAGTGTCCCCGATTAGTATATCACATGTGATACGCTAGAAGATTTGACACTCAAATAAAGTTCATGATGATGATGATTATGAAGTTTTGCACAAGTGAGCCAATTATTGCTCCTTTTTCTTATTTAGTTAGTTTGTTTAAATTATGTGAGGCCGTTTATGACGATTATCAATGATATAATCTGATTTTCTCCGTTCAATCCGGTCGTTAGTTAATACTATCATGTCTGTTTCTGTTGCAATAACGTTTGAGACAAGTCACGAAGGTAATGTATTTCGCTGAAGCCCTGCTATTTTGTTACATTTGAAATCGGCCATGTAACCAATAAATTAAGGGACGAAAAACAAGATGGTGATTGGATTCGGGATTTTTATTATAATATTTCTTGTGGCTTTGGTAAGCATTTGTGTTACGGGGCTACAATAGACTTTAGAGTTGAAGCTCACTTTAAGTGCACTTCAGCGTCGATGCTCCGTTTTTAAGAACAAGTCTCACTATGATCTTACTAGTTTCTTAGCCGACAGCTTTATGCACCACAAGTGTTAAGTCGTCCCAGCGGTTCCCAATAGTTTTCACACTAGCCGAATTGAAACACAAAGGATAGGAAATGGATTTTCGTTAGGACCAAGTTCAAAGTCACATTCGGAACTCATATTTCCGATTGGACTTTTCTGCTAGGATGTCTTTAACACTCAAGTGGTTCCTTCTATTTAATTAATACACTTACCCTAAAATTTCACTAACACATTCCAATGGATATGATTGGCTGTAGTTAAGATCTGAAGGAAGAGAAGGTGCTGGCAGTGTGCGCACTTGCTGTTGCTTATTTCCTAAAACAGGATCTTCAAATAATAACAAGATCACTTAGATTTCCTGAGGAAGGCCTCAGTGTTAATCACAGTAAACAACGACGTGAAATCTGATTAAACATCTGTTCTAACTTTTCCAATTGTCTACAAAAGAACTCCAATTCACTAATTTATTTTCTTCCAAAACTACAGGAAGATATTCCAATTTTAAGCTATAACATTTGAAAGGGACCCTAGTGTTCTTGGCTCTTCCACCAGAATTTAGTTAGGTGCACTATTTATTTTTTGTATCAGTATTTGCTGACAAGTGATAAAGTAAAATATGGTCTCACTGACTTCTGTCACAAATGTAAACGCTGTGCTAATTATAATTGCTCCTGTGTCTGCTGTCTTGTTGTTTTAGGACTGGTAAGGCCCGGGTTACATGGAGACTAAAATTGACTCCCACACGGTCCTCCATGAATCTCTTTAGGACATTTCTTTATACATCGAAGCAAGCCACTTTCACGAAGAGTTGCCCCATAGACAAGGTTTGTGGTTTCTCATGCAAACGGCTCCATTTACGAAGAAATGTGCGCGCCTGTGGTGACTCACTAAAAGGCGTAAAGTGTTGGTTGGTGTTTTGCAGTCTTATTTCTCGCGCCCGGCTGTATGAAATATCTAACACTGTATATGGATAGCTTTGTTACAGTCCGATGAAGGTTCCCGGAAGTTTCATGCGATTCTGAAATTATACCAAAAAGGAGCCTTTTCTGAAAAAATGAAATCTCAAAAATTCACGAAAAGCATTTTTATACGGAACATTTTGATGTATAGAGTTTGATGTATAGAGTCCACATTAGATTCTAGATCATATAGTTTAGATAGTTTAATTAGACACAATGTCACAGTTGTTTCAAATAGGATAGAATAGCTAGTACACAGTGTACCCAATTAGTTGATTACTCTTCAGCTATATACCTTCTGACAAATAAAGTCTATTATTATTACTCGAGTAATTATCACGGTAAAACAAAACAATCTTGTACCAACACAAATGGCAACAGTGACAGCAACACAAATCAAAGTCACCAACTCCTGGTCAACAATATACAAACTCGTCAGGTGATACTGAAGAAGTTTCCAATCAGACCCGGCCTACGCAAGGCACAAGCGCAAGCAAGGGGAAAGGAAAGGAACTAATTCTTTTGCTCAAGCGTCGATCTTGTTATCACTGTGAAATGAAGATTCTTAGGCCAGGGTCAAACGCCGTACTACAAGAAAATCCAATGTTTAGGCTGATTTGCATTAAGTTTAGCTCATGTGAAGTACGGCGTTTGATCCGAGCCTTATGTTCGCGCTTGCGCTTGTGCTTAGAGCTGTTTTCGCGTGACTGTCGAACATCAATCATGTGACTGCTTCGGTTTTACGCTTGCTACGCTTCCAATTGGTCCAAACAAGTTCAGCAGCATTTTGGCCAATCAAGAGCAAAAGTAAAACCTGATTGCGAATTTCTCGCACAAGAACGAAAGTGGTGAAGGTATTTCCTCTCAATTCTGATTGGTTTCTCCTTCAAAGTAAAACCAAACGCAAATTACGTTGGTTTCGGCAATTAGTTTAAAGTGTTTCTTACAGCGATTGGTGGTGTGCTTGCTTTGGTTTTGTTCTCGACAGTCATCCGAAAACCGCTCGTGTTAGCATCATGATACAACTTGTCGAACTCACGCGAAACTGTTTAGTGAACTGTCTCCCCCCCTACATCCCTCCCACAGGTTTGCCTACAAATTCGAAGTGTCAACAATAATTTTCATAAACATGACGTCATCTTGCACATACGCATGCTTATTCGACTCCGACAGCGAACAGAACAGAGGGCAACCGCTGGCCACGTTCAACTCTCTTTGCGGTCTCTGAAAAGATGAGCTGTTGGGGTCTGGTCTGAAGGCGTCGATCAAGTGCTCCACGTTGTCCTTATCCAAAAGTATGATGGTTACCTTTCTGAATGGCCAGCGAAGTAGCGCATCGAACTGCCCGCGCATGACAACAAAGAACACCGAGATGTGAGTGCCTTTGCCCATGCCGTCTCCATTCAGGTACAACCTTGCGCACATCTTAGCCATGGCGACTGGTGTAGAAACAGGGACTGTACAACGATGTCTGCCTTCCTGAAACCGCATCATTCTTCTTGCGTGCAAAGTCAGGAATCTTCCACAGTAGAGTTCCATCATAGCTGGATACTTGCTGCTGCCTGACAAACTCTTCTAGATCTGCTAACGCCACGTTTCGTATGGCCAGCACGTGCTCGTGAGACTCTACCTTTATCTCCAGTCGTCTGACAGTTTCCATAACTGCTTCAAGCTGCCGGCTCAAGCGGTTCACTTGTTGCCTGAGGTCATCGACGTTTCGGTTGTTCTCCACCAAAAGAACTTCGTGATCCGCTGTCCTGTTTTCCAGGTTCGTCACTCTGCGGGTCACTTCATCCGCCGGTAGGCAGGACCGAACCGCCTCACTCTTGTTTGCCAAATCAGAAGGACAGGACTGGTTGCCTCCGATCAGATCCAAATATGGCATGTATGTCTCTAGTACGGTTATCCTGTCACCCTGTTGGCAAACTATCTCCCTCAAGTTCTCAGTTTCAATAGCACCCTGCATTACAGTTCCATCATAGCTGGATACTTGCTGTTGTCTGACAAACTCTTCTAGATCTGCTAACGCCACGTTTCGTATGGCCAGCACGTGCTCGTGAGACTGCACCTTCCTTTCCAGTCGTCTGACGGTTTCCATAGCTGCTTCAAGCTGCCGGATTAAGCTGTTGACCTGCTGCCTGAGGTCATCAACATTTCGGTTGTTCTCCACCAAAAGAACTTCGTGATCTGCTGTCCTGTTCTCTAGGTTCGTCACTCTGCGGGTCACTTCATTTGCGGGTAGACCAGGCCCACCTGATTCATCTGTAATCGGTGACACAGTTCCAGCGGATATCCTCATCGTTGCCATGCCCTTCTCTAAGATAGTTATCCGTTCGCTTTGCTTTTGGACTTTCTCCCTCACCTCTCTGTGATCTCCGCCTATACCTTGCACTCGAGTAAGGATGTCTGAAATGACATTTTCATAATCAGAAACAAAGCTGGGGTTTCTGGAAAACAACCCAGGGTGTCGACACATGAGCGACTCGACATCTCTGGACAAATTCAGTGCCTTCTTCAAGAGAAGAGAAACAGGAGGAACCACAGACTCCTGAAGATGCTTATCCTTCTGACTCCGGGACATGACCTAGAACAACAACAACGACGACGACACATTAAATGAAGTCAGTACTGCAATGAATTAAAGACAAAAGGGATCAACTTCATTTGCACCAATCCAGGGTTGGATCAATCTAGGGGTACGACACATAAGCGACTCGACATGTCTAGATACATTTACTGCCATTTTCAAGAGATGATGTGCAGCTACCTCCCAGACATTGGCTGGAACAACAACAACAACAACAGTAACAACGATAACGCTATAGTAAACAAGCGTAATTGTTCAAGGATTTGGGGAGCAGTTGATTGAACTAAATAACCGAGGTTAACCAAAAGGCAAATAGTGGTTTCGGTGACCTGAACAATTGGCTCAAGGGACATCCTGGATTGCGACAAGCGCCACCAGATATACCTTATTTTTAGAGCATCCCACTTCAGCAAACGGAAACGGCCCTTGAACGCTGTCACAGTCACCAAAGAGAGGATCTTGATGTTCTGTCATCTGAGTAAAAAGAAAAACAAAATGTGCGGCAACCGTTACCACCATAAATGTATTTATTCGAAGGCCAAGAAAGAAACGTTATATGTCTGCATATGCATTTACACGTGTAACAATCACAAGATAACGACAACACTAAGCAGTCATTTGCAAACCCCTCCCCTCCCTTCTTAAACACTGTTCGCTGTCCCTATTGCGCGCGGGCGCGCACATCTCGTCTGATGTTTCCGGGCCGCCATCTTGGAAGAGTTTGTCTGAGTCAGCTCTCGAAGGGTCATAGTTCACGTACCTTTGCTCGTGGCACTCCATCCTTGTTGCACTTTGGACAGATGGTGGGGTAGGATGGACAGTCGTTGTTGTGGTGGATCTAGGAGGTATAATTTGCATTAATACATAAACAATTGACATAAAATTGTGGGCTTGTACAAATTTGGTGAAGGCCAAGGGTTCTAGTGGGCTTCGCCCTTTAATAGATCTGCTTCCCACCCGGAGCAACTGAAGAATACCCTGTCACATTGAAAACGTTACTGGAAAAGAACTGGCTACGCGGTACGCAGTAAATAAAATTATTCTAAGTTGTCTTACGCGGTGCGCGGTTCGCAGTCAGTAGCGAAGTACCCCTATTGGATATAGGAGAGGTAACTTATACTCCACCCCATTTTTTTTTTTTTTTTTTTTTTGTTATAAAGATAAAGTATTCTTGTTTGTTTTGGGTTTCTCGTTATATGAATACATTTTCACTGTTTCTTGTTACTTCTAATTTTTATCTTTGAAGCACGTTCATTGTTTACGCGATTTGACACCTCAACGCCTCCTTCGGCTCCGCGCTAAACGTCTATTGAAACAGAGTATTTGTACTTGTGTTTCTTTGTGCCTGTGCTTGTGTTCTAGTTGAATCTCTTTCAAGATTCAAATCCAGTGTTTGCAAATGTGTCTGTGTTTTGTGTTTCGCCTGAAGGATTATTTTACCTAAGCAAGCACTGCAGGCTTTGATTTTCATATTTTTGGCAATCTTTCAAAGTTTCTGATCATTTGTATGGTTTTCTTTTGTATAGTTTTTGTGTGAATTACTCAAGGCTAGTCAAGGTGTAATGAAATATTACAGTGTTTTTATTTATTTATTTTGGGGTGGAGTATGAAATTACTCTAAAAATATCACGGTAACTTTAACTCCACCGGGTGGAACACAAGTTACTTAATCCTCATTTTTAACAGGAAAAGGTGGTGTAACACTAAAAAGTGCAACTCGGTGTACGTGTACTCCATATAGTGATAAAAGTTCCCTTGATGTCAACAAGTTCATTCTACCTAGACTAAAGGCCTATGCAAATGAACGCAACATGTTGGCACAACATTGCCCAACATTATGCACTGTGATGGTAAGAGCAGCAATTGTGATGCATTTTCACTCTTTCCATTGTCTATTTTCGTCGGGATCATAATTGCGGACACCAACAACACTGTACGGTTTTGCAAGAGTTTTTGGGCAACGCTGTTTTGTGATGTTGTGTCAAAATGTTGCATTCATTTGCATGGGCCTCAGAACTAATGAGCTAAGTGCATGCATTAATTGTCATGAAAATGTGTAGCTTGACTCCAGTTATAATCTAGTGTATGGCCATTAAACGACTGAAACATACAACACTGCTTTCCCTTTAAAGGTCGGCTCTGATTGGCTTACAGCTGAGAAGCTTCCGGACGACGTCAAATCCTTCAGTTCTTTAAATTACAACGTCATCCGTTTGCTCAGCAGGCAAAATTTACAGATTCGATCGGCACAACTACAAGTGATACTGTTGGCCAGTGTTATTGACAGTAGTCAGAATTTTTAATGATCCTACTAAAGAGTGACTTCCGGACCGAGGTTGAGTTCAGATTTACGACGTTTGTACCGCTCAAGTTGTATGTCGACCAACCCTTGGATTTTTGAAAAATCAGTAAATCTCATAAACCAAGTTCATTGGTTCCCAAGCTGGTTTTGATTAGACATACAAAGAAGCATTCAGGGACATGAAATGTTGTCAATATTGAAGACCGAAGTACAGAAATGTGAGAGGACGGGCTATGTGATTTTATTGCGACGTAACAAGTCAAGGAATTAATAGGAGTGGCTGGAACATGACAATATGTCGGTAACCGCAAAATAGTACAAAAATCAGGAGCACAGTTTCCCATATGAAAAAGTATATAATAGTTAATAGTGTACCCACCTGCTTAAAGACTTGGTGGCTTCTAGTCTTAGATGCTCTCGTTTATCACTAGTAAGAGAGAGAACAGTTAGTGTGCATGCATGGCGCATATTGATTTGCATTCAAGGAGTACTGCGTGATCCAAGATTTTAACTTCTGTTGCTGAAAAGTACTTCAGCTGTAAGCTTGGTGCGTTTAAAAGTTTTTTTTTTTTTTTTTTTTTTTTTTTTTTGTTTTCGCTTCGGTAAACTGAACTGGCGTTGCAGTACGCACAGCTCTTGAACTGATCCTGAATTGATAGTAACCCGGCTTAAAAGCTGAATTTGATCATGTGATGTCAGTAATTAGGGACTTTCCCTTTAAAGGGTCGACTCTGATTGGCTTACAGCTGAGAAGGTTCCGGACGGCGTCCTATCCTTCTGTTCCTTAAATTTATGCGTCATCCGTTTGCAAACGGATGTGCGCAGTAATTTGAAGAACATGCAAAATTTACGGATTCGATCCCAACTACGAGTGATACTGTTGGCCAGTGTTATTGACAGTAGTCAGAATTTTTAATGTTATCCGACAAAAAAGTGACTTCCGGACCGAGGTAAGTTGACTAAAGTTGACTACAGATTTACGACGTTTGTACTGCTCAGTTTTATGTCGACCAACCCTTGGATCACTAAAATCAGTAAATCTCATAAACCAAGCAATATATAATTCTGACATGACCATGAGAGGTTCATTGGTTCCCAAGCTGGTTATGATCAGATATACGCATTCAGGGACAGGAAATGCAGTCAATATCGAAGACCGAAGTACAGAAATATGGAAAGACGGGCTATGTGATTTTAATGTGATCTAACAATTCAAGGAATTAAAAGGAGTGGCCGGAGCACGACAATATGTCGGTAACCGCAAATTAAGCGTCAATCAGAGAATTGACAAGACGTAAACAACAAGAGTTTGACCGAGATGAAGAAGGACATGAATATGCAATATTGGACGAATGGAACGAAGTCACTAAGGCAACACAACAAGAGAGACTGAAAGAAAGGCAACGGCGGCTGATTAGTGTATAGCTGAACGCAATTATAAATTTGTACTTCAAGACTAGAAACGACACAACAAGAAATGACTGCAGACAGTTCAAGAACATCCACATATAAGTAGGAAAAATAAGAGGAGGAAGAAATAGAAACACAGATTTGTCATTCATACTGCTGATCAGACATATTTATATGCAAACTGCAGAAATGGATGCAGTAATCAAAATATAGTACAAAGGGTTATTCAGAAAATAACCTTTGGACGCTGTACATTGTTCCCTTTTCTCATCTTATAAGCCGATTAATTTCAGCATGATGTCAGTCATTCACAGGGTGATCCGTACAGCTGATCATCAATTATTCGAACTCATCAACTACTTCATCCATTCAAGAAACTACTAATCTTTTTACGTGAACATTGCTGAGGAAACTCTCTAAGGTATCGTTGCTGCCAATGCTCGTGGAATTTGTGTACGTAGGAAATGACTTGGTATGTTACAAGCCGGCACATGGCAAACACCGAAACAAGAGAAACAGGAACAATGAGGAACCCATTTCAAATAGATAGAGTTATAATGTTTCACCCACCTGCTTTAAGACTCGGTGGCCTCTTATCTTAGATGGTCTTGTTTATCACTAGTAAGAGAGAAGACAGTTAGTGTGCACAGTGCACCTTCAGTGTTGAATTGTATTCAAGGAGTACTGCGTGATCCAAGATTATAACTTTCGTTGCTGAAAAGTACCTCAGCTGTAAACTTGGTACGTCTTAAACATTGACGTTAGAGAGTTTTTTCGCGTCTCACTCGGTAAACTGTACTGGAGTTGCAGTAATCCCAAGTTCGTTTGCACAGTTCTTGAACCGAGCTTGAACTAATGGTAACCCGGTATAAATTCGATGAATTTGATCACGTGATGTCAGTCATAAGGGACTTTCCCTTCGGAGTCGGCTCTGATTGGCCATTAACTTACTATATAACTCACATCCGTTTGCTTAAGCAGAAGGCAAAATTTACGGATTCGATCATTTCTGCTGTAGAAGTAACATTGCAGGCCAGTGTTATGTTAGAAATTTCAGTAATGTTACCCGACTAAAGAGCGACTTCCGGACCGAAGTAAGTTTACCAGAGTTAACTACAGCGTTTCCAACGCTTGTACTGCTTAGTTGTATGCCAACCAACCTTGGATTTTTGAAAAATTAGTAAATCTCATAAAGCAAGCAATATATAATATTCTGACATGACCATGAGAGGTTCATTGGTTCCCAAGCTGGTTTTGATCAGATATACAAAGACGCATTCAGGGACATGAAATGCAGTCAATATTGAAGACCGAAGTACAGAAATATGGGTAGTCGGGCTATGTGATTTAAATGTGACTTAACAAGTCAAGGAATTAATAGGAGTGGCCGCAACACGTCGGTAACCGCAAAATAGGCGTTAATCAGAGAATTGACAAGACGAAACAACAAGAGTTTGATCGACATAAAGAAGGACATTAATATGTAGTATTGGACGAGTTATGGAACGAAGTCACTAAGGCAACACAACAAGAGAACTCAGTAAGGAGAACTTTGCTTTTGATACCTTGCTCAAATTACAGGAGATTGAATTATCAATTCTCACTACATCACTCATACATTTTTCCTTTTAAGGGGTTGGGAGAATATGCATTTTGATCTTAGGAGTGAAAGGGCTATTCGAAAGTATTAATTAGTTAGACAAAGGGCTGAAGCGCAGATGCTATATTTAGGGTACTCCGGAACCAAAATGCACTGCTGGCTTACAAGGAAGTTTTAACATTACGGTGCGAACTGCGAAACTGGGTATGTTCCTGTGTTATAGCGTCTTAGCATAGGGGGTATATTGCTCTAGAATGGTCGACGTAAAGATTTCTTGGTAATAGGAAGATGTGCCAATAGAATCTGAGAGAGGGGTGTTGAGGTAAGCGTAACGAAACTGAAAGTTCAGACATAGATTACCAAATGGTGGTGGTACTAAATAATAGAAGTATGGAGCGTCTGAGCGATCAGCGAACAGTCCATTTCAGTCACCGATAATCCGAAGTCGGATATTTAATACACCAAACTCACATATATGAATCCCTTAGCGTCAGTGGACTTTGGGGAGGAGAGGTCATCGTGTAATTTCTCTTTCTTTGGCGTAGTTGAATATTATTATATCTTTGTAACTTTGCGCCCTTACTGACCCAGCATCATGCTACTCAAGGGTATTTATAGTATGTATATTTATGTACCTAATGGTCCCTGGGTATGGCGTATGGTTTTTCACACCTCTACAGCTCTGCTGCGTATATGTGACACATTTTGCGTTTCGTATTACTTTGGCGTGCAAGCGAGACTCAACCGCAGTAGATTGTGTGGGAATGTAATTTTCTATCCTGACGATGATACTGGCCTTTACATAAAAAATATTGGATACACGTTTCAAACTTCCGGAATGCTTGAATATGTATTAGCAATGGATAGAGTTTACTTCCGCATCATTTTTATTGTACATAGTGAATTATGTGCCATTTGGGCTTAGTGGTTTATGCATAGCTACGTGTATAATGTGAACTTGAACGCGAAAATCTAACGTTGGCCGCGGAGCATTCTATGACCTAAGATGACTCGTGACACTTTGGGTTACTTTCAGCTTTCGTTACTCGGTGAATTACAGCATCTAATTTCGTTTAGGTTAAACCTGTGTTCAATCACGTGGTCTGAATCTGTCACGACCTTGACTCTGTTCTCACAAACAAAAAATAGTAAAACACACACAAAGATGATATGATCTTATGATTCGTTTTCCTTGCTCATTCGGCAAGAGCTATACTGAAAAAAGATGAGCGTCAAGCCACTTACAGGCGGAGTTAATTCAAAAATTAGAGACGTGTGCAAATTTCGCATGTACAGTGGAACATTTTACAGAAGAAATGATCGCACTGTGGGCCATAAGTGATGAAACTCTGTCCTAGAAGTTTCTCTTCATTCCGGCTAATCGGAGATATTTATTGTTATGAAAAGACCAGTCATATTGTTTTCTATATATTTCAATTTTGACAATAACTGTCCATTGTACGGGTACGGCCCAACGGCAGCACTACGAGCTTGCGCTTTTGATTTTATAGAGAGACAACTACCGTTTCTATACCAGATAGTAGAACTCTACATAATAGAACTCAAAGAAAAATCGTCGAGTCGCTGAATCGTTTTATAATTTGACCATACCTGATAACTCTGCTTAGTCATTAAGGACGGCACTGCTGCACCACATGATCCTTATATCCACAAGCAACGTTGGATGTAAATGTGTACATACGGGTTATATAAGCTACCAATTGCATGACGGGACTTACGTCATGCTAATAGGGGTGAAAGGGGAATTCCCGACGTAAAAAAACCAATGGGAATCCAAAACTTTTACTAAAAGTGGTGGTTTCCATAGGAACAGTGACATTCATTGATGGGAAATAGTAGTATCTTGACATCTTTACAGCGAGTTTGGTAATTTATGATTTTGAATAGACAATTTATGTATAATTTATGCGTTTGGCAACGAAAGCTTGATTTGGATTTTCCGAGAAACTGTGAGCAGGTACGGAATATTGATTATACATGTGCTAGTAAGAATGTAGAATCGTCTATTATATAATGCTTACTATAGAAATAGTGGCTATACCGGTTCTGAATCACAAGTACAAGTTGTTTAGATTGGAAGGACGTGGCACAATCTAGCCGTCCAGCTTTGGGTGAAATAAGTCTAGGCTGGTCTAAAAGATCGCTGGTTTCGGTTTTACTCTTTTCATTTTTGTGGAGTTAAGAGTGAACAACGAACGTTTACAACTAGGCGTCTGAGCAAAAGAAAAAAAAATTAAAAGGAAAAGAAAAATATAAGTGTAAACGAAATAAATATTGTCAATCATGGAACAGCAACTGCTGCCGACGATTGCATTTGCGTCTGATTAACGAAATGCAAAAAATTCTAAAAATAGATAGCTGAAAGACGATTCTTTTTTTTTTTCAATGAAAGGTTCTACTGGCTGAGCGAATTATTCTTTATATTGTGGTATTTTCTCTGACTAAGGGTAACGTTCGTGAAGTCAGTCTCATGGCTCCCTAGAATGATAAATTTCTTGTTTCTCACCAAAAGTATCATACCATAAGGAGAACTTGGCTTTTGGTAACCGCTCGAATGAAAGCTGGGGACACAACAAAGACAGTCATCTGCATTTTGGGACTAGGAGTGAAATAGGGTTGGCGCGGCGTTTATTTTACCAACATCGAGTGATTGAGTAAGTTGTGTCTTACAAAATTATTGTTAAATTGAGCTAAATACAAGGATAAAATTCAGACATCGAGCCATGATAAGAAATGATGTATGGCGAGCAACGAGGAGGAGTATTCCAAACGCGTTAGGCTGTCCGGTGTATCTTCGTAGAGCTTGCCGAATTGTAGGGACGACTGGAAGGATCGTAGCGATCTGAATTTAATATTTGTATATAAGGAAGCGTTCGATTGCTGGCATCATTGGTTTGAAACTAATGAGTCAATTATAATCATCTCCCTGACCCAGGCCCACTCTGGCTGCACCACTTCAATGCTACATTTAAAACACGGAATGCAAACGGGCATTTTTTTCTATTTATCTCTTTTCTCTCCGAATGTGTGAAGTTACTCTGTATAAGTTACTCTGCGGAACGAGTCACAAGTGAGCGGAACTTTTAGGAACAGTTTGCTGTCTTGATTGCAACACAAACTTTCCAATCGACACGATTTGCACTTTTGATTCATAGATATAACTGCCGTTTCTATTGTAGTACTGTATAAAAAAAATGAAAACTTGAACCATTCCTGTTCACCTACCTGATGAATGTACTCAGTTTACAAGACAGTGTAACTGCTAGTACACCTCCAACGTAATTCTTAAATTCCAAAAGTTCTTCAGAGCAACGTGCACAACCCGTGAATTTATTTGTGAACAAGCTACCAATCGCGTCTCGGGAGACCATAAATGAAAATGACAGTTTCCATTGAAACATTCCGACTAAGTCTTGAGCGTGGGAAGCTGATGTAATGCATGTTGTCAGAAAGGGATTTTCCCTCGCTAAAGACCGGTTTTGCTGTGTCACATGATTTAAAAACAGCTGCAGGCATCTAGATTGATATTCACTTAGACTATTGTAGTTTGACGCATCAATTCGTAATTTAAAGGAACAGTTCTGTTTTGAAGTCATTTAACAGTTAGTTCTTGACCGACTGCAGAAACTACCCCTAGGTTTCGTAATCAAAGGTAGGCCTGTGTGCTTCACCTTGAGTATTCGAACATCAAGTGTTAGTATACGGTCCGAAACGTCACAAGGGTGCGCAATTTAGGAACTCGTGGTGGCTGCTTAAGAAGCCGCAATTTGATATTTTCGTCTTGCATATATATTTTACGTTTGAACGTAGAGTAAGTTCTTTAGTTAATCAAGCGATATTTCTTGCCTTTTTGTGGTGAACAATCCTGTTAGTTGTGGTGATCCATCTAGCTTTCTTCGCGCGAAATCGATCACTTGTCTGCCGGAAAATGACCCAAGTTACATCTATTTTGGCCTACATAAATTACCCATGTTGCTGTCCATCCTAGCAAGTTTTCACCTATCAGAAGACTTAGACTGTTTCCACGGAAACTGTCATTTTCACTTATGGTCTCAGAATAGATTTATGTATATTTTATGGTACATGGCAAATAAGGTTTGATTGATTTTGATTTACCTCCGGAGATTTAACTCTGGATCGAGGGCAGTCACTACGTGTCTGTTGACATGTTTGAACTCCCCGACTCACGCCCATTCCGGGTATAAACAATGCAATGCTAAATTAAACATGGACTGATACTCTCGAGGTAAGAACTTCTATTCGACTTTGGCACTCTAACTGATGTAATATAACTTATATCAGCGACCACACAATAAGTCAAGCGGAAACATATTTTGCTAAACTTACAGAACGTTATCTATTTCTACTTTCTGATCAGTAATCTGTGTGTAACAGATCTTTATTACGACTAGTCCTTCGCTCGATTAGTTTCTTAGAGGATTTCCAAAGATAGCCCGAAGAGCAGATTGTTATAGCGTGAGCCAGTATTAATTAGGCAATGACTGCCAACACATTACAACAGACGTGCTCCTTGTTTGAGCTGATTTACATTTCACGGTATTCTAACTTTTAATGTAGCAGAAGGAAACACTGTCAGAGACATGCAAACAAGAGTGAACGTGAGCTAAAGTTGTCTACACTACTACACACTTCAAGCGTTGTTAGATTTTAAAAACTCTGACTGCAGGTCAGACTTAAAAAGGAAGCAGCTTATTTCGACAAATTTTAATCTTAAAAGGACCTCGTCTTGTAGGGGCAGGTCTCGGTGCATAATCAAAACGATAAAGCTAACTGAACATGCAGGGACATACTTCGGTTTGACAGCTGGATTTGTGTATCATGCAAACATCCTTGGGTCGTGTAGAATGTCGACTCCCTATTGAGCTGATTGCGAATTATATACTGAAGTGCCAATTATGAGGGACAGAATCATTCATCAATTGTTCACTATGAAAATACTTTAGTCGTTTGTGGAGGGAAAGTTTGTCATATTACTAAAGTCATCACAAAATCTTGCAGATCTATTCTTAGTGTAAGTTTGTTTAATTTGAAAGATGCCAATCGGAAAAGAAAGCTAAAATCCCGTTGAGTATTTCGAACATGGCAATAGCTCCGACACTGTACAATGTATACTATACTATTATAATAGTTTAGGAAGTTCATAGTAACTTTGATGGCAGGATAGACATTTAGTAAAGCAGTTCAGTCAGCTAACAATGCAGAGAGTTTATGACCCCGTTGCTAGGCGGTAAAAGGAAGCACGCTGGCACCTGCAGATCTGCACCCTTGCATATCTTTTAAGTGCTTTCTTTTTTCATTCTTTGATCTCTATATCCCAATAGTTTTATCTCCTATGTCGTAAAGGAATAAATTCACCGGCGGAAGTACGAAACATTCCGAGCTATTGATACGCATCATATATATATTTGTGCAAGTTTCACGAGTCCGACAAATAAATTAATGCAAATCTATCAAGTTGTTTTCAAGTTCAATCTTCTGTGTATGTGTTTCCGCAGATATGTAGCTGTCCTAAATATAGGTGATGAAGCACTTTCATTTTCGTTTCCTTTTCCTGATGAAAATGACACTTGTATGGATGTAAACATTTGTTTCGTATTATATCTTTGTATACTTGCCGGAGAAACACGTAGACTTTTTAGAACAAAACTGTTGCCACCATAATGCGGTAGCGGCCAACATGTTTAGCAAAATGAATATTTATTTATTATGCATGGTGGCAGACATGTTAATTTTGAGCATACGAGTTATTGAAAGACGTGGTTATTTATGGACTTTTAGGCAGCAGTATATTGTGTTTGATCGCAAAATTTCTTTATGAGATAAAGGATAGGGCATGATGCGAGTTGAACAAACCTTTTTTTTTTCTCGAAGAGATTCGTCGTGAACTTATAGAACAACTCCTTTCATGGGTGACCGTCGCTCTTTGTATTTGCACCAAATATACTGAATTATAACTGATTCATGTCTGGAAATTGAACAAATCACCCTATCGATATTTGTTTCGAAGCATAATATATATACGACAAATAACACACAAAGTCAGAACAACCCTTATGTTATTGAACTGCAAATACTCGACTTGAACGGCTTCAATCTAAGATCTTCTAGTCAGATGCGTACCTTGTAGTGGCAACTGAATCCTCATCCAAGTGATTGTTTAGCTTATGCGACCAAACGTTGTCTTGCTGCCTGCTGATTCGATCTAAAACACATCTGTTTATTTACGCTGTATTCAAAACAACTCAAGCTGCGATTGCCAAATATTCAGCGTGAAGCCAGTTTTCACCAGAATTCGTCATTCTGTAATATTCCCGCAAGTTTTGTAACGTGTTATTATTGCCTTTGCTGTTAAAGGTCTGGTACAGGCGTCGCGTTCAAACTCAGTCTCGGACGTGCTGATCTCATTTGATTGAATACGCTCGACTCTAGCATGACGACAGCCCGACATTTGAATCTAGATTTCTGATAAGTTCGACTGCTGAATTTAAGTTCAATCAGTCAAGTGCGAAACGATTCTGCTCGACAAGACATTTGACAACAAACGTCGTCTTATCACTGTACCTAACTCAAAATATTTTATACGTATTATATTAAATTGTGTCAGGGTAAATTGCAATTGTTGTAAATACTGTATAATCACAGTGGACCTGTCGTGAAAATGTAAATGCAAAACGAACACCACAAAACAAACAACTGCTTTGATAAATTCTTATGATAAGATTCCTGACCACCCTATAGTGTAAATTACGTATTTTCCTGTCGGAGCATTCGTACAGTTCTCTATTTCCTGTTTCCTGTTTGCTGTTCCTCTAATCGAGAGATGATGCACAGTTTTTAACGCCAGTTATTTTTATGCAATGATACCATATTTTAAATGTTTAAAACTGTACTTTTAAATTCGTAAATATGAGGATCAAGCTCAATTTAACTAAATAAAAGCCGAACGAAGAAGTGTTACTTTTTTGCCAACCACGCGGTCCCCAGTAAAACTACAGCGTGTGATGCACGTGTACTATCACGTGCGGACATCCGGCTAAATAAGGAGGTAATTTTCCGGCAAGAAAAAGTTCTGTTTATAAACAACCGTTCGTTCGTGTGTTTTAATACTCCAGGACTGCTGTGTGAAGTACGACTAGACCCTCCGAACTTTGATAGAAAGTTAAAAAATATAAATAAATAAATAAATAAATAAAAAGAATGAATGATGTACTTACAGCTTTTATATTGTGACACTGAACAGTGAAGTGACGATGTGTCGCTAAACTTGCAAATGTTACTTCGCGTTAGCTCCGCTGCTATTTTAGCACTTTCCTAAAAGTGAGTTCAACAGCAAATTTCAGTTATGATACACGACCAGCTGACCGCTTTTGAGCGCCGCTTCTTCACTCAACGATCCCGAACCACAGAAAGTGCGGGCAACCACGCATAAACCATTGCCTTAATTAGAACAGGCAGAGGTGTTAGATGTATCTGTCGAATACATAGAAAGATGTTAACACAAGTATTTGATAACTCAGTGAGCGATTTACCAAGCAAGAAAGGGATGTTTACAGATCAGTAGCGCTGAGTATATATTCTATATACGCAGTAGAATTTAAGTGCGAAGTACCGATAAAAATAATGTTCTTTACGAGTGATAGAGAGCCACAAAAGTCCATTTGAGTATCTCGTCTTACCCAACGAGAAGTTGGGTAAAATAATAGTTGTTGGGTAAAATAAAAGTTGGGTATAATAGAGTGTCTCTTGAATCACTCCGGCCACAGAACGTCGAATCCCAACGCACCGGTCCGCACCAAACAGTACTGAATGTATGAAGCTTGTCAGTTATACTCAGAAATGTGACAGTTATGTCAAAACATTCAGTTCAGTAAAATACTCATTGGTCAGAAATGAGTGTAAGGGAAAATCCCTACCTTCTACAGTATGATATCATATGCTAATATTCAAATTTGTACATATATATATATATATATATATATATATATATATATATATATATATATATATATATATATATATATATATATATATATATATATATATATATATATATATATATATATATATATATCATGAGACTTTATTTTATAAACTTAAGTCTTTTCTAATTGCTCCACATTAAGTTAAGTGAGTAGGAACTTTAAAAAACAATTGCCGTATTATTTTCGCTGCACTTGGACAGGCAGGATGAAAAAATAAATAAACAGACTATTGACCTGGTTTGAGAGCCACGCGCAAGTTGATCGCAAGGTTACTGGCTGAACGGATAAGCGGTAGCAGATTTTATATTCGATGATACTGCATGCATGAACCTTTTTTACTCGTGCCGGACTACCCTCCTAATGAAGGACAGATTAATGTAGTTTGTTCTATCAAGTTTTGGAGCCGGAAATTATGTGAACATACACAAAAATTTCCAGATAAATTTAGCATCATTCCGGCAACTTAAATACCGAAGGTTGCCTTATTTGTAAAGGATCGAATATATTATGTTTGTGAACCTTTAGCAGTACACGTAAAATATAGAATATCTCAATGACTTTATGGTTTTTACAGTTTCCGAAATTTTCTGAAACACGACGTTATAATCTAATATCGGTTGTTATCGCCCGCTGGCTTGAATTTATTATTTTACGCCGAATCTCTTTACAGCCGCGCGCACGCAGGCCCATAATTCTCTGCGGGGATGGGCGGTCGGAAATGGCCTTTGCAAACTGAATTTTTAAAATCTGTTTCGATCTTTAGCATCGTTTGCTTAATCTCGTTATTTATTGAATCTGATCAGTGCAATTACACTGAGAAGGACACAGTCATCCGAGTAAATTTTAAAGCTGTAAATAAAAGCTAGTTTAAGGTATCAAAATACTGAGCCAAATTACTGTACGTAACAGTGACAAGTGTATTCCGAAATGCACTGCATCCGTTTCCAAAGACAAAGCCGGTCTTCACTTAATAATAGTCACTAATCCGTTCGACCGTCCCGGCAACAATGTAGCTTCGGTTGAGTGTTTTGCATAAGCAACATAGCAAAGAACTCTGATTAATAATGGTAATAGGACTGAGTGGAGTCCGATTCGGTCTGTAATCATACGTCGAGTGATTACGAAATCGGACGACCGCGCTTCGCGGGAGTCTGATTTCGTAATCACTCGTATGATTACAGACCGACATCGGACGACACGAAGTCCTCTTACCAATTAATCATAAATATTACAATTTCTGAGAATGAAATGATCATATAGCTTCAGCGTCTTCTCCTGTACTATACATAAAAACAAAGCATCAAGAAGTACTTCATCGCCGATCTATTTTAACACGCGCGTACACACGGTTCGGCGTTTGTAAACACGCCGCTTGTTCGTAGTTATCTAGCTCTCAGTTATATCAACTCAAAATACTTGAGAGAAAGAAGAAGCTAATTTACCCAATGATTTGAGTTGAATGCGGATTTTTGAAGTAAAAGTAAAAAATGTGTAAGTTCTTTACACTCAGTAAAAATCAGTAAACCCATCACGAACTCACAAATTGAAAGACAGTTTATTTCGACTTTTCAGGTTTACATTTTTTAACATAACAGGTACTTTGAAACTCAGAATACTAGTTTATTTTTTTCACAGAAGTTTACTCCAAAGCATTCAAAGGAAATATTCAAGACTGAAAAAATCTGTATCTTAGCGGGTCGGCACAGCAATTACAAACTTACCGATTTCTTAACGGCTTAATTTTCTAGGAGCGTTTGTCCATCACAGTCCATCACAACAAAGTTAAGTTTCTTCCATGATTTTGAAATGAATTAACGACGTTCATTGACATTGGCCGAGCCGTAAGTTTCAGAGTGTCTATAGCACAGCATGCTGGCGATGTCGTGAACTAAACAAACGCGCCCGACCGGCGAAAATTTCCTGTCTTCTTTCGTTACATAGTGACTGTTCACGTTCTTTGATTGACCACAAACTGTTCCTTGCATGTTAAGTTGTCCAAGAATTAACAAAATTCGCCTTTCGAGAAGCCACAAACTCACACCGGCAATCGAGTTTTCCACTGAAAATCAGTGTAACGCTGATTGGTGCATTTAAATTTCACTCTTGCTTATGATTGGTCAAGCCAACTGTCCGATTACAGAACAAAGAAGTATCCGATTACAGAACAATAGGTGTCCAATTAATGATTAATCGGGGGGTTTATGAACCAATCACATTCGAGGAAATTGGAATATTTATGATTAATGCGTCGTACATTTACGCTATTTGCGTTATCTGCTTGATGTTGTTAAAGCAAATTACCCATTCTATCGTGTTTGGCTTCATTTTCCGGTCTGCTTTGCCAATTTTTTTCACACTACAGCTTTGAAAATATGTTGACGTTTGTCTCTCGGCATTGTTAGCAACTGTTTGTTATCCGTCAGAATTCACTTACGAATGATGCAGTTTCAGGAAGGCAGACGTCTTTCTACAGTGCCTGCTTCTACACCAGCTGGCATGGCTACAAGATGTTTGCGAGGCTGTACTTGAACGGCGACGGCATGGGCAAAGGCACTCACATCTTGGTGTTCTTTACTGTCATGCGCGGGCAATTTGACGCACTACTCCGCTGGCCATTCAGACAGAAGGTAACCATCATGCTGTTGGACCAGGACAACAGGAAGCACGTAATCGACGCCTTCAGACCAGACCCCAACAGCGCTTCTTTCCAGAGACCGCAGAGAGAGATGAACGTGGCCAGCGGTTGCCCCCTGTTCTGTTCACTGTCGGAGTTGAATAAGCATACGTATGTGAGAGATGACGTCATGTTTATGAAAATTATCGTTGACACTTCGGACCTGTAAACAAGTCGAGTTTAGTGCCTACTACGATTGATTGTGACGTGCATGCCCCAAAAATCAAGTACTTTGTAAACCGGTCAACATCAAAATTGTATTTTTTCCTTGGTTTTAATGAGAATATTGTAGGAATAGATCGTGTCTGTGGTATTAAATCATGAGAATTGTGGATTTGGTGTGTTTTTATGTCTTGATAACTCTACATAGGGTCGTTTTGAAGGCAATTTTAGTTGAGACTTCATGAGGTTACTGAATCAGTATTATTGATTGTCAGTTCTTATCGCTGTTCGATCAACCGGGGTGTTTGAAGGACTGTTATCGAAATATCGTGATTGTATTAGATTGATAGTTCAATCAATGAAATAACTATATTTACCAATGTGTAAATTCTGTGTAATGTGGTGTAAAACGGATGTTCCAAGAACTTCGCTTTCTCTGTTAATCACCAGTTTTTTGTTTTAGGTTTGTTTTTATCCTTTTAATTTTTTTAAACTGTGTGGATGGCAAATGGTTACTCGAGCACAAGCATCAATTACTAGCATTACAAGCACACGGGAATAGAAAAGCAAAAGTAAGACTTATGTTAACAAAATATGTGTGGTAATACGCACAAAAACGTATAAGAAATTTGATAAGCAAGTAAATATGTAAATGATTTTAAATGTGGTTGCAACTTTAAGTTGAAATGATAAAAAGAAAATAGCCCAAAAACGTGAGCGTGGTCACGTTGTTCCTTATTTTTATAATTTTCATGCAAAATATATCTTACTGCTGTCAGTTTAGGCTTAGACTAGAGAGGTTTTCCTGGGGATTCGAAAAGTGGTGTTGGTTGGCTAAATCTTGATTTTTACAGGTTCATTTGAAAGCGCAATTAAAAATGGCGCCAGCGTTAATTCTAAGTCGTTTGTTCTCATATTGTGGTTCTGCGTAAAGCCGTGAAACAAAACTTCACCGAAGCTCTAAAGCGCAATAATTTGTACATACCCTAATCAAGCAGCAGCAAGGCACTGTCAAATGTTGAAATTTCATATAACGCAGTTATTCAGAGTATTCTGAGGCCATTGTGGAGAGATTGATTTAAGGTCCCGTTTTTCTGGCCATTAATGGGAGGTTTTGATTCGTGTAAATGTATGATTGAAAGTATGACAAACCTTGCCGTTTCGGGGTGGGGAGGTTCGGCTGTAAACGAATTGCCCATGAACTGGAGCGATTGCCATGCATAGAGGAACGTTTGAGCATAGCTTTTGAGAGAACGCGTTGTCTTTTTTTAACAACTTGACAACTACGGGCACCAATACCTCCAGGAGTTCTAATTCTCAGTGCCATCGTTACTTTCCCAGGTCCTTTTCGCCATCTCTGCAATACTTTTCTGCTCACGGCATGAAGTTTCTTCCTCGTGGCTTCCTTTTTCCCGTTTGTGCCATGCGGCGCCCAAGATACACTGAAGGTTTGTAAATTTGTCTTCACATATACTGTGGGTGTTTCGTAGCCGAAAAGGCTGGTATCCTTATTCGATCAGAACGTCCTTACATGAAGCAAGGACGGGAACTACTTTTTACTTTTGTGTGGAGTAGGACGGTAATTCGGCTCGCAGATTTGAAAACTTCTTTACCGGTATACAAGATTTCAGGTAAAAAGGGCATAGTTTGAAAGTTGTGGTTCTGGTAGTTTTGGTATTAAGGGCAAAACGTATCACTCCTGGTCACATTCCTTTTTACGGTTTCTATAGGCAAAATTTTATATCAAAATTTTTAGTCAAGTCTGTAACAAAATATTTCACACTATTTTCTATTCAATTCAGTGACTTTAATGACCGCAATTTCTTTGTATGTGATCATTAGGGATTGGCTGAATACCAAGAATTTCCGAAGGTGTCAAATAGTTTGGGGGGGGGGGGGGGGGGGGGGGGACGAGGAGTTGGGTTTATTGAATTCATCATGATGCCATTGATGAAGGTCCGCCAAACACTCTAGGTATTTGGACAGGGATCAAAACAACGAAAACTGCCCAAACGTAGCATATGAACGGGCAAATGAGTTGGCACTTGAAATGTGAGTGCACTAATTAGGCCCTTATAGATTGTGCTCGGCAAACATTTGGAGGTCTGAGCAACTTTTCGCTTCCGCCAGCAACTTTTGAGCAGCAAATGATCTTATTGGAAAAGTACATGCACAATTAGTTAACATTTACTGTAGTTCCAATGATCGAATCTAGTCATATTAAAAATCCTACGGCTATATACTGAACGTGTAAATGATTCATATTATTTGTATTTCAACTGACTTTAAAGAACAGCAAGGGCTTTTTTCAAATTACTGCCGCTCACGAACAATACCGAGAATTATTTAGCGGTTATTGGATGATAAAAGCCTAAAGCTGAAGTTAGGGCCACCATTTGTAAACGTTTCTTGTTCAAATGGCTCAGTTTTGCAAGCAACTTTTGAAATTTTTGGAGTAACCTGAGAGCAAATTTTGAGCATTTTGTCGAGTACCTTTTCCACAACTTACAAGTACAATATATAAGGGGCTGCACTAATACTCCCAAATCCTAAATGCACATGATGTATCATCGACGCGATGTTATTGTGTTCTGCATATGATGGCTGTCCCCACAGCATTCCAACCTACTAAACTATTGTCAATGACAGCCCCTGAGCAAAAAAACTATTTGATGTGGACCGGTTTACAAAGTGATGTTGGTTGTTGCCGCCCCCAACAACGTGGACGAACTTGATTTCTGGGGGCATGACGTCACAATCAATGGTGGATGGCACTAAACTCGACTTGTTTACAGGTCCGAAGTTTCAACAATAATCTACATAAACATGACGTCATCTCTCACATCTTACTCAACTCCGACTGCGAACAGAACAGGGGGCAACCGCTGGCCACGTTCATCTCTCTCCGCGGTCTCTGGAAAGATGAACTGTTGGGGTCTGGTCTGAAGGCGTCGATCACTTGCTCCCTGCTGTCCTGATCCAACAGCATGATGGTTACTTTCTGTCTGAATGGCCAGCGGAGTAGCGCATCAAACTGCCCG
Organism: Plumapathes pennacea; assembly: GCA_964036295.1. Classification (NCBI taxonomy): domain Eukaryota; kingdom Metazoa; phylum Cnidaria; class Anthozoa; order Antipatharia; family Myriopathidae; genus Plumapathes; species Plumapathes pennacea. The sequence continues at coordinate 18,450,143 of OZ038462.1, forward strand.
CGCATGACAACAAAGAACACCGAGATGTGAGTGCCTTTGCCCATGCCGTCTCCGTTCAAGTACAACCTTGCGCACATCTTGTAGCCATGGCGACTGGTGTAGAAACAGGGACTGTAGAACGACGTCTGTTTTCCTGAAACCGCATCATTCTTCTTGCGAGCATAGTCAGGGATCTTCCACAGGAGAGCGCCGTCATAGCTGGATACTTGCTGTTGTTTGACAAACTCTTCCAGATCTGCTAACGCCACATTTCGTATGGCCAGCACGTGCTCGTGCGACTCCACCTTCCTCTCCAGTCGTTTGATGGTGTCTTATGCTGCTTCTAATTGACGCTGCAATCCATGAGCTTGCTGCTGTTTGCCATTCATATTTTGCCCGCGATCACAAATCAAAACCTCGTGATCAGCGACGCGGTTCTTCAGATTAACCAACCGCCTCGAGAGCTCGTCTGGCAAAATTCCATTTCTAGCTGGAAACATGGCCGATGCTGTACCACCAGTACAATCGCTTCCTTGGCGAGCAAATTTCATCTCCAAAGTCGTAATCCTCGCGCTGTGTTCACATAATTTTTGCCTGGCATCTCTTATGTCGTTAAAGACACCATCTATCTTTGATATTGCTTGCGTTAACTTTGATTGATAGTCGGGGTTGAAATTTGCAATTCCAGGACATTCCCCAGGAAAGGAACCAGAAAAGGCATTCTGTACCTTTCTTTCCAGGTCCAATGCAAATGCCAGCAGCTTGTTAAGATGCTTTATCGACTGAAAGTAACACGCATTAGACATGAATTAAGCAATTCTATAAATCCTTTAGCTTTTAAGGGGGGCATTAGCAACAGCAGTCCCAGTATTAGTCTTAGTATCGAGTGCAAAAGTCAAGACAAAAAACTGTCTAATTCAAACTTGACTGACAGTTTGATTAGATAGGGATTCTCTGACGTATATAAATTCAACAAAGGAGACGTAAGAATTGGGGCGATTATACTATTATCATTAACTAGCGGGACCCCCGGGAAATACGGTGATCGGATTTCTTTTCACATTTCTTTTTCTTTCTTCTTTCCTTTTTGAAGTCCATCTTAAGCATCTCGAATGTAGTTTACAGTGTCAAAGAACAAACTTTGAACGTAGCGCGTGTATAACTCGACCGTACCACTAAGCGAATCGCCGATTGATCGACATCGTTCTTTGACATGCATGACAGCTCAAATTCCCTTTCTAAATTCATTTCCAAAAGAACTGTGGTTGGCATACGAGCCCAATATTGATACTTTGTTTCACTCGCATGTGGCCGCCATCTTTGATTTTGATTCATTGGAGCGTAACGTCATAGAAGGGGCCTGGGAAAGAGCGCAACGGAGGATAATTACCTTCTCTGCTTTACACCCCACCGCTTCAACTTGTGTCGCTTCACAGTTCCCCTCAATGGGGTCACAATGCATCTTAAGCTGTCAAAGTTAAAAAAAAGATAAGAAAGAACAAACAACCAGTACGTTCTTGCCAGAGGCACAGTGCATACGCTTGGTAGGTTACGTCTATATTCTCTGCGTTGTTGTTCTTTTCAAACTTTTAGCTGTGCTTGAAGTGTAAGTCTTCGTCGCGTCTCTTATACTTGTCTTATTTTCTTTATTGCACTATTTTCAAGTATTTCACCTTCAACATATTAGGCATAAAATGTAACATAATTCCGAAGCATCTGGTTGCTACAATCGTTCTATGTCCGCGGAGTTTTATGAGTAAGTGTATGTTTTGTAACCGCAATGAAATACACTCGGCGCAAGTAATCAGTAATAGTCCTCACCTCTCCGCGCTTTATCCCTTCCTTGTTACAGACGTGACATCTCACAGGAATACTTTCACAGATTTGCGAGTGATGTTCCTGAAACAAGTGATAGGATCAACTTAATGTTGGTGTGCAGATATAAAGCACCGCGTAAAAGTTGTTGAGCTGATGAAGATAATGATGTAATATGTATTTTTACCGAGATGAGGGGCCTGGTTGCAGAAAAGTTGCTGCTATATATCTTTATCTAAATGTTTTGCAATGTATAGTTGCCCTGGAGTGGAAACTGGCATGCATCATGCATAATTAATAGATAATGATATTTATATTAAATTATCAAAGAGGCTTTAGAGAATTGTTATTGTTTCACTGTTACAAATACAATGTACATGAAGCAGTTACAAAGCAATTACCTGCATCAGGTTGAGTTCAATATCCTTTTTACAGTAGCTACACTTGTGCAGTCTGAATTTACACTCTTTTTCCAAGTGCTCCTTCAAAGCATATTTCTTCACCAACTTGCCACACATTATACAGCGCTTACTGCAAACATGCTGGAACTCACAGTTGCTGGTGTGCATCTGTTATTAACAGTCAAACATCTCAAAATTTGGATACAAATATGAACTGGTATTGTATTCTCAGAGAACAGTGTGCAATGTACATGTATAATAAAATAGAAAAGAACTGAACAGTAGACCAGTTGAATTAATTATTAAAGATACTAACATTATTGACATGAAATTGCATTATTAATATTATTGATCCATAACTGGAATGTAGGACGTTGTACCTCAAAGTGTCTCATTACATCCTTCCAATTGCAGCCTAACTCAACATATGGGCATTGCACAACCAACTGCATGATCTCTCTCCTTCTAGAGGTGTCTGGAAACACCTTTGAGGAATTAAAATACTGTTAGGTGAGTAGACTGGCTACATATTTGGTGTATACAACAGCTGACAAAAGTTTCAAAACTAATCGTTAAAAAACAAATTATGTTTAAAATATTTCTAATTGCAGACATTATAGATGACCTCCATTACAAGCTATAGCCTATCTGGCCTTCTATTGTTATATATTACATAGTATTAATTATATTTATGTATTATACATACATCTTCTTGTAGATTGACAACAGCTTGATCAACCAGGCATCTTATATATGTGTCATGTGCATCATGTTGTAATCTAAAATTATATAACAAAGATATACAAATTGTATGCATCAATACATGAAGACAAAACTGTATATACAGTGTACCATGAGTTAAAAAACAAAAACAAAACAAAACAAAACAAAAACAAGAAAAAGCAGAATTTTTAGACTCTCTGTTCATCTATCTAGTGGCATTATGTTGTAGCACCATAACTATATTGTGTTGTTGCACGTAAAATTAAGACAGAGTAAAAATTACAGTTTAGGGCTGCCTTAAAATAAGCAAAAACAAAACAAACAAATAAGTTACAATGCGCACTTACTCCTTCAGTTCATCAAGACAAGAAGAACAGTACAAGTGTCCACAACTCGTCTGCATGGCCTCTCTCAACAACAGAATACAGAGATTGCAGATGTAGCGATGATTACCATCATCCGGTTGATCGCATACATCTACAGTGTATCCAGGCATTTTCTTGGAATCGACCTGAAAGGTAAAACGAGGATTGAAATACACAATTATTAATCGCTTTGCAGCGGAACAGCCACATGCAATATAGACTCATAGGACTATGACTATAGACTATGGTATATGAAGTTTATTTGCCCTGATTACCCATCATACATTCAAATCCGTGAAGGGGTCCATAGTGCAGATAAATCCGAATACTATTAAGAACATACAACAACTAGAATTCCGACAGCTGGAGGATAAGAAGGGAGAATATTTAGGCTGCGAGAAAAACGTATAGCACACGAAACAAAACGATTCCAGAAAACAATGTTATAACAATAACGGCAACTGACTGAAAATAGCATAGGGGATTAGAGTTTGTAAGACTTAACGGGAGTCTCTGATCCTCGCCAAAAGAATATATCAAAGGACAATAAATCTTGAATGAGTCAACGTACTTTCTAGCCCGCTTGCGAGGGAAACCGCAGTATGAATAGTCCGCCGGTCTCAACGTCGCCCACTCCCTCTATTTGACTGATTGCCACGACACCAAGTCAAACCTCTCCTCTCGAAATGAATGCAGATACATATTGACCCCAGCAAAATTCATCGTATGATATAAACTGAAATACGCACTGCAGATTTGTGTCTTATTTTGCTCACACCCAACAGGAAATTAATTGGTTTAGGTATTGCTTCTATCAAACTGTTTTTTCCGACACCTGATACCACAAACATTGTGGTTCGAGGTCAAGTAAGACCCACTCTTTTCATACTCCATTGTAAATATCTATTTTAATTTCGATCTGTCACTATACTTGTTTTGTCCGGATGTGAACTTCAACCCTCCGCTCCGACCAGGGGAAGGAGGGGGAGGGTGACGTCTTAACCGTTTTAAAGCTACTGTACACACTGGCACTGGATCAAGAACTCGGGCACTAGAAGCACAGTTCAGCTGACGGTTCAGGGCGACTACAAATATGAACACGAGTTTCTGTTGACTAGTTCTGCCTCTGGCACTGTGCCAAGACCGCTATGCCCGGGGTACTGTTACCGGTACACGCCGAACTTTCTCGAAAACCACTTGCGTTTAACGTCACATTTTCAGAAACTTTAAAACCGAGCGAGAAGCCACAATTTCTGAAATTCGGACATCACTACTTTCGTCCATCATCAAGCCGGATAACAGAAAGCAAACTGCAAATTGTTTTGGTTTACATTTAAAATAAAAGGCTATTAGATTCAAATTCGCAAATTGCACCAATATACGTCAACTAAGTTATATTTCAGGAGTGTAATAAGAGTTATTGGTGACGTTAGCATCGAACTAGTGGAGTCGGACGAAGTGATAGTCCCTTGTTGAAACGAAGAGGAGTATGATTAAAGGGTAATGCCGCTGAGCCTGCAACAAGCTATCTAACCAGTGAAACGTGACCACATGGTCGCATCTTTTGCCGAGAACACTGCATCCTGGACAGGTGACTGAACCTTAGACACCGGTAAAAAGGAAAATATTGCTTTAGACGGTTAAAAACTGAGCTGTAAAAGGAGAAAAGGAAACTATCTGCTATTTGGATACGAGCTGAAGTACTGTCTCTGAGGCGATACTTGACCGTCTGTCCCGGAACAAAAACTTGGCACAATCCAATCATGATGCGCGTAAACCGAAACAGAAATATTTCGTTGTCACGCGGAAGTACGCAGCAGCGGTAAACGTATAAGATGGTTTTTCTATATTGTCAGGCAATGGACAAACTTGATCGACATCAATGGTTTTGGTAACCGAAAGATGCCCTAAAGGATTGGAATGTCAAAGTGGTGAGTCGAGGTATAAAATGCTTCGAAACTAAGGTTTGTGGACGAGGAAATAAGGGTGCTAAATCAAGAAACTACTTCATCAAAACCTTCGAATGCTTGGACACATTTCGGTCGGCCGATATTAAAGGTAGAGTTTGATACGAGAACGCAATGTAAATTCAAGAAATCACGAGCCACTTGAAACGCGAAAGGATGCCTCCAGAAAATAACAAATGTATATGCAAATTATCCATCTGTACTTAGATTCTCTTTTCTGACCTGCAGTTACGCTTTCTTTCTGTTCTTGGTTTAATTCACTTTCTAAACTTCGACTGTCTGACAGTCACCTGAGCTCGTGTTGATGTCCTTCTTGACTCACAGATCATAGTTACGTGGGAATTATTAGTGTCGATCACTCACTCACATTAAGGTGTAAACGTTTAGGCGCGGTTCCTGTTCAGTGAATCGTCAATTGGCCTTCATGTGTTGTTAAAGCCTAATCTGTTTGAATCTGTGTTTCTAGTGTTAGATATAAACTATTTTTAAATTCCGAGAAGCGTCTCGTTACCTAACGATTTATATGCAATGTGTGGCCAGAACATCAGCAGTCTATTAAAGTATTGATCTTTTTCTAAATATACAATATATATATCTTATTAGACACTTAGGCGTGTAGTACGGCTGTATATTTTTACGAGTCGTGCAGTATTTTGGCGAGCCGCTTCGGCGAGCCAAAATACAAACGACGAGTAAAAATATACAGCCGTACTACACGCCTAAGTGTCTAATAAGTTATTTATTATACAACTCCCTTAGTAAAAGATGTAAATTATTTTTAAATCGCGGTACGTTGTGTGACCAAAGTGACATCTTTTCCGCGCGCGATATGTCAATCAAGTTTAGTGCCGTGTGCAGCGTAAGCAAGCGCGGATTTTGTACTTGCAGTACTTCTAGTCGTTGTTTTCTGAGCCGAGTAACATTGAAGCTGAAAGAGGTACTTTAAACAAGTTTGCGGGGAGATCTGAGATACTACATCACATAATGTGGTCATAAACAGAACAAATTGGAGGAACGAGATGTGTCAACATTTTCATTTTCGTCGAGTGCCATGAATCAACAAACAGCCAGTTCTCGCCTTCTCCTCGCTTATGAAGTATGAAAAGGACTTTATCTTGTGACCAGTGGTGGTACAGTTCGCATTGCCGTTTCTCGATAGAGGTAATCATTGCCTGTTGTTGCAAGTCGATGCCATAGATCTTGGACTGGAATTACACGCCGAGGCAAATCCAACGGCTGCCGTGTTGAATGCCGACAAGAACTCGTTTCGAGATTGACAGGGATTCTTAAACTGCTCTCAGAAATATTGATCTGGCTGGAAACACTATGGCCTGATAACCGAACTGTGGTGTGTGGTCTGACATTTTGTGGTACGGAAGATTAGTTATGTTGCGGCAAATTCAGTTGATTTTCTGACGAAGAAGCTGGTCTCCGTGCTCGATTTTGCGTATCGGATAGTAAGCCAGGTCAGTTTAAATTCTGTGCTTCTTTCTTTGCTTAATAATCTCTAGAAGTGATGTAAATACCAGCTGTGCACAGGGCGACTTTTATACGAAAAGCGAAAGAAAAGAATTAACGGCAGCGAATGAAGAAAAAAAAATTTTTTCCTTAGCAACGTTGAATACGGCTGTATCTTTTTTACGTGTCTATGGAGTTATTCGCACGTTACTATGCGGTATTTTCACGTTACTAAGGGAGTTGTATAATAAATATATATATATATATATGTGTGTGTGTGTGTGTGTGTGATATATATGTATATATATATATGTATTTATAAAATAACTATGATACTACGCGCGCTCTGATTGGTTAAAAAAACATTTTATAAATAAGTACAAAGGCATGGAAATGACGAATCCTGAAATACAAAGACTGCGTGTCGTCCCCTACTTCAAAGATTCATTTGTTACAGAAACTGCAGTGGGCTATTAGAGCAAATAGTGAAGCCGTGTGCAAATCATGTGCAATTAGTGAAGCAGCGTGAAGAAAAGTTGTCTGAATATTGCATGAAATTTAATTCGGAAACCGTGAGACAGAAAGCCAACAATTACACAGTCAAAGAACATTCTCTAAAGTTTCTAACCTTTATACCTTCGTCTCCTGTGGCTCGTAGCTAGTAACAGATGGCTTAGATCACCGGAGTTTCACACGAATAATTGTAGGTTTATGGTGATGAAGGCACAAACAGTCTTCGCTAATGAGTCTCGGCTGTCGGCTCGGTGGCACAAAAGCTGTTGAGTCAATTCAGTGGAGTTGACTGTCGTCCGGCAGAGTTCAAGTAATGCTCAAGTAAAGCAAACAAATGTACAAACTACCTTCTTCAGCAGAATAGTGTTGTTGTGAAGACATGTTTACGTCGAGTGACACCGTTGTCCTGAAAGTTGAAACCTGACGGTTCAAAACATTCTCGCCGGTTCTTCTGAATTCTTGACAAACAGTGGTACTAATATCCGACACGTTTCTTGCGAAATTAATCTTCATTTAGCAGCCTGTCAAGTTTTTCAAGTAAACCGGAGTGGTGTTCCGTTTTCATTCATGGACTGACTTGAGCGAAGTGCCGTGAAACAGACTTTCCGATTGGACGAGCATGCGTTTTGACGGTTTTCGGGAGAATCCTGAACTTGATCATTTTCAATATAAAGTTCTTTCAGGTAACAAAAGCTTCGTTATTTTATAAAAGCAATATGACACTCGTTTCCATGTCTATGTACTCTTATATAAACACTTGGGATGTTGGGAGAACACTCGAAAAAGTTCAAAATCACTCGCCGAAGCGGCTCATGATTTTGAACTTTTTCTCGTGTTCTCCCAACATCCCGCGTGTTTATATAAGAGTACATAGACATGGAAACGAGTGTTATATTGCTTAAATATATATATATATATATATATATATATATATCGAATATATATATATATATATCGGATCTTGCAAAGTGAGCTAGTCGATATTCCTATAAGAGACATACTACAGAACGAAAAGACACAGTCATACTGTACACATACTGTACCAAAAGCATGGCTCATTTAAAAACCGATTTTGTGACAAACCTCGTTGCCGGCGGCGGGTCGGAGCAGCTATTTCTGGCACTCTTTATGGTGAATCCATCATTGTGTAGGATGGTGTGAGCGGACCCGTACAAATCATGCGCAGATGCTTTGTTTAACATACAATTTAACATTAAACATTCAATGCGGCACAAATTAAACTCGTACTGTAGCTGGTGCCCTATAAGAAAGGCACTGATTGGTCAGTATTTGACAGTTGGCGTTGTGACCCGATTACATCATGCAGTTTGAACCAGTCAGTAAACCCGAAATCTTAAGGGATTTCCCCATGTTTTAAACTGAGATATTGCACGCATAATTTTTTTATTAAAGTGTAGCTTAATCATTTGTCGAACCGTATGGTAACCATGTTTCTAAAAGCAATCCAACCTTACGAAAAAGAGCGACCATGCGACGGTAAGAATCTGCATAGAATTTTTGTCGTTATTATATTTTATAGCATTTAATTCTAAAAAAAAACAAAAAACAAAACAAAAACAAAACAAAACAAAATTAGACTCTGAAATAATTCCCAAACGGTTACAAATCAATTATGCGATTTATCGTCAAGACACAAAGTGATCAGTCTAGCCTTGGTTTAAAATTATATAAGACGAAATAAGACCAGAAAAAAAAAAGAATGAGATAAAAGTAACATAAAGTACGATGAAAAGCTGCCATCGACGTGAATTTCCCCTACGTCGAACATTTCATGAAAATAGAAATGAATGATAAAATAATACTTAAAATATTTTGAGGCGGTTCATGGCTGCTACTCATAAATCGCAAGCACTATTCCTTGCGCAGCTCTTTCAGGAGTTAGTTCGAGTAGTTCATTTACGGATATTCGCTCATAATAGCCCAGTGTCTGAATAACATGGATGTATAGTTTGCATGGGACTACTCTCATCCGGATGATCACAACAATATAATGTAACACAGTGGCAAAAGCCCTGGCTTATGTGGTAAACAATGCTTGATGAGTAAGTCAATTATTCTCGTTTTAGTTATTCCTTTTTTAGCCAGAAACTACATTTCGCCGATTGCGAATTGACAGGGTTAAAATATTCTTCATGATACCCATTTTTTGGAAGCACTATCTTAGATAAGACAAAACAGTTAATGTTGAAACTGACACTCACTGACTCGGTGGGAAAATCAGAAGTTGTTATTAAACATCTCGAAAGTGTTAAATTCGATTTTGAAAACGTCGGAGTTTATTGGAAAAAGTGAACCTTGGGGCACGTTCAGTTTGGTCTATTCAGGAACAGGAATAGCGGTCAATCTAACGCACCCTAACTAAATTCTTTAATAGCTTCAATGCTTTCGCAGGGTGAGCAAGAGGAATACTTTGATTTCGAGTTCGAGGAAGTGAAATAGAAATAACTAGCAAAGCCTATTGAGAAATGCTAAGCAGGCACTTTCAATTTGTGTTTTAAACATGCATCGCTAGATCTATTTTTAGGCTGTTGAAATATCGATAATAGCGAGAGTTTGCGAATGAGCAGGTATAACAAACATGCATCGTTGGTGTAATTCAGGCCCGGGTTGCCCAAAGCCCGATGAGCGATTACACCCACATTTTTCGCCTGTTGGTCGCGCCGTAGCATTTGGCCAATACAAGCATTGAGGTCGCTGCACATAGACGAGAACATACAGTTCTACCTTGTAGCAAAATAAAGGCATAACAGAAAGACAAAGAGTATAGCTACATGGGCATAAATTGTGCATACACTCAGAATGTTTGCAAGACACCCGTATTAGTACTTTTAGTCTGCTTTCGTATAGCCTTCGCAGAAAGAGTTTCCCCTGGATACGAAGTGCGCACGACGACTTTTTTTATTTTGGCCGCGTGAAACTTGGGGCGAACGCACTTTTGTCCATTTGGTACGATTTGGATAACAGATAAAAATCTACTATAAGTTTAGCTGCATTTCTTCGTTGCCAGTTACTTTTGCTGCTGTTGTATCTCTGTCTGTCTGTCTCAGTAGTCAGTACAGGTACCCTGTGAAATTAGATATATTTTCCGCCTGTTGTTTTGCGCGGCCAAAATATATACCGTCTGTAAAAATAGAGCCGACAAACTACTTCCGTGACGCCATGTGTTTCGCTTTCGCAGACGGTATAGTTTTCGGCCTCGCAAAGCAGCAAGCGAAAAATCTGTTTGTTTTTGCAGGCTAAGTACTCAGTATAAGTCAAATTTTTTATTTGTCTGTCCTCTTATTGATCATGAAACGCGTCATAACATTGTCAAAAAGATGTGGATCCACGAGACGCTTCGCCGAGACACATAAAAACTGGCGTCAATTTGTTTTTTACAATAACAAACCTCAAACGACGAAGCGGGGAAAACACGCAAGAAAACTAGATTTTGTTCGATTTGACCGAAATGTTGTCAACAACTCTTCTCGCTTTCTAACTGGTCGAGGTTAAAATGTTCAAGACATTTCATTGGCTAAAAAGTGACAGTTTGACGTGAGCGTTTCGCTTGTGCAAAATAAAATTTTGTCAAAGAAGTTGGAAAGAAATGAAACTAGACGCTTTTCTGCTGTGGTTTTCTCGACAATTTTAAGACAAAGCTCAAGGAATCTCGCTTGAGAAGAAAAATTGATATCTTCTGGCCTAAAAGTGCTACTATAACCTATGTCATAATTGCCTTATTACGATTTTACGTGTTGCGAACCAATTCCTGCCTTAGAGTTTTTACACGTGCTAGATCAGCGTCGACCATGGCTAAAAAAAACCCCTTTAACTGACGCCTATACCCACGAACTGCCTTTCTGTTGCCGAAAATATATGAAAAAAACACAAGCCCGTCCAATGTACCTTAAAACTTTGGTTGTCACCATCGATGAAGAGCCAGTAAAATGAGAGCGTCCGTTGCTTTACAGCACAGCAGATTACTGATGAATGTATCACCACTGCGTCAGACGAAAATGCATTGGTTTAAAACCTGGGACCATACTAAGAAGCTTTTAACCAATCAATAACCAGATATCATTCAGCAGTGATCTGGCGCAGCGCTTTCGTCATAGCGCCAGAATAGCGTGAAGTCATGTCATAACATTATATCGTTACCAAGTAGCCAAACACTACTACTTTCTCCCCAGGCGAAGGCTATTAACAAACCCAGCAGTATCGGAATTATTGTTATTATTATTGCTTGTGACGTCACAAGCTATAAAATGCAGCGATTTTTTTTTTTTTTTTATTTTTCTGGGTTAGAGATCTGCATGCGATGATTGGTTGATATTATCATGTGATTTGTGATGACGTTGTGATCACGTGACTTGTCGAGCAAGCAGTTTCGCCATTTTGAAGACAGCAAGTTGCTTGCCTTAGTTGGCTCTGTGGATTATTTTATGGACCGCTCATCTTACTTACAAACGCATACGCCGGCTGCGGTAGACCCATACTAAATTTCATTGAGCGGTTTTGGCTTGGGTCGGTCCGTTCAGCCTCAAAAGCCACATTGAAAGCCATGAAAGCAAATGCAATGAATTTATCAATGAACTGCATAACTATGCACAACTGTACAGAAATGTACGAAGAATCTAATATCCAGAACCTTGAGAACTTGAAGGAACAAGCTGAACGAAGGCGCTCGAGATACAAAGACGAGAACCTGTGTAAAGACGGCGATTCTTGACAAGCGCTTGATAGCGGATTATATGGAACTGTTTAGTATGAGGGTGAACTTGAAGGTACTTTGTATTCTTTTACTTTGTATTATTCTTGCTGATACAAGTAAAGCGTCAGAAAATCTGACTTTTGTTTGGAATCAAAATTTCACTCTGCGTGCATTTATGTTGTTGTTGCGAGATTTTGGCTCGGTGCCATGAAGGTCAAACAATCAGTGGAACAGATGGCGTTATTATTTGAAAATTAGGAAATGGCTGAGGAAAAAGTGACCGTTGGTAGATCTTGCTTCGCTCAGTTTTATTGTATTCCCATAAATGTTCATGTGAAAGAAAACCGAAGTCCTCCAAGACGAAGTCGTGAGCCAAGCCACGTACCATTGAATTACCTTTCACGCATTTTGAACAAGAGTAGAAAAAGCAGGCGACTAATACAAGAATACATTTCAAAGAATGTCCCAAAGTCGTCAAAAGTTCATGATTATACCCGAGCTTAAGTACTTCACAATGCTAATGCGTTCCGTGAACGTGCATGTAAACAACATGGAAACAATAAAAAGCCACAGATGGAAATGGAAAGAGAAAATTAGGATCAATAAACCATCGCTGCGAGAAAGCTAGAAGCTCAAAAAGAAGATTGCCAAAAGTAACCGAGGTGCTAACTTACGTTTGTATTTTAAAATGTGTTAAAACACAGGCATTGCAAGATCAGACGTAGTCAGAGATCAAAATCACAGAACCAAGTACAATGGGTTTTCTCTGTCAAGGGATATAGAAAAAAATTCCGGTCCTTCAGTTGTTGATCCAAACAAAACGATCATCGGTTGGCTTTCTGGATGCACGGAAGCCATACTTTAGGAGCGATTTTGGCTTGCATTGTTTTTAAGCGTCGGAAGACTTGAAAATAGCCGTACCCAAATGCTTGATGTGTTACCAGCGGGACCCCCGTAAAGTACGAAGGGTTGTGTTTTGCAAATGCTCGATTATAGATACCGCTTCAACCAATGTATCTGTGTTCTGAGCAATATTTGTGTGAAAGAACATCGAATAAGTAGTAGAAGACGTGTCGAAACTTGATAGAACTTGAACTTTTCCCTGCGGGCAGAGCGTCTCCCTTTGTCGGAAACTCTGCGGCTTTGTGTAACGCGCGGCGTATACGAACAGTCGGCGTTTAACTTCGTTTTGCGTGCAGTAAAGGTTCTTTGTTTATTGTCTGAGGATATTGAATTACTAATAGGTTTGAGGCAAATATCACGCGAGATTAAGATACAAGATCTGTCAATGAAATGTCACGAGCATAATATCATAGAACGGGGAATCCCGAATCATCAGCTACTTAGCTTTCACTCACGCCGCTTTAACAAAAGCAGGAAAGACCGGCAGGCGATTACATCGAGAATATTTGTCACTGAATACCTCGAAGTCTTCAAGGTTGATATCCGACTATCCGAGCCGTAATGTTCGCTCCACAAGCCCGTGATGCACGCCTTTGTTGTCACGGTATTCAAACGTCTGCAGCTTCCGATAGAGATTAATTTCGTATCGACTCAGAATTTTGCGTTAAAGCTTAATGCATAGCAGTCTTGAACATATTAGTGATCAGACTTGTACATGTAGGATGCGTAACGTCTGAGATGGCTTTTTCATACGAAGTAATTTCATCATGGGAAGTGTCATGTTTTAGGCCCCGTCCACACTACGCCGGATAAATTTGAAAACGCAACTTTATTCTTACGGTTAGGAAAACGCTCTTAAAAGTGGATAAATTTGAAAGCGCCGGCTTTGCGTTTTGGTGTGGACGAAAAACATTTTGAAAACGGAACTTTTCGAAAACCCTGACTCACGTGGCCAGGTCAAGTGGTTTCAAAGATTGTCAGGGACGTTTGTAGAGCAATAACAATACATTTGGGCCCGGAAACATTTTATCCGTTTTCCAGTGTGGACGGAAAACATTTCTTGCGTTTTCAGAGTGAAAGTTGCGTTTTCAAATTTATCCGGCGTAGTGTGGACGGGGCCTTGATGTGCTACAGCTACTTGAACATGATGCACACGCTGGGAAGATGAGATAAGGCTATTACGCTGTCTTACAGCTACTTAAGATGTCGGGTATTTCCCAGTCAATCCCATTACAAAATGACAACAAAGTTCCTCCACAAAACATGTCAGCTTGAAAATTCACTCAACAAGGTTGCCAGGTTGTATAGAAAGCGTCACACAAGTACTGTCACGTGCATCGGAAAGCAATGAAAACTGGGTTGTTGCAAACGAAGAATATTCCTACGGGGCCTTCGATGATTGTTTTCTCTCACTTATTATAATACACTTTTTCGTGAATATCTGTTTGACCAAAATTAGAAGAAAAGAGGGCAAGAAAAATAAAGGGAGCTCTTGGATCCGTCATTTGCAAAAACTGACTCGGCTATAATATCTTTTGCATATAAACGCACGACAAAAGTTCCTCTCCCGGGACCCCGCGTGTCTCTATTCATTGTACTAATGACGTCACAAGCGCACTGGCCACGGGCCTGTCTTGTTATTATTATATTGTAGCTCGCCGTGATAGGTGGAAATGGACAAAACGAACAACACAGTGAGATCATGCCCATAAGAGGCTGTGTTTGACAATATACAAGTTGTAATCTTTAAAATGTCTTAGCAACAAAGCATTCCAAACTATTTTGGATGGATTTCGTTTTAAATTTTAAACAAAAATGCGATGGAAGTTTAGCACCTACAACATTACGGCATGCAAAGTATTTTTCGGCCAGCACTCGTAACTGGGTAAGGACCCCTAGTGTCTGATCTTAAGGAGCAGCAGCTAAGGTAATCACCAAGTTTTCATGTACGTAGTTGAAATCCATGCAATGATTGACATTCATTTCGTACGCTCAGAGTAACTTTGAATTAAGGCATCGAAGGAAAGTAATTTAGGCCCGGGTTAAACGTCGACCTTAGCATGCGTCGAACTAAATTCAACAATTAAGCGCATGGTGATAAGTTTGACGTTTGTCCCAACTAATATCGACTGATTGAGCTTTGAACGGTTCAGCCGATCTTATGGAGTGGAGAAGTCGGTTAGATGGCATAAGATCGACGTTTGACTCAAAAGTCGAACTCAATTAATTTCGGTCGACCCGAAGTGTAATTTAGTTCGACGCATGCTAAGCCTTAGCTGGGCCTTAGCTGCACATTTTTTGCAACAGTTCAGCAGAGAGAAAGAACAGAAATTTAGGTGTTTATTACATAGCAATACTAATAATAGTTTGTTAGCTCAAGTTTTGAGGGTTAATTTCGTCTTAGCAATGCAATTGGTACATTGTGTAACCCGCAAACCCAAACCATTTTTTATTACTATCCAGTTTACTTTTTTTGAACGATGAAAAAAGTGTAACGTTTGAAGACTAAATACTTCAGTTGCGGAGTTTCAGTTTCGTTGAAGTGATATCTGACAATCATTTGCGTGTAGACAAGGAAACTTTGTGAAGCAGGGACTTGGAACTTGTCTCAATTGCGCGGTCAAACGTTTTCCGCAAAAATATAAGGTTAGCGAAACCTTTCCTCAATCATGAAAAAATGGCTCAGTCTTATAATTAATAAGCTTCATCATCATGTTTTTAAGATCATTTTTACTATGATTCATTTGTCAGAGGCTGATTAATGGGTCAAATGTCCTTGTGAGTGCAAGTCTAATAACTTAAATTAAAAGCGGGACTCTGACTTTACCGCAAAACAGTTATAGTAGGGGAAGCCCCCTCTCCAGCCACACACGGGTAAATCTCAGCATGTGTCTCATTTTCCTGCGACAACACTTGTTCATAATTCAGTTTCTCTGCTCAGAGCAAGCAAGTGTTGTTAGCGAAATAGCAGAGCCCATCAAAGACCAAAGTCAGTATACCAGACTGGCTTGCATGCAATAGAATAATCACTCTTAAAGCGGCTCTAATCGAGCATATAAACATATTTACATAAAAGTACCACGCAGGCAAGTCATGAATAGACGGCTTACCTGACGCTTATCCCTAAACTTCCTTGCTTTTTTGTGATGCGTTCTTTCCCTGCCTAAACACTTCTTCCGATGTAAATGACGAACAACTGATTCATAGTGGCATATTGGTATTGTACACGTTCAACTAAATAGTGATTGGCTACGGATGGACGTCTTATGACGCAATGACTCGCAAAAACCATTTTGAATAATTTCAGTAAGACCACAAGCGTTTTTCCGTGAAGCAGAAGACGTATGTCTGCATGGCTAATTTATGTCCATTGCGTGCAGCATTAGGCGAACAGTTATCTCATTTAAAGTCTAAAAGTATGGTTTGTTAGCACGTGAAACTGACCAAGCCTCTTTGTCAAACTTGATTTTGTTAAAAATCTAAGGCACGACAACACTTAAAAGTTGAATGATGATGGTGACAGCTGCTTTGATATTTATGAATATCAAATATTTATGTAGGTTTATAGTCAGGATGAAGCAAGAGACAACAATGTTTCTTCGGTATCAAATCTCGACAGCAGTCGAGCGCTATAGTTTACTTATCCTGTGACATTCATTGTTGTGGACGATGACGTAAGATCCGTATTAGACCAACACTGGCGACCAGATAAAAACAAAATCATGACGCAGTATGTAGGGCTCTCCAGTGGAAAAGGTCTGAATTAATGTCCTTTTAAAGCCAGAACCAGGAGAATCGGCCAAACAACGTGCCATAACTCAGGCGAGTTTGTAGTTATGAGTTTGACCCTATAAATGTTTCTGGCCAAGTGCTGCCCCTGAAATTTGCTGGCCCCGTTAATGCCCAGCCTTTATTCCATTCCAAGTTAAAAAACTAATAAAAGCAGGCTTCTTTTTTTCCTATGGGATACTTTTCATAACTTTGCACGACGATGTTTTACTTTCCAGAAACGTTTTGTGCAAATTTCACTTTATAGTAAATATAGAGCGCTCCTTGTTTGCATTTGTAGCTTCCGTTTATGAAGATACGTTTTGTCCGATAAAATGGATACAAATAAACTCATATCAAAGAGTTAAAACTAACTGGTTTGATTAATCAAACCAGTGCTTTCCAGTTTACTCAGGTTCGCGATAAACTACTGAACTAAAATTCATTACCTCGGTTCGTCAGTGGTGAAGAACGTCTTTGACGCCATTTTTATCGCGCAGTCGCGAGGCGTTCATACCTGATAGGTGCATGTGCTGTAGCCCACAAGCTAGAAATTGAGCACTATAAATACGCATCACATAGATCCATAGAAATTTCAATTTGTTATTACTGCTTTAAATGCCCCCATTTCAATCCAGCATTTAAGGATGCTCGCCAGCGGCACTAGTAATAAAGGAAACACAAACCAGGCTGGATAGTTGCTTTCAAGTTTCTTTTTTATATCTAAACTTCTGTCTGAAATGGAACTGAATTACAGCAGCAGGCGCGGATCCAGACCGGTTTATACCAGTTTACGGAAACCTCAGAAAAGAGCGTTTTGGAGAGCCCAATCTCGAAAGCTTTTCGCTCTAGAGGTACATTTGGAAACCAGTCAGATTTTCTCCAGGATCAGCCCCTGAGCATTAACAGTTTCCTCAAAATACGTTGCAAAAACCCACGAGAGTGTACCACACACGGCTCGAATGAACAAAATGTATTTGTAGAACGGAGGAGCGCCTTATACACAGTAAAATTTGTTTGAGAAATTAAGTTTCCGCGCATAGAGCAGCACAAACCATATTAATATACAGTAACAGCACCTCAGCTTTTGATCAAGCCGTGTTTCTTCTTGAAAGCGCTAAGTAACAGCTCCTTATTACAAAGTGCGTTTTGATTGGCCAGAAAAACGGGAAAATCCCTATGCCGTCACAGGCGGTTGCTATTTTAAACTTAGGGTTAACATTGTTTTCTTCCAGTTGTGCATGACTGAATAATTTGTTTCTTCTTAGCAACGACTGCTGCAAGAATTTTGTTAGTCTCAATCTCTGTTTTTGTTTCTTCCAACACGGGGAGAGCTAAACTAAACTACAGTATGATTCATGTCCCTCCAAAGTATTCGTTTGTATTGTGCACCGAGGCCCTCTTCATCGTATATGGCTCCGGTCGCACTCGTACTTTGACGACAATAATATAGACATTTGCATTATTTGAAGTGAAACAGTGGTTGTCACCAGAAATATATGTCAGCAAGTGTGCTACCAAAAACTGAAGTAGTCGTCGTATTGCTCTCGATGCCGAGTTATTATCAACTAAACTTCCTTGTGCGACCGGGCCCTATGTCAATAAACAACTGCGATGTGTTTCACTCTCAGTGTAATTTGTAGCTGCTTCAATAATTTGCATTTTGAGATCCATTTGTGATTAGTGCTTAGTGTCGTCACTTTACTTTTGCGTATTAGTCTTACAATTTGAGAGAGAGAGCATTATTTGTCGAATGAAGTTGTTCAAATTATTTCCTTACAGAGATGAAACGCGCGCCATGTCTCAAAGTGAGTTTTGATTGGCTTACTTCAACGGGAAAGTTACTTAACATAATTTACTCATTTCAGCACCGACTGACAATGCCCTGACAACACTATTGTGAATGACATAGAGATGTTCAGAGTTAGTTACAAAATAACATGAAATCCAGCCAAGCAAACAAAAGATGAAAGAAAATATAATGATTAATTACAAAAGGAAAACTTTTTTCTACGTTAATTTATTCAAGTTCTTCAATTTGCAGTAGCCTGCGTCATCACATACAACACAGTAAAATATAAGCAAAAGCATCTGTGTGTCTCTCTGTGTGTATAACTTTGCTGGTGTGTGAATGATTAGCATTGCCCGCTGTCAGTCAAGTATTTACTAAGCCACCCCACTGTTGTCCGTACACCATGACGATTCCGTCTGCAAAAATTAAGATTTACTCTGCGCTAGTTTAATTTACGAAAGACGTTAGCTGCGGAAGAAGTCATAGCAGGAACGCTTAGGCTATTTAACTCATGTACTGAGACTCTTCGAGTGCTGTACCCCGAAACATCAAGTCATAATATATGAAAACGATTCAGTAGTTTTATGTTAAGCACTTTGGATTAGTACAGTCAGTCTAACGCTCTAAGTAAATTTCCAGCAACTGTTACAGATAACTCCTTATCCTGCTCTGCATTTGATACTTACCTTAGCACCAAAGAAATTTTCAGGTGATCATTCTGTGGAGTTGCTCGCCACGTCGAAAAATGAATACTTTCGTATGGCGCTAAATATTACATCGTATCGTGGGCCGTGCTTACGTCACTCCAGGTTACTGATTGGTCCGGCAAAACTAGTTCACGTGAACACATCGTGTAATATGCCACTTTCACATCCATGAGCACGTGGAAATAGAACCTTCTACCCCGCCTTTTACTCGTCACATAGATGAGTGTCTGTTAAGTAAATCTCTCTGCTGAGCTTGGTTTTGTGTCTATATAATTGCATTATAACCACAGAATAAGTTATACACCCTGCCCGCCACGTTCTATCGTCTAGTGGCCCGCCAGAAAATATGCGCTTCGCGAGCTGTGCATGATAGTGAAAGTGGTTGATTTAGATTTTGACCCTCATAATTACTCACCGAGCCGAATTAATTATGCAAGGGTGCTCTTTTCTTGGTTATTGCAGTATCACAATTGTCTTTTCTCGTTCGTAGCAGTATAACAATCATCATATTATTGGTTTCATTAAACCCGGAAGTCATATAATAAAGACTGAGGCCTGTTTCGAACGTTGAACTTTACATGCGTCGAATGCAATGCAAATGAGCAAAAGCTATTGTTTCAGCTCGGCGGCCTTGTGGTTTCCTTACGCTACTCTCGTGTTCTCCTAACGGCTTCCCGCGTGTTTAGATGAGGCTATATTACACGGGAACGCGTTAACACATAATTAGCGTTCACACACTGTTTATCGTTTTGTAGTATTATATTTGAGCTTAAAGCGAGATCAAGCATCTGTTTAGTGTTAACTTTAACATTAACACTGTCCATCAACAACATATGCATAAATATTGATATTTTGATTATTTACTTATTCATAACTGTCATTTGAGTGTTTTTATTGGGAATTGGTTACTGGTAAGGGTATTGTGACGCAAAGATAGCATGACACAATTTCATATATTTTTCAGATCATTTCTAGATGCTTCGCGGGAATCCATTTTGAATAATTCAAGTAAGGCTACGGCGAGGCAATATTTTTTTACGCAGCAGTATTCATTGTGAATTTAAGAAATAAATAACGCGTCACCGTGTAATATAGCTTCGTCTAAACACGCGGGAAGTTGGGAGAACACGAGAGTAGCGTAAGGAAACCACGAGGCCGCTCAATCAGGGCGCGCGTAGTATCATAGTTATTTTATAAATACATATCTATAAGAATAATTCATGTCCATTGCATGCACCAATAGGCTAACAGTAACCTCATTCAAAGTCTAAATACAGTAGCTCTGATAGCTTTTTATGGTTTATCACGTTGTCCTTTTCATTATTTGCAAAGTGTGGCTGTCGCAGTGCTCAATAGTACGGGCTATTGATAGTTCCACCTGTCTCTAATTGTCTGCAGTCTCAGGTCTGTTTTAAGATCCGGCTTAAAACATACATACGCAATAAACTGAAAACATCAAAGTCGGATGACTTCACAATAAGCCAAGTTGAAAGAAAAGAAAAACCTCAACGAACCCAGCCTCCTCAGTACGATTTAACTCTAAACAGTACTTCCATCATGACTAAGATAAATTATAAAATATCTATGATACTACGCGCGTCCTGATTGACTAAATAACCGTGTAATATGAGAGTATATTACACACTGACGTGATACGTAATGCATTTTACGGACTAATTATTTTATAAAGAAATATCAAATACTCGGCGGCCTCGTGGTTTCCCTACGCTACTCTCGTGCTCTTCCAAGTTCCCGCGTGTTTAGATTAGGCTATATTACAAGGTGGCGTGTTATATTGGACCAACGTTAACCGGCAAGCAAATGTGCACATTATGGCGTCGCTGGGGAGCTAGTCCAACCGAATTTTGCTAAAGATATCCGTTAATGTCTAATGAACGATTTTTAAAGCCAAGCCGAAAGACGTGGTTTGACACGAGGGTGTGGCCACGTTTTTCCAGTTGTTGACTTATAGCTTTATGTTGTTCATATAATTCATAATCTATATGCATAATCCACGATAACTACCTTTACTAAACGCTTATCTAAAATTCCTTGCTTTTTTGTGATGCGTTCTTCCCCTGCCTAAACACTTCATTCTTATGTAAATGACGAACAATTAAGTCATAGTGGCATATTGTTGTTGTACAAGTTCAACCTAATTTGTGACTCGCTTCGAATAACGTATTGTGACGCAATGACTCGCAGAAACCACTTTGAATAATTTTAGTAAGACCACAAAGAAGCAGAAGACGTGTGTCTTCAAGGCTAATGCATGTTCATTGCGTGTAGCAATAGGCGAACAGCAATCTCATCCAAAATTCGAATAGTTTGATTTGTCTCAATATTTTGAAACTTACCTCTTTGTCAAACTCGACTTTGCTGAAAATCTAAAGCTCGACAACACTCATAAGTTGAATGATGATGGGAACAAGAGCAAACAAATTCACAATGTATTTCTCCGGTACGGAATTTGATAGCAGTTGAGTAATACTACGGCATAATTTACTCATCCAGGGACAATCAACTCATGTTGTCGGTAACGTAAGGCCAGTAATGGACCAACATTGGTGACTTTCAAAGCAGCAAGCTGTGATAGGGCAAGTTTGTTTCAAAATATGTTTTTATAATTGAGTTGCTAGCCATTTGGAAAATGCGAACCTTTGCTTCAACAAACAGCAAACATGGCCATATCTGCCACGAAAGAAACAAAAACAAAACAAAGCAAAAAGTAAAGATCTCCTGGCGGAACTTTGAAACATTATATTTATACGTGTAGCTCGAAATCCGCGTATCCCGCCACTTTTTTCCCTTTGTAAACTTATAGCTTCATATTTTCTAGCATATTCAATGAAATTTCCTTCTAAAGCTACTCTACTGATTACACTGCGTTCTTTCTCTGACAAGGGTATTGTGACGCATGTTGGTTTTGTGTTTTCCTGTGATCCAATGTTGGACTGACGTTGGCGACCATAAAAATAACATGGCGCAGTAATTAGGGTTCTCCAGTGGGCAAGGTCTGAGTTAATGTCTTTTAAATCCAGAACCAGGAGAAACGTCCAAACAAGATGTCTTAACCCAAGCGAGTTTGTAGTGTATGGACTTGACCTATTAGAAAGATTTCTAGCGGCAAGAATGCTGCCCCTGTAAACTGATTTGACCCTTGATTCAGCTTTAAGTTCTATCTCACGGTAATAAAAGACATTACTTGTAAAAGAGGTGTTGTAAACGCAGGTTTCTATTTCCCAATCGGTTAGTGTTACTTTATAGTTCTACACGACGAGTTTCTACGCACCAGAAGCATGTTGTCTAAATTTCACTTTAATACAGTACGAAAATAAGAGTAAGAATGTCCGATGAAGTGTCTGCAAGTAAATTGAAATCAAAGATTTAAACTAATTTAAACAAAACCAATGCTTTCTAGTTTACTCAGGGTCACGATAAACCACTACTAATTAGTTAGAGTTGATTTACCTCGTCGGCGGTGGAGAACTGTGACGCCATTGTGGCGCGGCGAGACGTTCATATATATATATTATGTTATGCCCTTTGGCGTTTGAGTAATATAAACTAGGATATCTAAAGATAGTAATTGCTGCGCTGATTTTGGTGTAATCTCACAAAAAATGTAGTTGGGAGGACATTGCTTATGCTGGATAGCAACTTATCTACTGGATATAGTTATACATTGAACAACTGGAGCCTACTGTAATAATCCCGGCACAAATTGTCTATTTCAGAATGTCTGCCTTCTAACAAATTTAATATTTTCAATGATCACCAATTAATACGGTTTTAGAAAAAGACATTCTATGTGGATGGCTGTCCTTGAATTGGTGGACCAAATCTTCCAAGCATTTGAAAACAATGAAATCACAACAGGCATTCTTATTGATCTCAAGAAAGCGTTTGACACTATTAATCACCAAATTCTACCAGACAAACTTGAATTTTATGGCTTCAGAGGAATACCCCTAATCTGGCTAAAGAGCTACCTAAGCAACAGACAGAAGTATGTTGACTTATATAACAGTAAGTCATCATACAAGAAAATAAACTATGGGGTCCCACAAGGATCAGTGCTAGGGCCACTCTTATTCCTAATACATATAAATGACATTTTTAACTGCTCTAGTTACACCTAGCTTTTATCTTCTTTGCTGATGACACAAATCTATTTGCCAAACACAAGGTCATAAAATCTCTCATGGATATCATAAATACTGAACTCAAGCATGTTGCATCCTGGCTAACAGCTAACAAACTAACCCTTCATCCTACCAAAACTAAGTATGTTCTATTTCACCCAGCAAGGAAAAAGTTATTTTTTTCTAAATTTACCTTCACATAAATGGAATTAACATTGATAGGATTGAGCACACCAAGTTTTTTGGAATTACACTACATCAAAACTTGCCATGGATACCCCACATTCTAATAAATTGCATGTAAGCGTACATTGCAACAAATCTGGCTAACATGGCAAATGGTTTGAACCCAGGAGTGTGAACAGTATAGAGACATAAATACTGTACCACCATCTGACAAATCCCTCCACTTGACTCTGTCAGTCGCCAACAACATTCTTCCTGGAGACTACTCTAACCCAGACGATTACAACAAACCTACTGTACCAAATCTGGCTAATTTGCAAAACAAATCTTGGTACATATTTCATGATAGGAACACATAGTGATATATGGCAATAATAATGTTTTTATATTATATTTTTTGAGGCTACAAAAATTTGTAATACAAGCAATAAGAATTGATTATTGTTGCAAGCTATTCAAAGAGTATCAATAAAATAAATCCAACAGGAACTTACTAAGCAAAAAGCTAATATGAAATTTTTCTTGCAAAAATGGCTGCCAATCTACTTATTGTTGACAAATTTGTTGTAAGCTATTCAGAGAATATCAATAACTGACAGCAATTTACAATTTTTAAACCTAATTATAAAATCACAATCTTATTCTAACAGGAACTAAGTAAACTAAGAGCTTATGTTTTTGATTTGATGACATTTTCTTGTGCAACACACCAATGTGTGTGTATATATGTTCAGCAAGATTCTGAAAGAAAAATGGGATAGCTAATATCAAAAGTGGTGATTTTGGCTAGCTGGGCATGATGAGTTGCGAAAAATGACCTGTATGTCATGCACAACGTGAACGTGAACGTGTTCACTCCTTTCGTAGTGAAAGAGATGATTGCATGTAACTGAATAAGCAAGCAAGGATAACCTCTGAAAAACTTGGTGTCGTAAAACAATGTCAACAAATCAATAAAATTACCCACCTCGATAGATCGCCGTAAAAGAAACCTGCGAGAAAGAAACGAATTAATATAGCGGCAACATTGAAACCGAAATAAGTTGAAGCTGACGTTTCGAGCGCTTATCCCTTCGTCTGAGCAAAAAACTTTGAAATCTGTCCAGCTTTACAAAAGCTTTCATGTTCTCTTTTAAAAGACAGTGGAATGATCTGAAGTCATTCTTAACGTAAAGACAAATTATAAGCAAAAACAGCGAACAAAAAGCAAACTCACCTGAGCTGACGTGTTGTTGTCCGTTGCGAAGTGCATCCTGGCCCAAACATTTGCGGTGCATTATGGCCCAAAAATTTGCGGTGCACTCTGGGATGAAAACAGGATTTTTTCCTACCTTTCAAAATGTATTGTCAAGAAGATGAACTGCTGCTCCGCTCGCTTTGCTCGCTGCGCAGCAATAAGCATCACATAGTTCCATCGACCAATCCGATCCAGCATTGAAGTGTATTCAGGCAGAATTGTTATTCCAAAGTTTCTCTTCTAGAACTGAACTGCCTGAAATGGAGCTTCAACAATAGCAGCTTCCTTGACACACTTTACAAAAACCTATTGGAATGTACCGCCCACTGCTCAAACGAAGAAAATGAATTTGCAAAACGGAGGCGCCCCTTATACACAATAAGATGAATTCGAGAAAGACACAAAGACGCGGCACAAACCACACTTCTATATATTAACAGCACCTCAGCGTTCGGTCAAGGTGAGCTATTTCTTCGGTCTCTTGCGCTAAGTGACAGCTCTCTGGTACAAAGTGCGTTTTTATTGGCCAGTAAAAACGGGAAAATCCCGGCTGTGGCGTCATCAGTACGGTTTCTATTTTTAATCGTATTGGGAATAACGTTGTTTGCTTCCAGATGAATAATTTATTGCTGTTTTAGGACTTCTTAGTTTGTTAATCTTTTGTTAGTTAGAAAACTGAATAGAAACAACACGATTAACGACCCGCCAAAGTTTTTGCTCGTACATTAATAAGTTGGCATGGTGTGCAGCTTAATTCGCCGGAAGCCGAGAAGTGAACATTTTGACACTTGATAGATTATACAAATAGCCTGGGTCATTGTAATCTCAGTGTTGCAATCCCTTTTTCATTATTATCAAGAGAGAGAGAGAGAGAGAGAGAGAGAGAGAGTCTGTGGATAAACTAAGCCGGTGCAGTGTGACATTGCAACTGATCTCAGCATTATTTGATTGTCTGCGAAAAACGGTTGTTGAATGTATCAAACTTGCGGTGGTGGCGTAACAGTCCCGCCACTTCAGCCAACGGTCAACACGCTGGGCTTTGTTGTTTTGTTTTCTCCAAAGGGGGCTTTGGCGCACATTGTTATGCTGATTGACAACATTTTTTTTAAGTTGCTCTTAATGCCATATAATGACTTGTTCGCGTGTCGAACCGGAAGCAATTAATGGGAGAATGAATAGATTATAGCGCGGCCGAAAACGAAACCACCGAGATATATTTGTTCCACAGTTTAGAATACGCAAAGAAACTCTTGGGCATATTGCTTGTTTCTTTTCTTCCCTTTCCTTTTAGTTTGACATGTTTGTCGGCAGTACAACAATAGCGTCTTAGCGTTTTCGCTTCTTAGTGTACACTAAATCAGATAAGCATAATGTTTTTGTTAGCTTTGTCTGAACTTATTTCACAAGCTGCATTTGCCGTTTGATGCCAAAGACCAATGCAAAACATGGCGAAAAACTGAAAATAAAGAATTGATGATAAAATATTTTAATACTAGAAATACGATAATCGTAGAAACCCCCTCACTCTGCCATTGATGGGACTTTTACTTTGGTAACTCCCAACAAGAGTAGCCTTTGTTTTACCGAAATGGCGACTCAATCTTTTCTTCGAACTCAAGTGCTACACGCAAAGGAAGGAGAAAAAGAATGGTGTGTTATACTTTTGCGTTGAAAAAAGAATCGATTGCGTGACGAAGTACGTATTTCCCACGGTCGGCACGTCAAATTAATTCATACAGTCTGCCAAGCACGTTCTCAAAATTTAATACTCAAAGTTTGAAGTTGGTAAAAAAGGAACACTGATTTTCTAATTTTGAATTCATAGGCAGTACAATTAAATAGGCTTCCTGTGTGATTTGATTTTACTCTGGAAGGCATTCACCAGACTCAGGCATGCATATTTAATAGGCTCGAATTGTTTTGCATGTGAACCCACTCAAAACAGCAAGATTTCTCCCAGAATCAAAGCAAAACTTGAACAGTTTACTTCAAATTATACACGGGCTTCAGACCCAGTAATACTTCTAAGGGCTTGTGAACGATTCTCGCTGCAATCACCGCGTGTCAGATTACAGAAAAATAAGACATCTGACTAAATCATTCAAGGCTCCAAGTTCCGATTGCTCTGAGCAAATACGGTAGCCGAAACTGGCGACAGAAGCGTAGTAAAACAATACTTCGAGGGAAAATGATCAGCATACAGATTTTAATACATTCTTGAAGTGACCGAGTTACAAGCTATACGGGATAGAATATATTTGTCATGGTGATTGTTCGATTTCCACTGACTAACCTTTGTTGCTTGTCCTTTCTAAATAAGTATCTGAGTTTAACACAAAACGGCGTCTGAAGCTCCCGATTTCCTTTCAAGCGCTGTTCCCTTTGCGGAGTTGTCTGTGTTACCTGCTTCTGTTCATGTCGCTTTTGGTCGGCATTCATGCGCTGTTGTCTTTGCGGAGTCTTCTTTTCGGCCCGCTTTTTCTCCTGAAGGTCTCGATTCGCTTTCAAGCGCTGTTCTCTTTGCGGAGTTGTCTGTGTTACCCGCTTCTCTTCATGTCGCTTTCGATCGGCATTCATGCGCTGTTTTCTCTGCGGAGTCTTTTCTTCGGTCCGCTTTTGCTCTTGAAGTGCCTGTTCCCTTCTCTTTTGAAGACGAGCTTCGCGAGACCGTTCTGTTTCAAGTTTTCTAGTTTTCAAATTCATTTTCGTGAGCGCAGTTACGTACAATTATTGCTTTGTTCAAATCTTTCTTAAAAACATGGCGGTGACGCGTCGATAGCCTTATTTGGACATTGCCTTAGGCACCTGGCCTAAAAAGGTCGCATCGCACAAACACACAAACACACAAACAAACACACGAACATTAGATTTCGAGATGGCGACGCGCTTGGAGTCTTCAAATGAGCCGACTATGATGCATTAGCGTCGTAAATATTTCCCTCACTTCGTTCGGGGATGAACAGCCCGTGAACTACCGAATCAAGAAGTACTTCATTGCTATAATGACCATTGGCAAAGATTTTGTGTCTTGCCCAAATATTCTGAACTTCGAGCACATCGGGCGCTCCCTGATTCCGTTGTTCAGCCAACGTTTCCACGTCTCACAGTAATGTACTTTTCGGCTATGGGTTTGGCATCTTACCTTGTTCGTCCCCAAACAGAGTATAAAATGTGTGGAGCTGTCGCGTGCTTACCACGGACGTTCTTCGGTGTCGTCGAAGAAAGAATGTCTTTGTTTAACAAATGTCTCTCAAAGAATGTCTTTGTTTAACTAATATGTCTCTCATTGGTTAGCGACGGGAAATTCCCGTATATATATTTCTATTCTTAGTTTGCTTCAGGTAAATAATTTGTGTTCGGTGATCATTTGATCACTCTATTTGACAGACACTATAAACTTTTGATTGCCAAGTGCATGTAACAAACATTTTAGACCGAATCCGCCATATTGCGTTACTTTTGCTTCCGTCTTGTTTGTGCGTGTGTGTTTTTATCTGCACTCGTCATTTTACTGTAAGTCCAAATCTGCGACCGTTTTATTGCCTAGTGGCGACATCGTCGCCAAGGTTCACCGCTGTCAGCAAAGCAGTCATTGCAAGTTCTATGCAGAGTGGCAGTCGCGCGTGACTCTGTCGGCAACGTTGTGAAAATACAACATCGTTCGAGTTTCTTCTGCAACTCGTCTTAGAGCCTTTAGTACTTAGTCTTAGGTCTTTTAATTATGGAAGAAATTTTAGAAAAGGCATTTTGAGATTAATCATTAGTAGTGCTGTTCTTTATGTGCGTTTCAGTGAACAATGAAAGTTCGCTTATTCAAGCCTAACATAACCTTTTTCTAAATCTGCCTTTCTGTTTCTCTTTTTATTATTGCTGTCTTGTTTATGTTTGGTATGTCTTTCGCTCTTCCAGCATTATATTTTTTATTCACTGTAGGTTTTGTTTCTTGCCTCTTTAGGAAATAAACCGTACTCATCAGTTTGAAACGGTCAATATCAGCATGGCTTTAAGTAAACTTCCGGTGGTGGGCTACAGTGTGGCAAAAAGTGACAAGGAATCTTTGCCTGGCAAATATTTTTGTTATCTATGCGGAAATGTACTAAGAGAGCCACTCCAGACAAACTGCGGCCATTTTTATTGCAGATTATGCTACACTTCCTGTCAAGAAGCGTAAGTATACCAAAGCTAACTAAAGTACCACACAACAACAACAACAACAACAACTCATATTTACAAATGCAGATTATGAAGACATAAATATATAGAACTCTCACTACATAGCTCATTTATAACGACAACACCCAGATAAACATTTATTAAGAAGCACATGCTTTGACTTAGTTTTCCGCTGTTTGGACAAAATTAAAAATAATAAATTGCCACCTGTCCAACACCTAACGGCTTTGTTTTTTGCAGGGATGGAAGCTTTGTCTGTCGTCTGGACGAAGAAACCTTAAAGTCAAATGAGGTTTTTTTAAACTATACGAGAGTTCAGTGCGTCATGATTGATGATATAGTATATCAAACTTGCGAATTAGGGAGCCTATTTATTTCATTATTTTTCAGGTGTATCCTGACAATTTTATGAAACGTGAAATTTTGTCGCTCACACTGAAATGTCCTGGTGAATGCAGTTGGTCAGGACAAATAAGAGATATGGAGGTGAGTCATGAGGAAATGTGTGGATCTGGTAATGTGATATAGAACATACTAGAATATTATCGTCTCGGGGCAGGATAGCTACGGTAGATCGAACAGCAAAGCACAGCTCATCCACGGGATGGGATAGCAGTAAACATAGCGGTAGAGGGCAGAACCTAGTGGGACAGCATTAGATATGATTGATCAGTTGGGATGCTTAACAAATTTACGTTGAGTTTAAAACACGGCCCCACCAGCTCTGCTGAATTACTTACCGTGTATAGAGCCGTTTTCGGATGACTGTCGAAAGTAATCGTGTGATTGCTTTGGTTTTGCGTTTGGTACGCTTTCGGATTGGTCCACACAAGTTTGGCAGCATTATCAGCCAATCAAAGACAAAACCAAAACCAAAACCAAACACTTCTCACGCAAGCGATGGCGTGTACTCGCATTGCTGATTGGAAAGTAAAACCAAACGCAAACCAAACGCGAATTACTTTGGCTTCCAATTGGCTGAACTGTTTTCTATCAGTCTCTGTGATTGGTCTGTGTGATTACTTTGGTTTTGGTTTTCGACAGTCATCTGAAAACGGGTCTAAATAAAAATACTTTACTTTTTTTACGTTTAAGTTCCATAAAAAAAATTAAGGGAAATGCGAACTTTCTTCTTGTTTCTTGCAGTCTCATTTGACAACATGTCCAATGTCAACTGTCCAGTGTCCTAACACCAGGTGCACGGTGCAGATCAAACGATCTGAGCTTCCTCATCATTTGGAGGAAGAATGCAGCTTCAGACGCAAACCCTGCAGTTATTGTAAAAAGATGATTGTAGGATATGACATGGACGTACGTATTACTTTGATTGATAATTCACTCCTTGTAAAGTTAGTTCGTATCATTATGATGCCAGACATTTACTCGAAAGAAGACCCAATAAATATTGGGTTACAACGAGCTTTCCACTTAGGCTGATCAAAACCCTGCAGTTTGTTGCAACAAAGTTGATCAAAAGGACTTAGTTAATTTTTGTTACTTAGATTAAACAAGCTTCGAACAACCAGGCCCATATATTTTCATCTCAGTAAAAATACATATTAATATCATTGTCTTCATCAGCCCAACACATTTTACGGTGCTTAGTATTATCCAAACCAACTTTAAGTTGATCCCCTATCACATAATTGAACTGCTACCTCTTGTTTCAGGAACATCACTCACAATTCTGTGAGAGTATTCCCGTGAAATGTCACGCCTGTAACAAGGAAGGGATAAAGCGCGGAGAGGTGAGGACTGTTACTGATTACTTGTGCCGAGTGCATTTCATTACGGTTACCAAACATGCCACACTTACTCATAAAACACGCAACTATACATTGATGCATTGTGTTAGCCTGTGTACCGCGGGCAAGGGCAATTGTAGCCACTAGATGCTTCAGAATTGTGCTTTTTTTGTGCCTAATATGTTGAAGATGAATTTAATCTTCATAAAAGTATTAGAAAATTATGCAATAAAGGAGAGAAGACAAATACGAGAAAAGCGATTAAGACGTCCATTACAAGCACAGCTTTAAAATTTGAAAAGAAATACTAGGCAACACAGAGGATAGCGTATCACTCTGCTGCTGGCAAGAATGTATTAGTTTTTTGTTCTTTCATATTTTTTTAAAAATTGATAACTTTTACAGCTCCAGAGGCATTGTGACCCCATTGATGGGGATTGTGAAGCCACACAAATGGACTGTGCATTTGAAGCCGTGGGGTGTAAAGCAGAGAAGGTAATTATCGTCCTTTGATAGTTAATTAATGATAATAGTTTAAACACCCCATTTTTTACATCTCCTTTTTTGTAACAGTGTTGAATTTATACGTCGGAGAATCCTTGTATGTTCAACTCTAGTCAGTCAAGTTTTAATTATGCAGTCTTTTGTCTTAACTTTTTAACACGACGCAAAGACTAGTCACTGCGACTGCTACTGCGACTGCCCCGTTAAATGCTGAAGGATTTATGGAATTGCTTGATTTACTTTCGCCTGAATGTGCGTTATTTTTAGTCGATGAAGCGTACAGATGCCAAGAGACATGAAGAGGTTTGTGGTGTCTTCCATCTCAGCAAGCTGCTGGCATTTGCATTGGACCTGGAAAAAAAGGTACAGAATGCTTCATCTGGTTCTTTGCCTGGAGAATTTTCTGGAGTTGCAAACTTCAACCCCGACTATCAGCTAAAGTTGACGGACGCAATATCAAAGATAGATGGAGTTTTGAACGACATAAAAGATGTCAGGCAAAAATTACGTGAGCATAGCACAAGGATCACGACTTTAGAGTTGAAACTTGGTCGTCATGGAAACAATGGAGCTGGAGCAACAGCATCCGTCATGTTCAGTTCGCTGACATTTCATGATAAAAACGTAATTTTACCAGACGAGCTTTCGAGACGGTTGGTTAATCTGGAGAACCGCGTCGCTAATCACGAGGTTTTGATTTGTAATAGCGGGCAAAATATGAATGGCAACCAGCAGCAAGCTCATGGATTGCAGCGTCAATTAGAAGCAGCACAAGACACCATCAAACGACTGGAGAGGAAGGTGGAGTCGCACGAGCACGTGCTGGCCATACGAAACGTGGCGTTAGCAGATCTGGAAGAGTTTGTCAGACAACAGCAAGCATCCAGCTATGATGGAGCTCTACTGTGGAAGATCCCTGACTATGCTCGCAAGAAGAATGATGCTGTTTCAGGAAGGCAGACGTCGTTCTACAGTTCCTGCTTCTACACCAGTCGCCATGGCTACAAGATGTGCGCAAGGTTGTACTTGAACGGAGATGGCATGGGTAAAGGAACACACATCTCGGTGTTCTTTGTTGTCATGCGCGGGCAGTACGACGCGCTACTCCGCTGGCCATTCAGACAGAAGGTAACCATCATGCTGTTGGACCAGGACAACAGGGAGCACGTGATTGACGCCTTCAGACCAGACCCCAACAGCTCATCTTACCAGAGACCGCGGAGAGAGATGAACGTGGCCAGCGGTTGCCCCCTGTTCTGTTCGCTGTCGGAGTTGAATAAGCATGCGTATGTGAGAGATGACGTCATGTTTATGAAGATTATTGTTGACACTTTGGACCTGTAAACAAGTCGAGTTTAGTGCCATCCACCGACACGTGCCCCCAGTAATCAAGTACGTCCGCGTCGTTGGGGGTGGCAACAGCCAACACTACTTTGTAAACCGGTCCACATCAAAATTGTATTTTGTTCATTGGTTTTACTTAGAATAGTGTAGGTTAGGATGATATAAAAGGGAAATAACCGCACGTTTAATAGATCGTGTCTATGGTACTACATCATGGGCATTAATTACTCGGCAGTTTTCAATATCCTTTTGAAAGCAATTTGTCGTTTCATATATGTATAAACACTTTCAGTCGAGAATATATTAGTTTATACTGAATAGTATTGATTTTCAGTTTTGATCGCTGTCCAGTCAACCGTAGTGTTTGAGGGACATCTTAATGGAATATCGTGATTGTATTTGGTCGATAGTTCAATTAATTAAATAATTTGGACTGGTTTACGAAAACTTTGCTTTCTCTTATAATCACTAGTTTTTTGTGTTGGTTTAGTTTGTACTCTTAAAATGTACTTAAACAGTATAGATGTTAAATAGTTGCTCTAAGAGCACAAACATCAATTACTAGTGTCATAAGCACGCGGGATTAGAAAAACAAAAGTAAGACTTATGTTAACAACAAAAGGATAAGAAATTTGATAAACAACTACAAAAGTAACTGTCATTAAATTTTGTCGACAAGAAGAGCCAGAGCTCAATAAGTAACGTGAGCATTGTCACGTGGTTTCATTTCCATAAATTTTATGTAAAATATATTCTAATGTTGTTGATTCCACTTCGACTAGAGAAGTTTTCCTTGACATTGCGAAAAGTGGTGTTGGTTGACTAAATCTTGATTTGTACATGTGTCCATTTTAAAGCACGATTAAAAATGGCGCAGTCTTTGACTCTTAAAGTTGTTCGTTCTTATCTTGTGGTGCTATTCTTGTGTTACAAATCTGCGCATCATCGCATTCCCCCGCCCCCCTCCCCCCTGGGTCTGGCGCGTCCATTTCACGTGCACGCGTCGCCATTGGAATTTTGTTATTGCACAATTTTCTCGTTCGTGTGGCTGGTACTCAAGTTCAGTATTCTACTGCAGGGTTTCGAGAGGTATCTGGACAAGTATGATATCGTGGAAAATTTTGCTGATATTTTTTTTGTAAAATTTCTGGAATCAGTTATATTTAATACATATTTTAACCAAGTTTCAGGAAAACCGTCGGAGCAGAAGAGCGGAGGTCATAAAACCATGGTGAAATTTTGATGGTTTTATTACCTCCACTCTTCTGCGCCAACGATTTTTCTGAAACTTGGTCAAAATATGTATTAATATAAGCTGATTCCAGAAATTTTACAAAAATATATCAGAATTTTTCACTGGGTGCGCTTTTGTTCAAAAAGTGCTGTCCACTTAAACTATAAGATTACTGAAAACTTTTTTCCCAAGTTAAATCGAATTACATCACAATTATTGCTGAATGATAGCTGCAATGTTCCTTAAATTTTCATAGGAATCGCATAAAAGCCAAAAATGTTATGATCCAGAGTTTATCATGGACGCGTGGGCCCGATGAAACTCTGGAGTCACCTTAAACGCCCACACCTCCAGTTGCTCGCGGGAGCACAAATCACGTGTATGTTAACAGCCAATCACCGTGTGCCTTGACCTGTTGCCTGAGGTCATTAGAATCTCGGGTGTTCTCCCTTGGGCTCATTTCAACAGGATCGAACACTTGGCCAGCGTATTCATAGCACAACTTGCTAGCTCCACTTGCTTCAGTTGAGCTGGTCACAGGCCCACCAGACATTCCCAGGGTAGCCATACGTCTCTCTAGAGCTGATATCCGCTCTTCCTGCCTCATGACAGTTTCCCTCAACTCTCTGTGCTCTCTGACTAGTACACCCTGCATTAGATCGAGGATGTCTGAAATGACACTTCCATAATCAGACATGAAGCTGGGGTTTCTTGAGGCGAACCCATGGTTGTGATGCACGAATGACACATCTCTAGACAGATCTAGCGCCCTTTCCACAAGGAGAGAAATGTGTCGATGCAGCTCATTTTGTTTTATGAGCTAGAACAACAAGAACGACAAGAATACATCGAGTAAACGAAAGTAGACAAATAAGTTGCTCAAGGATCTTTGATTCGTAACTAATTAGATAAATGTGATGCTGCTGCAAGCTTGAGTTTTGGTATGCTAGAAGAGGAATCACGGCACTCATTTAGTCTCTTTTCATAAGAACGACCAGGCATACCTGTCTTTCGAAGCATCCCATTTCTGTAAATGGGCACGGCCTTTGAACGCCGTCACAGTCACCGAGTAGGGGATCTTGATGTTCTGTCATCTGAGTTGGTAAAAAGTGAAAAAACAAAATGCATCCAACCGCTGCCAGACAAAATAAAATGTATCCTTGCAGTAGATGCCGGGTGTCGAAGGCCAACTTTCATGTAGCATATATATGTGTATATGTACGATGTATCTTTAAATATATCTCTGGACTTTTTGAGACTTTGATTAAGCATCGTCCCTAAGAGGACGGAAAAATAAAGTTCGTATCAACGAAGCCCATCCCCACAGAGAATACAGAGAACTTTCTTGAAATTTACGAGCGGTGTAAACGCTGTCCCCAATGCTGGCGGGCGCGCACTGTGATGTTACCGCTGCAGTGCATGAGCCCGCAGTCTATCAAAACTATGTCACCGAAGGGTCACACCTTTGCTCGTGGCACTCCATCCTTGTTGCACTTTGGACAGATGATGGGATAGGCTGGACAATCATTGTGGTGAATCTAGGAGGTAGAAAATGTATTAATTATACATGACATGACATGAGGGCGTTTAGTTCTTATCATCGGTACCGTATCCTGATAATGTTGATCGTCAAATCTCATAATTATGTGTTTGAGACGACTGTTTTTGCTTGTAGCTGTTGTTGCTGTTCGCGATGTAGTGTAAATTGTACAGTTAACAGTTTTGAAAGCACGTCGTATCGTCACAGATTGCCAAAGCTAACAAAAGCTTGTATTATTTGTTTGGAACCACTCTCGAAAATAGCAATTTGTACCTTTTTGACTAAAAAGAGCATACCTGTATTAATCCAGATACTAATTTTGATTGCCTAGGCTTAGTTTTGGCAAAGTAATGGCAATTTATTTTTTAGAGATTTGATAACCAAGGTTGTCTTTCAAGATGGCGGCGAATAACTCAGAATACGAAATGAAGCTGTTGTGCGACTCAGTTTGATCCTGTGTTACTTCACACCTTTCGCAATGCTAATTTTGAAATGTTTCGTGAATAAATGAATAAAAGCTATATAATTCAGACACAAACACCGATTTTAGTCGGCCACGAGCGTGTCACACGGCTTTTTTTTTTTTCTTCTTCTTTTTTTTCACGGTATTCAAACGTCCATAGCTCCCGATGGATGTATTTTATCGGCCCAGAGTTTTGCATTAAGGCATAACAGTCTTAAACATTAATGTATCGAACTTGTAGGATGCATAATTTCTGAGATGGATTTTTGATGACGTCACATGAAAACGAAGAATGGAGAATAATGAATTGTCCTGAAAAAAATGCTCCACAAAGGAGTTATTTTTTAATGACGCCAACTGCATATCGGTAATTACTCACCACATATGTATGAAATACTACAAAAGTGTTTGCTTATCCACTTGACTGTGTGATGTCATGTGTTTCTGGGTAGATATGGACTGGGGAATATCACTTTTTTTTTTTTATGTCAAACCAGTGATAAAAACTTGAGTAATATCCCCCCAGCCCAAATCGACAGAAACACACAGGGGTGTAGTGTATGATTTTGTACCTGTAATCACAAAGGAACTATTGTTCAGTTCTGAAGCCGTATGGTGGGGTTCCTTCACAGTTTAAAGATTAACTAACGTCTGATGTGGCTGACACTGAGAGAGGATTAAGTGATGCATTTTTTCGTGTATCGTACTCTATAATACAAAACAAAATATGAAATTAATTGAAATCAGCCAATTTAATGATAAAAAAATCTTCAGGCAATAGAAAATTTTACCACAACACACTAGTTTCTCGCTCTCTGATTGGTCGATTAACCGTGGCAAATAAGAGTCCAGACAACGATGTGACGCCAGCTAACGCCAGCGTGTCATGTTTTGCAACAAAATACAGCGAAATTTTCTTGTATATTTCTAAATAGCGTGGTAAAAACAAATTTCCACTGGTTTGACGAAGCGCCTCGTGAGTCCACAACATTTTGACCATGTGATGACGTAAATTGTGGTAAATAAGAGTCCACACCACGGCAGATTTCAGATTTCAGCTGTATGCTTGAGTGTATGTGTGTATATGATAGCTACACCCCTGATACAGTCAAGTGGCTAAATATATAGAGGATATTACACAGCGGCGCGTGACGTATGCAAATTACAGTGCCGGTTGTACTTCCATTGGTTTAGAAAATTGATGGTTAGTTTTCCCCGACTCAGATTTGAATAAATGGTTCTTCAGCACACTTTGACTCCGCACACAGGGACATTTAGATACACAATGTTCCTTTAGTTAACCTACATGCACGCTTGCCTGTAGAAGCAGTAGTTTGACAAATATTGACAAAGGCTGTCAGGTGTCCGCTGACCTGTCAACAGTCAGACCTTGGGTGGCGGCTTTATTCTTTGATTGGCAGTGATTATTTGATTACATAAGTTTCGTGAACCAATCAGAAAGCTTCCAAGTGTCACTTACAAACAAATGGAATGTCCGGCGGAGATGCTTCCCCGGACCCCCCGAAAGAGCTTGCCCCGTAAGGCGCTCGCAAATTACTTATTATGTTCGTGGTTTTTGACGCAGTGGGTCAGATTTTTACTGAGCACCTCGGAGGATGAGACTCGAATGACCCAGTTTTTGATAAGGACTAAATAATACTTCAGTACGTATCAGTCAATCGTACCACTAAACTGGCAAAATGTGCGGGTTTGAAAGAGCTAACAAAACAATAGTAAGTATTTTATCATTAGAAGATGAGAAAGAAACATTTTGAGATCTTAATGCGAGACACTAGATAAGAACAATGATATTCCATAATAGACTTGCCCTGATAACACACGTTACAAACTTCTAGCTGTAAAACTACAGTAGTGTGGAACAAATAAAAAGATTTACAAATTTTACTTTGTAACTATATTCGTTGCGACTCAATGGTCGTTTTGAAGACGTATCAATTGCAAGTGAAGGGGTTGCCGCTTCACATGAGCACGAGGGAATAGCCGACTACAGCTCTTGGGTCGTTGTCAAGGACCTCAAAATCAAGTCTCTCTACTTCCGCACCTATGATGATCTGACCATACACGTGATCCATCTTGCTAACGTTAGAAATGACGAAAAGCTCGAGTTGAAAGTGGATAGACCTTTTGGTGGCTTTGAAGACGTTACAGATCAGCTCGACACGCCTGTCGTCAACCTCAGAGCTTAAGGAACTGGCTTGCTACGGATACCACATAATATGGAACTGCAGCTACAGCGTACTGTTATACTGAGAGACACTATATTGTTTTAAGTACAAGTCTTTGTGCGTAATTCACTGATGTGGCTCACTAGCTTGTATCGGTAAGGGAAACTGCATAAAAGGGTATGGTGTTAAAATTATAACTAAAGTTTGTCCTTTCCTTAGACATGCTGTTTGTTACAATAAAGGTACATAATCATTAACCCACTTGTTTTGTATAATTGACAGAGGTCCAAAAAGAAGGAAAACAAAATTATCAAAAGGGCCAAATTGATTACGAATCAGTGCAACCACTTGTTTTGTATATTTGACAGAGGTCCAAAATGAAGGGAAAGAAAATTAACAAAAGGGCTAAATTGATTACGAATCAGTGCAACCCATTCCTTTGCAGTGGTGGCTGAATGGACTTCCCCATTACCGAAGAAAGCGGTCTGCACAGAAGGAACTGAAGTAAAGAAATGAGAAAAAGCAATTTTAGGAACAAGTTTGACAGCATTCAAGACTTATGGCAAGGAGTCATGGTGTCTGACAGTGTCGACTCAATTGCTATGTGGACAAACGCAAACGTTACGGTCAACCCGATCAGCTTCACACGATAATAGGGCAACAAAAGAAACAAATTTTGGATGGAAAGGTTGACCCAAATCAAACTTCATCCAACATCGTCCAACATCATCCGATAGCTGGGTGTCCAAACGAGCGCAAAATGTTGAACCAACATGCTGGCTTCGCTTGGACGGGCCTTAACGTCTACAGCCAATGAGAGCTTGCATTGCAACAGCAATTAAGATATAACACTGCAGCTCCAAGCTGTACTATTTTTGATAAAATTCAGCTTAGTCCAGTTTGCCGGCAAATAATATTTCAGATGTGAAAAAGACTAGCTCAGTCAACCACTCGAGTGATACAATACAATACAATACAATACAATACAATACTTTATTTAATGTGGAAATACACTCAGCTGGAAGCTAGTTTACAGGTATTCCACAACAAAATTGGTAAACTTGATAAAATAGTTCGTCCTAATTAAGTGATATATTATCTCGAAACGTTCTGCTCAAAAATGTCGTCAAGTCGAACAAGATTAATTTTTCTCATTGTTTTCTCACCGCCGTGTTCTTTTCAACAGTCTTCGAGACAAAATAATGCACAGTTCGGCGGTCCAAGACCATGCGTCCGTTGCAAGGCTTTCGCTTTGCTTCCGTCAACACACAGGACTCATTTTCTTGCGCCCATCTATGTCTCACTCATGACCAGTGCAACTCCAGTTTTGCAATCCTTGAGATTTTGCTGTGCAGATTACGACGAGGAATTGACTGAAGAAACTATCGACTTTTGCCTCGGTTCTCCTGCTCTGATGTATAGATTTGTCGACACTATGCAGAAAGAGGTAAACTAGGCCACTCCGTGTAACTTGGATATATCTTAGTGCCACGACTGAGCTTATGGATTACTGAAAAGTCAGCGGTCTGTCAGTGAACGTCATCAGCAGTTTTGCCAGAACTAAAGCGTACATGAAACGGTCGCGGAAGACTATTGCCAAAAAGATGAAACTTAAGTGGACAAGAGATCTTGACATCGACAACCTGGAAGCCAAGGGTTGCTAGCAAAGGTGATACCCTATCACCTGCTACGGTTCACTTGGCTGGACCGTTGCGAAACTGAATTATTGAAGATCGTCTCTTTGACCGACCTGACATTTGCGACACGCTTTTTGGCCACTTACGTACTTGTCAGCGTGAAGGGTTCTCGTTCGATGACATACCAGTACCTGACTTTCGAGATGCTAGATAAGCACGAACGAACGGATGTTTTATAGACCAGACGTGAGACCTCTGTTAAAACGCAAGTGTGGTTATCTTCTGGTGACGCGCAATGGTACACAGTACAGCAAGCTTTGTGACCTGTTATCAAAGTAAGTTTTCGAAGCTATAGGCAAGCATATTCATCCTACTCGTTACCGGCAAATCATCGAGACGGAAGGTGCAAAAGTGTTTAGACTTGCACAACGACGTAAACAAGCATGAGAGCAGCGCCAGTGACAGTGATGGCAAAAACATTCACATCTTCCCTTACACTTCTTGACTATTTTCGGTGTTACACATATGATCATCTTACACAGTCAAACTTGGAAATCAACATAAATCACAGAAATAGTGCTTGTTTTTCTCGTGTAGATTTTTGCGTGCATTGCTCGAATTTACAGATGAAAACCTCTTAGCATGCACCATGTGACACCGGGTGCTGAAGGCACCGGGCTGACGCCTGTATTATTGCCCCCACAAGCCAAAACTTAAGTAAGCATCCTTGGTGTCCCCGTGTAAAAGTTGTTACATGCAGTAAGCAAATACAGTTCGTATACAGAGAAAAAATCGATTGCCCAAAATGGGCGCGCAAGGAGGCATCGGGAATTGTGCTAGCTGCAGAGAACAGTAAGCATAGCAGAATAAGGAAGAGATACGGAAGAGACGGAATAGCGGTTTATTGATTGGTACTCAATATTACACAATTTACCAACTGTCACACCGTGCACAGTATTCGCGAAATGCCATGCATCGATTACTGATCAACTGCACTAATACAATGTCCCATGCATTCATCGCTCTCAAGTGCAAATGACATATTTACAAACCACACTTAAATTGGACAACGATAAAAAATGATGGACATATTTGCAGACCACATTTAAATTGGACAACAAAAATTGACATATAAAATCATATCAAAGTTCTCGAGATTAAGGTGTCCCTAGGGTAAAAGTTCAGCCTTCTTGACGGGGCACAAATATCTGTAGCTGCTGGACGCTCTGAAAGAAACAGGCAGTGTTTGTGTTAGAAAAACGGTCAGAACACACACACACGCAAAAGACAGAAAAGACAAACGAATGAGCGTAGAGTGGACAGCAGGGCTTTCAACGCTACGACGAAGGACAAAAGCTTAAAACCTCAGCCTATATGTTTATCTTTACAGCGTTAGCGTATCGTCATGGACGCATCATGCGGTTTACCCTACGTCGACACAGCAAAACTGCTTTTCACATAACTTGCTCCAACGAAGGACTAGCGCTCGAAACGTCAGCTTCCATTTATTTTACTACTCCTAGGTTTCACACATCGACTCAGAGTCGACTCATTATATACGTGGATTAGCACGCCATTGTAAACGGACAAAGAGACAGAAGCTCAATGATCTTAGCTCAGGAGTGAAGGTCTTGACTAAAATAGTGTATGCTGTAAGTTCATAAATCTCACCGGAGGATTGTCTGGTAGAACTTGAAATAGCGACGCTGGAACAGCCGGGGAAGCCGGGCCACTTCTTAACACGTCAACATACCTGGCTCTCACACCTGATGGACAGATAAATAATAACAACCTGTCAACCCCAAAGCCTGCGATGGTAATAATCGGGAGGCTGTCTTGTTTCTTAATGTTATCTGTCCTTACCGTATCACTGCATATTACATAAAGACGACTTGAGTACAAGTTGAAGTGCACAAATGGGTAATGACATCACTATATTTCTTACGTGCATCGAGTACACATAAAAGTCCTAACACGAGCTTTACCACAAAAAGGACAAAGAGTAGAAAAAGCCCCGTGAACTAAGTTAAATAATGCACGCGACAGTAGTGACAAACAATTCCAAACAGATCAGCATACCAAGTCTTCCAGGCGTTCGACGACTTTTCAAGACGTTTGAAGGGGAGAGGTCATCCACTTTAGTTGAGACACTCCGAACTCCAGCCCAGGGGAGGGGTGGAGAGATAATGTCAGACCCAAGCTGGGAGGCCGTTGGGGGAGGGGGTGGGGGCGCTTTGACCTGAGAGAAGAAAAATTGGCTTAATAGGGTAATGCCGAACAAACACACAAAATAAGACTAAACAAACGACAGATAAGTTGAACAATGATTATCGATTTCTTGAAGAAATTGGAAGCTTTCAGCTACAGCAGTTGTAAAAGAACTGACAGGGAAAACTACTACGAGCTTGAACTATATTACGCCTACACGACGGAAAAAGCTAAAAAATAAAAATAAATAAACAACAACAAAAAACAACACACACAAAAAAAATATGAAACCTGAGAGAAAAACTTAAAAGATGAACAGTTAAAAGGATTTCCGCTCTAAACCCGAATAAATATCATGGTAAACGACACAATTCTTGTACTAAAACAATGTATTTGTAATTGAGAATTTTTCGCCACTTCCTTGAAGATCTTGATGCCAGGCATCTTTTACTGTAGCACCAAAAGAGGATTCACAAAACTCTCAAAGAAACAGAGGGACGAATAGTCCTATCAAACTCTTATTTTGCAATGATAACGCGCGTATTATTGTACATTTTGAGCTAGGAAGGCAACCAAAAACACGCACCTCTTCCCTTACGGTTCTTTACTATTTTCGGTGCTACTCAGACATGATCATCTTGCATAGTCAAACTGGGAAATCGACATAAATCACACAAATGGTGCTTTTTTTTTTTCTTTTTTTTTTCTGGTACAGGCTTGCATTGCTTGAATTTACAGCGGAAACACTCGTAATAATTTTACCTGGTTGGTTTCTTCAGCGGTGTCTACCCATCGTTTAAGTAATTTATCGTAATAGATCTGAAGAAAACGGTGAGATAATAAGTCAGTTCAAGTAGCCTAATTTGTATGCCTGTCATGGCAAATTAGCACATATTTAGTATCAACCTAGCAAAGACGTGCGTTACCGACAGCAATTGCTCCTAGAAATTTCCAATCCATCAACAATAAGCTCCTGATTCCAGCACGATAAATGCCTTAAAGAGCATTCTAAAGATACCCAAACAGACTTAAACCGATTCACCTTTTTCAATATTGATCAATACTAAGCCATTTCAGTGTGGAAAAAGAAAAACAAACAAACAAACAAAAAACTCCTTCTCAGCATAATCCATGAGAGATTGTACTTTGAACTCTAAACTATTGCAACACCTGTAGTAAACGTCAGTTGCAAATCTTACCGTTTTGTTCGTGTCATCCGGCAGTCTCATGTAATTCGACCGACGGGAAAACATTTTCATCACGAAAGATGGCAAAGAGGAGAACCATCCCTGTGATAACATGACGTAAGACACAGATGCTTAGTTAGACGCCATTGCCCGATTCTTCAAAGCTTTATTAGCTAACCCAGGGTTACTTATATTTCCGAAGGCCATAGAGCACACTTAATTTGTTAACTAACCTTTGGGGAATCCTCCTCTGCTGGGCTTACTTCTGTCTCTCTATCCGGGGTCACTCCATCCTTTGACACTGCGAAAACATTTACGCAAAAATAATTTACAAATTGAGGAGGCAGCAGAAAACACATCAAGCTATTTGAAAACGACCCACAAGCAAGTTAGTCTGGACTAATATAGCTTGACCAAGAAAGAGAAGTGAAACAAAAACGGACAGAGTGACATCAACGATATGCACGAGAACACAAAAAGACAGACTGAGATAAGTTGATTTCCAACGTGGAACATGGTCATCAGGTTACCAGATACAGAAGGAACTGTCACTTTTAACTGAAATAAGATAAAGGTCATGTTATAACACCTACTAGCGAGGCTCATCACAGACAGAGACGGTCAAAGCTGTCGAGGTTTACCTGTTTCAAACATCGTCTTGTTCCCACAAGGCACAGCATCCTTTGAAATTAATGGGGCAGCCAGCTCAGAGTCTGTGAGAGGTTCCGATGTGAAGGAAAACCGGGATGAGCCTGTTCGTTCTACGGCAGTCGGGTGATGCTCTGGTCGCACAGGAATGCCCGACAAGGCAGAAACAGTAAGCGTGGAATGTGTGAGGGAGGCACCTCTGGCAATGGCGGGGGAATCGCGACTCTGTATGCCAAGATCCTCGTCGGCATCTCTGCGGCACGAGGTTGGTGGATCGCACATATTGTACTGATGCCTTTGCGATCGTTCTTTCCAGCTTTTCTGGGATTTCTCTACAGTTGTCCGCGCTTTTGGTTTCTGAACTCTAAACGGCATTTGTGGTGATTCATCCCCAGAATCACGGCTGAAAAATGCGCTAACAAATGAGTCCGTTTCATCTGTATTACCAGGTGCTGTTGACGAAATGAATTCTGTGTTCCGATTGGGAAGCGTGTCAGATTTCTTGTTTTCTCCTGCACCATGGTGGCACACAAGTGGCTTTTTGGAGACATGGCGTTGTGTTTGGGGAGTGTTTTCTGGGC
The DNA here is from genome assembly GCA_964036295.1 of Plumapathes pennacea. Taxonomy (NCBI): domain Eukaryota; kingdom Metazoa; phylum Cnidaria; class Anthozoa; order Antipatharia; family Myriopathidae; genus Plumapathes; species Plumapathes pennacea. The sequence goes on from OZ038462.1 coordinate 18,494,263, forward strand.
TTTTCTTTACCTCGACATAACTCACAGGCGTCTGGGAGTTCACCTCAGCCTCTGATGAGCTGCATTCCTGATGCCAAGCGTTTACATCGCTATGTACTCTATTCCTCGTGTTGACACGATTCCCCTCGCATGCTTCCTCTGGTACGTCCTTCATTGTAGTCATCTTGATAGCCAAGGACTCCAGTGTATCAAGGACAACGGAAGTTGTGAGATCATTGCTCCCAAACTTAAGTTCGTCAACCAACTCCGCTCGCTCGTGTTTCGCCGCGCAGGATTTTCTGCTGTTGTCAGGCACAAAAACTGCTTGTGAACCACTTGGTTCTCCGTCGGATTTCTCGCTAGAATTAGCAAGCACAGAAACTGCTTGTGAACCACTTCGTTCTCCGTCGGAGTTTTCTTTGACTTTGGCAGGAACAGAAACTACTTCACTTGGTTCTCCGTTCGATTTGTCGTTAATTTTGGCAGGAACAGAAACTGCTTGTGAACCACTTGGTTTTCCGTTGGATTTGTCGTTACCTTTGACAGGAACAGAAACTGCTTGTGAACCGCTTGGTTCTCCATCGGATTTATCGTTGACTTTGACAGGAACAGAACCTGCTTCACTTGGTTCTCCGTTGAATTTGTCGTTACCTTTGGCAGGAACAGAAACTGCTTGTGAACCACTTGGTTCTCCATCGGATTTATCATTGACTTTGACAGGAACAGAAACTGCTTGTGAACCACTTGGTTCTCCATCGGATTTATCATTGACTTTGACAGGAACAGAAACTGCTTCACTTGGTTCTCCGTTGAATTTGTCGTTACCTTTGGCAGGAACAGAAACTGCTTGTAAACCACTTGGTTCTCCATCGGGTTTGTCCTTGACTTTCGCAGGAACACAAACTGCTTGTAAACCACTTTTTTCTCTTGGTTCGTCGGAATTACCACTTAATATTAAGGATATACGATCAATCTTACTCAGTAAACGAGCACATGCCGCTCGTAAGTCGTGTCGGTCTCCGCCAGTTTCATTGGTCGCCTTCGTACATTGTTCATCAGATTTGATTGGCCGATGAACTCTCTAAAAGAAACAAGGTACGTACATGTAAAGTTCGGCTATGTTAATAATAAAAAGCCGATTGATTAAAATGCACATGAGAGATTGAAAGAAACTTGGAAAAACAGGAATATGTCGCGACCACCAACTACGACGTAACACAGGCGGGGTATGACCAGGTACTGGATAAGCTAATAAGGAAACCCGAATGGAATTGGAACACGCCAGTAGATTGTGTCGCTAAGTACAACTAGCTCATCAAAATATAATTTTTTTTGGCATGGCCCTGGTATATAGAAAACCTACATATTGTCTGCAATAGTTTTGGAACTTACCTGTTTATCTTGCAGTCGCCTCTTCAACATCTCTTTCCAGTCAGGAACGCAAACTTTTACGTCACTCGCAGTATAATAAGGGACAAAGTGGTCACTCATCTAACAAGAAAATAAGTATCAAATTAGTTTACTAGAAGCAGCTCGTAACATACCCGGAACCGATTAATAATGGTAATAGGACTGAGTGGAGTCCGATTCGGTCTGTAATCATACGAGTGATTACGAAATCGGACGACCGCGCTTCGCGGGAGTCTGATTTCGTAATCACTCGTATGATTACAGACCGACATCGGACGACACGAAGTCCTCTTACTAACTAATCATAAATATTACAATTTCTGAGAATGAAGTGATCATATAGCTTCAGCGTCTTCTCCTGTACTATACATAAAAACAAAGCATCAAGAAGTACTTCATCGTCGATCTATTTTAACACGCGCGTACACACGGTTCGGCGTTTGTAAACACGCCGCTTGTTCGTAGTTATCTAGCTCTCAGTTATATCAACTTAAAATACTTGAGAGAAAGAAGAAGCTAATTTACCCAATGATTTGAGTTGAATGCGGATTTTTGAAGTAAAAGTAAAAAATGTGTAAGTTCTTTACACTCAGTAAAAATCAGTAAACCCATCACGAACTCACAAATTGAAAGACAGTTTATTTCGACTTTTCAGGTTTACATTTTTTAACATAACAGGTACTTTGAAACTCAGAATACTAGTTTATTTTTTTCACAGAAGTTTACTCCAAAGCATTCAAAGGAAATATTCAAGACTGAAAAAATCTGTATCTTAGCGGGTCGGCACAGCAATTACAAACTTACCGATTTCTTGACGGCTTAATTTTCTAGGAGCGTTTGTCCATCACAGTCCATCAAAACAAAGTTAAGTTTCTTCCATGATTTTGAAATGAATTAACGACGTTCATTGACATTGGCCGAGCCGTAAGTTTCAGAGTGTCTATAGCACAGCATGCTGGCGATGTCGTGAACTAAACAAACGCGCCCGACCGGCGAAAATTTCCTGTCTTCTTTCGTTACATAGTGACTGTTCATGTTCTTTGATTGACCACAAACTGTTCCTTGCATGTTAAGTTGTCCAAGAATTAACAAAATTCGCCTTTCGAGAAGCCACAAACTCACACCGGCAATCGAGTTTTCCACTGAAAATCAGTGTAACGCTGATTGGTGCATTTAAATTTCACTCTTGCTTATGATTGGTCAAGCCAACTGTCCGATTACAGAACAAAGAAGTATCCGATTACAGAACAATAGGTGTCCAATTAATGATTAATCGGGGGGGTTTATGAACCAATCACATTCGAGGAAATTGTAATATTTATGATTATAGCGGTAATTAGAGTAGCTTTTGCAATAAGGTGAACAACACATCATTTGCTGCGCATTTAACTCTGCAAATGCCAAATCAGGAACGACATGCGTTAAACCAATTTTGAGTGCTGGCGTTACAAATTTCCAGTAATGAAGTATAAATCTTATGAACAGTGAAGTTTGACCCCGTGTGTCGTTTAAAAGCATCACGTTATTACCTGATCTGATTTCTAGTTATCGTTGCCTGCCGGCGAAAGACCTGCTCTGACAGCAATGATTTATGTCCAAAATGCAAATGCTCACCTCCATGACAATATTCAGCAGTTCAACACTAAACATGTGCGACGATTTCACCATCAGAGAAGCCATCCCTTCAAAATGGTAGAGTGCCTTCACACGCACCGCATCCGTAATATCTCTTTGCGTCACAGTACCTGTATTGTTCCTGTGACTTCGGCCAACTACTTTATCAACTAGCCCAGGTTCTACCTTGCGGTTCAGTATTTGCCCACTGTACTCTTTTGTACTCTGAGAACTCGTCACTTTCGCCTTGGTTGCGCAAGACGTGATAGGCGGTGAAACTGTGTGCTGCCTAAGTTGGCCTACGCTGGGTTCTTCTGTTCCCACAGTTGACAACTCATCTGTTTCTTTAAACAAAGTAGCATTTGTCAATTTTGCCTTGGTTCTGCAGGACGTGATAGGCGGTGAAACTGTGTGTTGCATAAGTTGACCTGTGCTTGATCCTCCTGTTCCCTGAGTCGACAACTCACCTCTTTCCTTCAACAGACTAGCATTTGGCAATTTTGCCTTGGTTGCGTAAGACGTGATAGGCGGTGAAATTGTGTGTTGCCTAAGTTGGCCTGCGCTGGGTTCTTCTGTTCCCTTAGTCGACAACTCATCTGTTTCTTTAAACAGAATAGCATTTGTCAATTTTGCCTTGGTTCTGCAGGACGTGATAGGCGGTGAAACTGTGTGTTGCCTAAGTTGGCCTGCGCTGGGTTCTTCTGTGCCCTTAGTCGACAACTCATTTGCTTCTTTAAACAGGATAGCATTTGGCAATTTTGCCTTGGTTGCGCAGAACGTTATAGGCGGTGAAACTGTGTGTTGCTTAATTTGGCCTGCGCTGGATACTTCAGTTCCCCGGGTTGACAACTCATCTGTTTCCTTCAACAGAATAGCATTTGTCAATTTTCCCTTGGTGGCGCAGAACGTGATAGGCGGTGAAACTGCGTGTTGGCTCATATGGCCTGTGCTGGATCCTTCTGTTCCCACAGCAGACAACTCATCTGTTTCCTTCAACAGAACAGCATTTGTCAATTTTGTCTTGCTTTCGCAGGACGTGGTAGGCGGTGAAACTGTGTGTTGGCTATTAATTTGACCTGCGCTGGCTCCTTCAGTTCCCCAGGTTAACAACTCATCTGTTTCTTTAAACAGAATAGCACTGGTAAATTTTGCCTTTGTTCCGCAGGACGTGATAGGCGGTAAAACTGTGTGTTGCCTAAGTTGGCCTGCGCTGGATCCTTCTGTTCCCTTAGTCAACAACTCATCTGTTTCCTTCAAAAGAGTAGCATTTGTCAATTTTGCCTTGGTTGCGCAGGACGCGATAGGCGGTGAAGCTGTGTGTTGGCTATTAATTTGACCTGCGCTGGATCCTTCAGTTCCAAGGGTTGACAACTCATCTGTTTCTTTAAACAGAATAATACTGGTCAATTTTGCCTTTGTTCCGCAGGACGTGATAGGCCGCGGTGAAATTGTGTGCTGCCTAAGTTGGCGTGCGCTGGATCCTTCTGTTCCCTTAGTCAACAACTCATCTGTTTCCTTCAAAAGAGTAGCATTCTTCAATTTTGCCTTGGTTGCGCAGGACGTGATAGGCGGTGAAGCTGTGTGTTGGCTATTAATTTGGCCTGCGCTGGATCCTCCAGTTCCTAGGGTTGACATCTCATCTGTTTCCTTAAACAGAATAGCACTGGTAAATTTTGCCTTCGTTTCGCAGGACGTGATAGACGGTGAAACTGTGTGTTGCCTAAGTTGGCCTGCGCTGGGTTCTTCTGTTCCCTTAGTCGACAACTCATTTGCTTCTTTAAACAGAATAGCATTTGTCAATTTTGCCTTGGCTGCGCAGGACGTGATAACCGGTGAAACTGTGTGTTGCCTAAGTTGGCGTGCGCTGGGTTCTTCTGTTCCCTTAGTCGACAACTCATCTGTTTCCTTCAAAAGAGTAGCATTCTTCAATTTTCCCTTGGTGGCGCAGGACGTGATAGCCGGTGAAACTGTGTGTTGCCTAAGTTGGCGTGCGCTGGGTTCTTCTGTTCCCTTAGTCGACAACTCATCTGTTTCCTTCAAAAGAGTAGCATTCTTCAATTTTCCCTTGGTGGCGCAGGACGTGATAGCCGGTGAAACTGTGTGTTGACTAAGTTGGCCTGCGCTGGGTTCTTCTGTTCCCTTAGTAGACAACTTATCTGTTTCCTTCAACAGAATAGCATTTGTCAATTTTGCCTTGGCTGCGCAGGACGTGATAGCCGGTGAAACTGTGTGTTGCCTAAGTTGGCGTGCGCTGGGTTCTTCTGTTCCCTTAGTCGACAACTCATCTGTTTCCTTCAAAAGAGTAGCATTCTTCAATTTTCCCTTGGTGGCGCAGAACGTGATAGGCGATGGAATTGTGTGTTGGCTCATTTGGCCTGCGCTAGATCCTTCTGTTCCCACAGTTGACAACTCATCGGTTTCCTTCAACAGAACAGCATTTGCCAATTTTGCCTTGATTTCGCAGTACGTGGTAGGCGGTGAAACTGTGTGTTGGCTATTAATTTGACCTGCGCTGGCTCCTTCAGTTCCCCGGGTCAACAACTCATCTGTTTCTTTAAACAGAATAGTACTGGTCAATTTTGCCTTTGTTCCGCAGGACGTGATAGGTGGTGAAACTGTGTGTTGCCTAAGTTGGCCTGCGTTGGATCCTTCTGTTCCCTTAGTCAACAACTCATCTGTTTCCTTCAAAAGAGTAGCATTATTCAATTTTGCCTTGGTTGCGCAGGACGCGATAGACGGTGAAGCTGTGTGTTGGCTATTAATTTGGCCTGCGCTGGATCCTCCAGTTCCTAGGGTTGACAACTCATCTGTTTCCTTAAACAGAATAGCACTGGTCAATTTTGCCTTCGTTTCACAGGGCGTGATAGGCGGTGGAACTGCTTGTTGGCTAATTTGGCCTGCCCAGGATCCTTCAGTTCCCCGGGCTGGCAACTCATCTGTTTCTTTAAACAGAATAGCACTGGTAAATTTTGCCTTCGTTTCGCAGGAAGTGATAGGCGGTGAAACTGTGTGTTGGCTAAGTTGGCCTGCGCTGGATCCTTCTGTTTCCTTAGTCGGCAAATCATCTGTTTCTTTAAACAGGATAGCATTTGTCAATTTTGCCTTGGTTGCGCAGGACGTGATAGGCAGTGAAACTGTGTGTTGGCTATTAATTTGGCCTGCGCTAGATCCTTCAGTTCCCCGGGCTGGCAACTCATCTGTTTCTTTAAACAGAATAGCACTGGTAAATTTTGCCTTCGTTTCGCAGGAAGTGATAGGCGGTGAAACTGTGTGTTGGCTAAGTTGGCCTGCGCTGGATCCTTCTGTTTCCTTAGTCGGCAAATCATCTGTTTCTTTAAACAGGATAGCATTTGTCAATTTTGCCTTGGTTGCGCAGGACGTGATAGGCGGTGAAACTGTGTGTTGGCTATTAATTTGGCCTGCGCTAGATCCTTCAGTTCCCTGGGATGACAACTCATCTGTTTCTTTAAACAGAATAGCACTGGTCAATTTTGCCTCTGTTCCACAGGACGTGATAGGCGGTGAAACTGTGTGTTGCCTAAGTTGGCCTGCCCAGGATCCTTCAGTTTCCCGGGTTGACAATTCATCTGTTTCTTTAAACAGAATAGCACTGGTCAATTTTGCCTTCGTTTCGCAGGACGTGGTAGGCGGTGAAACTGTGTGTTGGCTATTAATTTGACCTGCGCTGGCTCCTTCAGTTCCCCGGGTTAACAACTCATCTGTTTCTTTAAACAGAATAACACTGGTCAATTTTGCCCTCGTTTCGCAGGACGTGTTAGGCGGTGAAACTGTGTGCTGCCTAAGTTGGCCTGCGCTGGATCCTTCTGTTCCCTTAGTCGACAACTCATCTGTTCCCTTCAACAGAATAGCATTTGTCAATTTTGCCTTGGTTGCGCAGGACGTGATAGGCGGTGAAACTGTGTGTTGGCTATTAATTTGGCCTGCGCTGGATCCTTCAGTTCCCTGGGTTGACAACTCATCTGTTTCTTTAAACAGAATAGCACTGGTCAATTTTTCCTTGGTTTCGCAGAACGTGATAGGTGGTGGAACTTTGTATTGGCTTATTTGGTCTGCGGTTGATCTTTCTGTTCCTTCAGTGGACGATTTATCTGTTCCGCTGAACAGAATACCATTCGTCAATTCTGCCTTGGTTGCGCAGGGCGTCATAGGCGGTGGAACTGTGTTTGGGCTGCTTTGGGCTGCGGTGGATCCTTCAGCTCCCTTGATTGACAACACATCTGTTTCTTTAAACAAAATAGCACTCGTAACCTTTGTCTTGGTTGCGGAGGGGGTGATAGGCGGTGGAACTGTGTGAGGAGCACCTCCGTTTGCTCCGCCAGTACTCTTTGCATGTGTACCTCCCGGCCTTCCAGGTTTTTCCTTGAGCTTTAGTTTCTGCTCGCCATCGTCTCTCGTGGCTTCGGCCATGGTGGCCTTTATGGCGTCAGATCTAGAAGAAGTATCGTTCTTCTTTGCTACAGGGCTTCTCATAAGCCTGGTGATGGCGCTCGGAAGCTTTTCGGATGTTGACGCGCATGACTGAGCACCTGTTTCAAGGCAGGTCACTGCCTGACGTGGATATTCAGTAGACATCGCCTGCTGTGGAAGGGGTTTGTTGAAGACACCCGCTTCAAACCAGGAACCTTCTTCCCCAGGGTATTCCATGAGTGGCATGCTCGTTGGTGGGACTGGATACCTATCACAAGGAATCACATGTGATCTTGAGGATTGAGTGGTATTGCATTGTGGAGACCGACCGGGAGAGCGACTTCGTTGAAACATTTCCCTTGGTACAGTGGACCTGGGCTGTTCTTGTACCACCTGGACATTTGCAGCTGAAGTGACGCAGCGGCGACGGATGGTGTTCCGATCTGCGCCAACATCATCTCCAAAAAAGCACGGTGCACATTTCTTCGCTAGGCTCAGCATTGTCAAAGACCTCATCACTCTGCAAGAGTTGATAACACAAATTAAATTTTATTAACTTTTTTTTCTACATTTTTAGCCCATTCTACATTTTTATAAAGCACCCATGACTAATTCTCGTGAATAAAAACACATTACTGTTGACTCAACACGTGTGCAAGCTTGTAACATTTTGAACTTGCTACTTACCGGTACCTGCGTGAACCCTTCATATTCCAGAAAATCTCTTACTTTTCTGTACACCACGCTGCTAAAAATACATACAAAGCACATTAATATTCAATTGTACAGTCATTTATAATATTGCACATGTTTTTAAATTGACAGCACATGGTGCTTTTAATTTAGTTAAAAACAAATCCTTTTCTGGAGGGGACAGTCTTGTTTATGCAAGAATTGGGTACCGTTTACTGTAGTATAGAACCACTGCAATTTTGCTTACATTATGACTCACCATTCTGAAATGGATATAAAAGCATTATGCACAAACACAAAATACAGATAATAATTATTACAATTATCGCATATGGCTATAAGTGCCCTCTCAATGGGCCAGGAAAGATTGGAAACCTTAGCTTTGCAATTATAATTCAGAAAACTGCAGACATCATAATTTTCTTTGTTTGGAGCGAGTCGATAATAATCTAAAGTACCATACTAGGAGCATACCATACCAGAAATATTTGTTTTGCACATCATTCTGAAAACTGCAGACATCATAATTTTCTATGTTTAGCCATACCAGGAGCATACTACATACTAGAAACATTTGTTTTTGCACATCATTCTGAAAACTGCAGACATCATAATTTTCTCTGTTTAGAGTCAAATAATAATCTGAAGTATCATACTGTATAATTCGGTGTTTTGAGTCACAAAATGAAACACATTCAGCTAATTCTAATATGAAAAAGAAGGGATAAGAACATGACGCCTCTTTGTGTCAAGGATTGCAACTTCATCAGAATAACTGCTAGTTTGAGAAATGAGTCTGTCTATTATAAAAAATATTCCAGATTATTAAAAACTGGACCATGGATATTGGATTTCTAGGCTTTGATTGGTTCCTTGGACATGGGTTATCAGCTCTTATGACCCATCAAATATTTCCCCCCGGGCGTGATTGGTAGAATCGTGACACGTGACTGAATAACGTACACTCACGAGCGGACGTTATCAGCGAATAACCCCCGCCTGGTGAACTATCGCTGTTTATTGACAATGTCCGAACACAATTTTAAATATTAATCACAAAAAACCATTACGAGATGACTACCGAGGACATCAATTCATTTGTCGAAAAAGCAGTTGCAGAAAGCACCAAAGAGCTTCACAGTCCTTGCACCATTATTTGCGCTGCGAGAGGAAATAGTTGAAGGATAATAAAGACAATAAACTACTCTTGGCTTCGGAAATATGCACGGATAATTGTCCTTGGACATTATCTGTTCCTCGAAGCTCACACTTGCCCTCGAGCTTCGCTCTTGGGCAACTGTATGCTTCTCGGAACAGATAATATCCGCGGACAATTATCCGTGCATATTTCCTTGCCAAAAGTAGTTTATTGTTTATATATCCAATGGGCGGACAAATATGGTCAGAATGAACGCGTGAGCGACGAAGAAATGTGGAGAAAGTTTTTTCAGATATCACAACCTTTTCAGTAGCCTGCGAAACAGGCCCTTGTGTAGCGTCCGTTGGCCGCGTTCAGTTGTCCACGCGTGGTCGGCAAGAGGGGGCTTGTGTAGCGTCCGAAGAGGGGAATACAAGGGCCCCTAGTATACACCTTGCCCCAGACTCCGACGCAGCCACAATCCTCGCCCTAGACTCCGACGCGGCCATAAAACGATTCAACGTTCTAACTGCTCGAGAAAAACCAACCCCCAGGGCCTGTTTCGCAGGCTACCTTTTCAGAGTCCCAAGTGAGAAATATTTAACAACACTAATTGCTCGCGGGGTGTGGCCCCGGCGAGCTTAAAAATGGAGTTTTTTTTTTCTTCTGGGTCGAGAATCAGCACACGGTGATTGGTTCATATGATCACGTGATATGCGATGACGTAAACCGCCGCCCGGTTGGCTCAGTTGGTTGAGTGCCGGTCTTTCGTGCGGTAGGTCGCGGGTTCGAACCCCGGCCGGACCAGCACTCAGGGTCTTAAAATAACTGAAGAGAAGATGCTGCCTTTGTTTCTAACAGCAAATGGTAAGATCTTCACTTGGCTCGGCTGACTACGTAAAATGGCGGTCCCGTCTCCCTAGATACTTCTATACTTGATGACAGGGGGGGACGTAAAAGAACCACTGAGGACGTAAACAAATTTCTGGCAGTGACCACCCTCAGTGCCTGTACTCCACAGTAATATGGCGAAGCCAAATTGTTGCTGAAAAGCCCCTTGAGGGGAGCATCAATAAAAATATGTATGTAATGTATGTAATTGACTTCGCTAAACAACTCGAGATGTGGCCAGTGAATATTGCTCGTTACTTGTGTGTAAAAGTTAACTGCATCCCATCCAAACTCAACACCATTGGGCTCTGTGGAACATGCACGGATAAACTGGATTTTAGGGAACGACTTGACTTTGGCTTGCGTTCTTAAGTTCACCGCAGAAGCTTTGAGAATAGCCGTAAACAAATGTTTGATGGATACCGCTCGGGGATTGCAAATTTCTCTGTCGCCGCTAAATATTTAGTCCCGACGAAACTTTCTGTGGCGGCACGAAATACTTCTGGGAAGATAACAGGCCGAAAACGGAAACCAAAGCTACAATGAGCTTTAGCCGCAAAACAATGGCGATTTATGCTTTACTTTGTACATGACATCTGTTGCCTCATAAAATTCTTCTGCTTATCGTACTTTGCCTGTTGAAATATTTCTTTCATTCTATCATGTAGCCTTTGTTTCGCAATGGCCATTGTATACCAGATATGAAAAATACACCGAAATAGTCCTGAGCATTGAGTTTGCAGTTCACAAATGACTGAACACACTGTGAACAAAACCGCAATAATATTGACGTAAACAAGTGTCGTGTTACATTCCTCGCTTGTTACAGAACACGAAAACTCGAAAGTCTGATAGAAGAAACGTATTCAGTTAATAAAAGAAAACACAAAAGTATTGAAGCGAAGGCTGGATTAATCGTGGCCTCTCATTACAAATAAGAGTCGAAGTCAAATCAATTGTGCATAAAAAGATATGTCACGCATTCTCAAAATGCAGGGTCGCTCAACCTTTAAGAAGCAAGTGTATGAGTGTTGTAATGATAATTTATAGTTTAATCATATTTCATTTGAGCAAGGTGTCAACAGCCAAGTTCTCTATAACTGTGTGATATTTTTCTGGTGAGAAACTGGAATTAAGTCTCTCTTGGGAGTTCCACTCTTGTCCCTACTTTCCATTTTAGTATATTCTGGTCTCGACGCAACTCACGCCGCGAGCTCACTGGCAATGCCAGTCTAGTTAAAGAATGAGCAAAGAGGGAAAAAAATGCATGGCTCAAGTGTTTTTACACAACAGCAAAGGGAACAAGATGGCACCTTCGCTCAAGTCGATACGAGCAGCCATTGATCGATCGCTCACTTCGGTTCGCCTCCGTGATGTAAACAGTTTTCCATCACCACCGACTCTGCCCTTACAGAAGCAAATATAGTTTTCTTCTTCAATATTCCTTGCAGATGTTCAAGCATCTCCAGCTTCAGTTCTCATTCAGCACAGCCAGTTGTCAGTTTCAACAGCATCACAAACGTCGCACACGGTGAGCAAAGAAAGCGATTCCCTCCATAATGTGATGTTTATATACAACTGTACCAACATCCAAGTTTTCAATAATTTTGGTACATCACCTTAAGATATTTTTGTAAATTCCTTCTGAGAGTGTTTGTGCGGTGTAATTCCACGAGAATGTGTTCTTCATTTGATTTTCATTTATTCAGCTATCAGCCCGTTCGCAAAGACGCTGTCATAGTGTTGCGGTAATCATGTGATCATTGTATTTTTGGAGCGGAAGTTTTTGAGTCATCTTCCGGTATTTTTTGCATCAAGTAAAATCACTTCGGAGAGTACAGTAGTTTTTGGTCCAGTTTTTAATAAAACAATTATCCTACTTGGGCTTTCCGAATATGGATTGATAATAACCAACTCGGCGCAGAGCCTCGTTGGTTATATATTTTATCAATCCATATTCGGCACACCCTCATAGGATAATATTGTTAAATAATACAATATCATGCATAAATTATATTAAATATTAATAATGTATACTTATTCCAAAATAGTCCCTATTATGAGCTTGTGCCCCAAATACAACTTTGCTCAAAACCTACTGAACTGTTTGCATGAAACATGTTCAAAGCACCTAAAAATGTAAAAAGTATAACCACTGTAACTTAAAGTCTGTGGTAAATCTGGACATGGCCTCATGCATGTCTGGTACTCCACAGTCACACTCCTCTTAATTGAACAGTTTGCAGTTGTCATTATATGAAATAAAATGTCTATAAAAACAATGACATTTTTTTTATTTCATCATGTACAATATATTATAACATAAGAGGACTACATGCTGTCCAATTTTGGCAGACCTTTGAATTTTTCAAATCCAATTATTTCCAAACTGGACAGATAGTGCTTATACCAAATAAATGTGCCTACAGACAATACCTGTATCCACCGAAAGAATATTCATCTGAATCTGTTTGACCATCTGCAAAGTATTCCAAGACAAAAAATTAGTTTATAATACATTATTAGCAGAATCCTAGCTGCTATATTATACTGCGATGCCAATGCTTTGTTCAAATTAGGTATTTTCCTTGCTTTCCTACTAATTCACAATTGAGCACCCAAACTACCAATAACTTTGCCTCCCTCTCCTTCCCCTTCCCTATGAGCAGTGATCATATCTTTTAATCCTCTTTTAATCATGCAATGGATGCATGTATTTTCCTTTTATCTATTCATGTTTTTCTTGCTGTTCTGTGTCCCTATTTTAAAGTTGAACAAAATAAAAAAGCCATCATTTCGATGGAATTGAAGAGAAATAACAGGCCAATAAAAAAAATTAAAAAAATTAAAAAACTACCCTGGCGACGGAAAATCAGCAAACAACAAACAGAAAAGCAAGTCACGAAAGTGAAAAACAAAAACAAAAAAACAAATCCAAGTTTTATAATCGACAAAACAAACGCCCCAAAACTGTGAAATCAATAGACATTCTCCAATCAAGCAGCTAACAAAAACTGCACAAACCAAAGTTGCAAACAACTTAGTTGAACTGTAGTTGAAATCAAGAATAAAAACATGAACAAAACGCAAATCAATATATTCACAAACTACATGTACTGCAATACGTTAAAGCATCACCTGATAAAGCATCGTTTTCTCCATTTAGCGAGTTTCCCATCGTTTAAAAGAGGAAAAACAATACGACGTCCGCTCTATACGAGCGCATCGATTCAACTGACCAAACTCTGAGCAGCAATTATGACTTCACAACTAATCAGAGACTAAATACGTCACGAGAGAGCGCGCACAAGAAGAAAAGTACAAAATGTTAATCAATGCAGTTAGTTAATTAATCAATCAGTTAGTTAGTTAATCAATGTTAATCAATGCACAAGAAGAAAAGTACAAAATGTTAATCAATGCATGTTGGTGACTGACGTTTCGACTACCTGAGCGGAAGTCATCTTCTTGACTCTGAAGATGACTTCCGCTCAGGTAGTCTCCAACTTTTCACTTGACTCTGAAGATGACTTCCGCTTAGGTAGTCGAAACGTCAGTCACCAACAACAGTCTTTCTGGAGACTACTCTAACCCGGACGATCACAACCAACCTACAGATCGAATGGTCTCACATATACTGTATGTCATATATATGTTCACTAAAATTTAGTCTATAGTTATTGGCTAGCCTTGTCAGTACAAAGTTGGCAACTGGCGTCTTTTAAACATCTTTACCGCTGGCTTACATGTATGACATAAGCAGAAAGTGCAAGCATAAGCATAAGAGAGCCACAGTGCAACATAAGAATAAGCATAGGGAAAAAAATCCATTCCTTATGCTTTTGTTGCACTGTGGCTCTCTTCTTTTGTTGCACTGTAGCTTCTTCTTTTGTTGCACTGTGGCTCTCTTGTCAATTATCCTTATGCTCTTGCACCTGTGTTTATGTTGTTTTTGCAGAGATGTAAACCAGTCTTTTAATATCAACTCACAAGTATCTACATTTGTGACCCATCAAATATTTCCTCCCGTGCGTGATTGGTAGAATCGTGACACGTGACCAAATAACGTCCGCTCATGAGTGGACGTTATGAGCGAATAACCCCCGCCTGGCGAACTAACGCTGTTTACTGACAATATCCGAACGCAATTTTATACATTTAATCACAAAAATCATTACAAGATGACTACTGAGGAGGACCTCAATTTATTGGTTGAAAAAGCAGTTCCAGAAAGCACTAAAAAGCTTCACAATTTCCATGCCATTATTTGCACTGCGAGAGGAAATATTTGAAGGATAATAAAGACAATAAACTACTTTTGGCTTTGGAAATATGCACAAATAATTGTCCTTGGACATTATCTGTTCCTCGAAGCTCACAGTTGCCCTTGAGCTTTGCTCTCGGGCAACTGTTCGCTTCTTGGAACAGAGGATATCCTCAGACAATTATCCGTGCATATTTCCTCGCCAAAAGTAGTTTATTGTTTATGTAGCTGTTTGCATCAGACTCTACTTTTTTATCATTTGAATGTTATTTTTAATGTTATTCTTTTCTGAAGATCTTTTGGATGAAGCTTTGGCATCCTGTGTCAACATGCTCGGCAATGAAAACAGACATCGTTCCTGGGATGACAGAATGGCAGCATTGTCAGAAAACTGGGACAACTGCAGAGAAGAGTTGATTAAAATCATGAGTAAAAGAGAAGCTGCTATGTCCTCTGAGTGCTGTGAATGCACATCCTCTGCAGCATCCCTAGTTTGTTGTTTGGAGTGCCACAAACTCTTGTGTGGCCCTTGTGATCAGCTGCTTCATTCCTATTTTTGTCTTGCATGATTGTGAAATTTGGATTGATGGCTCCTTCAAACTAGTACCTTCAACAACTGACGTGCAAATGAGAATGGAGAACTTGTTCAACTAAGTAAGAATTATTGGGTTTTTGAGCAGAAACAAGTCTGTACTTTATTTGTTTGTACATTGACTGCATGGGTATGAAAAGAAAACCTAGGTTTTCCCTGTGTTTAAAGTGTGCTGTCATCCCACTGCTTTTTGCAAACAGTTCACTGCCTGACTCACAAAAAGGTCAAAAGGTTTAAGTTTTCTTAATTTGTAACTTACATAATTTCTTATACAAGGTTGTTACTGAATTTAAATTAAAAGAACAGATAAACAGACTGATTATTACATTTATTATTCATAATGTTTGTGCACTGATGACGTGCTAATAAATTAATGCATTGACCATGTAAAAAGTGTTTGCTGTAGAGCCGTTTTCGGATGACTGTCGAAAGTAATTGTGTGATTGCTTCGGTTTTGCGTTTGCTTCGCTTTCGGATTGGTCCACACGAGTTTGTCAGCATGCTCAGCCAATCAGAGACAAAACCAAAACCAAAACCAAACACTTCTCACGCAAGCGATGGCGTGTACTCCCACTGCTGATTGGAAAGTAAAACCAAACGCAAGACCAAACGCAAATTACTTTGGCTTCCAATTGGCTGAACTGTTTTCTC
Organism: Plumapathes pennacea; assembly: GCA_964036295.1. Lineage (NCBI taxonomy): Eukaryota > Metazoa > Cnidaria > Anthozoa > Antipatharia > Myriopathidae > Plumapathes > Plumapathes pennacea. The sequence goes on from OZ038462.1 coordinate 18,509,923, forward strand.
TCAGTCTCTGTGATTGGCCTGTGTGATTACTTTGGTTTTGGTTTTCGACAGTCATCTGAAAACGGCTCTAAGGTGATCAATTACTATATGGCAAAGCAATAATTTTATCCTTTTGTTTTATTGTGTACCCTTTGCAGAGTGGTGCTTGCTAGTTAGTAGACCCCTTATGTGTCCTGCATGTCCAGCTGCAAATATGAGGGAATGTCCTAGCAATGGGACAACAGTATTGTAGTCACTGAATAAGGTAATTTTAAATACAATTTTTGTAAACCATCTTTTCAGCTCTCATTAGTCTGTATCAATCTAGTTACATGTTATAACTGTCAATGGTCTGCATAATAAAATAATATTAGTATACATTTAACATAACTCGATACTATTTGTTTCATTTTATTATAAGTAGAATGGTGATAGGCTTGATTTCCATTCAACACTGGGGCAAGTACCTATCAAGACTTGGTAAATTTTGATATGCCTTACATTTTTTAATAGAACCTCCACCAACTCTTTTTGTTAGAGCACTTGAAGATATATCACATTCAGGAAGCAGAATAAGTTTATATTTTCAATGGATTAGACTTGTAGTTATAGTCTGCGGTGGCCTTTTCAAGTATGTTTCATCCATATGTGTTTTCATTTCATTTATTTTTATTTATTTTTTTTTTCAGGCACCAACAATATTAATGCCACTGCATTTGGCCGTGCTTTTAGAGAGTGGAAACTCTGCCAGCATGAACTTGAGAACTTAGCTGGTCATGACTGGATACCGAATCAAAATGCATGTTAACTCTACACAGTAATTTAGAGGTCAAACTAGTAAATATTTGCACGAGAAATCACTGTTACAAGTAGGTGTACTAGAATTGCAAAATTGGCTATTTTTTTAACAAGTGCATAGGTTATAGCTGTTGCATATTTCAAAAAACGTTCACCTTTGGCCTAAATTCAGTATCGCATGAAACTTTTAGGGAACCTTTCTGAAACTATAACAAAGGTTTGCATATGCAACTTTTAATAATTCATACATGGAACGAGCGAACGCGAGCGGGGAGAGGAGACTAAAAAATGCTACCCTTTGGGGTGGCACTTACCTATATGGCTTGTATATGGGAGTACCTCCACCTGGGAGCTTACCCTCAACCGAGTATACCGCAAAACAAGCGACCGCCAGCCCTCTCAATCTTGCCTCCTGTCCTTCCCGCGTAAAATGGTAATGTCCCGCCAATGTAATTTTATTCCACAAACAGGAACTGGATGCCTGTCGTGCTGATTTTATGCCCGGGAGTGTACTCAATAGAAATTTGGGTAAGGGGGTTCCGCTGACTCGATAAAACCTGACCCTATTCACGACGCAGGAATGTAAATTTTGTTACCCTGTCTAAGACGAAGTGCTCTAATTTGATATTCTGTATTTAATATTCCAGTCAGAGAGATAAGTTAGCCTGCGTTGCACGCGTTTGCACTGGAGCATACGAAGAAATCGCGCTAAAAAATGGCGACTGCAAAAATTTTGGTCGAGGGGGGAGGGCAAAAGGAGATCTTCGGAAAATAACCTTGTTTAAGACACGAAAAATTTAAAATTTAATAGCCTTTTTAAGACAGAGGACCTGAAAATGATACCCTACCTGGCGGAACGTCCCTATATGGAAAATATATGGGAGTACCCCACCCCCCGGGAATTCGTGACAGTTGAGAGTTGCCTGGTTGAATCAAATATTATTGGATTAATACGGGACATTGGTCATATAACTAGCCTAATGAAACGGTCTTTTGGAAGATTTTGACAACAGCTTCAGCATTTGATTTGAGATTTGGGTTTAGACAAATTGATTTCCGGTTTGGCATAACACCTCTTTTCTATACCCCGGGGTTTGCTGTCCGCTCGCTATGAATGGATTGCGGGACAAATTGTCCCTAGATGGAGCCGTTGTCAAGGCGTGTAGCTATTCAGCGGGCTGAAGACACGACTCTTTAATCATCCCATGCAATTTGTGTTTATTACATGTCGATCAGGTCAATCAGAACATTTACACAATTAATGGCTATATAGAAAAACTCATTTAACTAGCTGGCATGCTAAAATGGCGTATTTAAAATACAAAGTGATAAGAGAGTTACAAATGCAGTCATCTAGTTGCCCTTGTCTTAATTCTCTTAAATGTCGCGGAGAACCAAGAACGCAACTTGAGAAATTTACCGCGCTTACGCGCAGCTATTTCAGCTTTCTGGCGTTCCACATATTCTATTTCTCGCTCTAATGCTGCCAGATGGTCTTCTGTGGCTTTCAGTCTTCTTCGTGCATTGGACCATCTTTTAAACCAGTACCTGCAAACACATCAAAGAACTAATTACCACCGGCGTATAAGCAATGAGTTTCATTTGGCAGCCAAATTCGGGTTGACGAGCTAAGGGAGCTGTTATTACTTTATCAGTCACATGGTTCTCTAATAAAAAGTTGACTTGTCTTGTCTTGTTTTATCGTAGTGCAACACACTATTTGCACACACTTCAGGAAGGCTGAAGCTCTTTTGGCTTTGTCAGTCAGGCCACTACCACGCTGCCAGTAAAAAAGTAAATGGGACTAGCAATCCTGTCAATTGCTGAATAGTCCTGAGCAAGACTTCCTTAGGGACACTCTGATAGCTAGGTGATTTAGCTGCCTACTACTCAGGGCTACTGTTAGATGGGCATATTATTTTCGTGCTATTCAGACTTCACGAGTTCCAAGACGTACGCCCCATGTCGATCTGTCGACTTTATATTTAAAGAAAGTTAGCCGCTCTGTTCATACTTACTCAGTGCGGCTTTCCAGCTCGATGTTGTCAACATTAAACGCAGAAAGCTTGGAGAACTTTTCATGCAAGTAGTCTTCGGCTTCGATATCTTCCGCATCATTCATAAACATACGCTTGAATTGCGCCTGAGCTTTCCGCAACGTTGTCTCCGGGCAGCGCACGGGTTCCAATGGATCGGAGATTAAGTCTCGCACCGTGCATTCGCGGTCCCTGTAATAAACAACAGACGTTAATAAATAACGCATGACTTGCAGTTCAGTCTAGTGAGAAGCCTGCATTGACCTGTTTGGTCATGATGTGATTCGTTGTAGAAAGCTAAAAGCTTCAGTGGTATATTTAGTGATCCACCGATCGGTTTACCTATTGTGTTTGCAGATGATAGGAAATTAGCGACTATGCAGAATAGAAAGCATGCAGGTTAAGCGAGGTAGAGAGCGTTATCTGCTTTAAATTTTACAAAGTGGTTCATATTATGATTATTGGAGTTTCATCGGGCGCGCAGAAGGAAAATTCATGGCGAAATTTAGATGGTTCTATAATTACCTCCGCTCTTCTGCTCCAAAGATTTTCATGAAACTTGTATTTATGTATAAATAAATTATGTAAATTATGTATAAATTTAACAAAGATATACCAGCAACATTTTTTACTGGGTGCGATTTTGTTTAAAAAGTGCTGTCCACTAAGATATTATCACTAAATATTTTTTCGTAGCTAAATCAAAATATATTATTTCATTGCTGAATTATAGCTGCTGCAACGTTTCTCAAGTTTTATAGGAATGGAATTAAAGCCCTAAAAGTTATGATCTAAAGTTTGTTATAGACGAGTGCGCCCAATGAAACTCCGGGGTCACCTTAAATTCGTGGGAAACTAAAGATCCGCGAAAAAAAGATATCGCAAAAATTAACGACGCAAAATGCAATACCCTGATATAAAACTTGAAACGTTACTCAAATGAAGGGAAAACGCTAACGCTGATAGCCTCCCTACAAGAAGAACTCTGAACCTGGTTGCATAAAACGCTAGCGCCCGGGACTGGGCGTAGATTACAATGGAAATATAGTTATTCATAGGCTATAAACGCCTAGTCCCGGGCGTTAGAGTTTTATGCAAGTAGCCCTGGACTCGGGCACAAACAAACATGTAAGTCTAATCTGTTTAGTTTTTTGTTATTGTTCTAGTAAATAACATTCCAAAATATGACTTAGTTCCTTTTGACACAATTTTTTGTCCATTTTCGCGAAATTAGAATCCCGCAAAAAATAGGTAGCAATAAGATAGCTTGGGCCTTCTCCCCTCTTGTCTATGATCATCACTTACCCAATGAAAATTTTTCTGCTCCACATAAGTTCTAGTTCTTGATTGAGCTCCTCCTCGGAAGTCAGTGTGGTATAGCTAATGGAGAAGAAAGTCTTGTTTAAAGTGTTGTTGGCCACCTAAAACATTTCTATTGATTATAAGTGCACTCCCATTAATAATATCTTTTTTAACACTGTAACACCCGACGGTATGTTTCTTCCTTTGTGTTTTGCCTGTGTTTTTTTTTTTTTTTTTTGAACTGGTGTTGGTGTTGTTTCGATTTTTCACTACATAGTATACCAAATGAACTTGGGGTCTATATTTACAGTTGCTGAAAAGACTGTAACCGATTATCATAGACTCACCTCACTTCTTTGCTTTTAGTGAACAGACACTTGATACGGTTCCAAATGTCCACTGTATACTGCAAAAAGTACCCAGGTAAAATATTACCTTCTGACATGATAGAACACCGTAATGAAATATGTCGTTTTACATCGAAGCTATTGTGCTTGGTTTGGATTTTAAGCGAGCACACAAGTATTCTAGTCAGAGATGTGTATGTATTTGCAACTTTACCCAAATACTTTTTTTGTTATTTTTTTCAGTGACGTCTTAGTTTATTTTTGTTTTATTTTTCGGCGCCACCACATTGCGACCGTTGCCAGTAAACAAACTATCGTGCCCAGCTGAAGAGAATACTTAATTATTAGGAGATTATCTATTTTTCTAATTAGAATTTTACCACAACACACTAGTTTCTCGCTCTCTGATTGGTCGATTAACCGTGGTAAATAAGAGTCCAGACAACGATGTGACGCCAGCGTGTCACGTTTTGCAAAGAAATACAGCGAAATTTTCTTGTATATTTCTAAATAGTGTGGTAAAAAACAAATTTCCACTGGTTTGCCGTGGTGTGGACTCTTATTTACCACGATTTACGCCATCACAAGGTCAAAATTTGTTGTGGACTCACTCGGCAAAGCGCCTCGTGAGTCCACAACATTTTGACCATGTGATGACGTAAATCGTGGTAAATAAGAGTCCACACCACGGCAAACCAGTGGAAATTTATTAAGTCTGTCCGATTAATACTGCCGACATGTTTAATTCCTTTCTGTCAGTCTTTTCCCATGTTTTATTTTTAACATATCAAGTAAAGGACTACACAACGTGTCATTTCCGTTCCATAGCTTCAATCAGTGACAAAAGTCTTGGGACACTCCCACAGTTTCAGTAATTTCTCTACTGTTTCAGTTGAAAGACAACCCCCCTCCCCCCCGTTCAATGTTGAAGTGGCCTGAACTTGTGTTCCCAAACACACGCAACATTGTACAGAGGGAAGGGGGGAGAAAAATGGTTTTGCGCCTTTCAGTACGCTTAGTCAATGACTAGTGTCTGAGATACATCAATTTTTGAAAGTGTCCCAAGAAATTTTGTCACTGGTTATACCCACAAACAGTATTTCTGTTTTCACATGGACTGAAAATTGGTGATCAAAACTATATTTTCGTGATAAATTTTAGTTCATATTAAAAAAGAACAATTGTTGATGTATTGTCTTCCACTTGCGGCTGAGTATATTTTGTTTGTTTAATCAACATCCAAAACCAAAAGCAAAAAACATTATACTCGCCAGACTATGACGTGTTCGAGTTTTAAAAGTCGCGCGCAACTGGGACCGGTTGCTGTGTAAAACGTGTAACCGTGGATGATTCTCATTGGCCAATGGGAAATTTGAAACTTTTGCTGTCGTGTGCAAGGCATTTGAAGTTGGGCCTTCGTGTGTGTGGATGTGTTTTGAAGGACTCCCGATGATTCATCGAAAATAGACGGTTGAACTATTGTTTGAACTTAACTGTGGCCTAAAACCTGGTTGAACTCTGAAGGAGAACACAAACCAACTCCACGAAACATAGAAATCCAAAAAGAAAAAAGGAAAAGCTGAACATATTTCCAAACATCCGAGAAACGAACCGAAGATGAGATGGCATTTAAACATTTAATCGTGCAAGATTTTGCAGTAAAATCTCTCAAAACTGGACTCACACATACCATGGTCATGCTCTCTCTTGCCAACAGGATTGTTTTCTCGAAATTCGTAAATCTTTGCGCTACAAACACTCGTAACTGATTGCTCGAACGCTTGTTGACACTTAGACAGTAAGTGAGAACTGATGCTGATGTGACCAAGTTGTCATTTTCATACCAGCAGCGAACAGCTGATTGGCTGGCGCGGGTCAAGTTTGAATGGCGCGTACGTACGAAGAAGAAGGACTGGACACTAGTGCTAGGGCTCTGCCAGTCCACAATGCTGGCCAGGCTGCTCGGCATTTGAAAAAATGGACGACGTGTGAGGTTGGTTATCCGTCTTGTTGACTAAAAACTTAGTCACTGTGAAGAGGTTTGTTTGTGTACGTGCAGGTGAGAGATGACTTGTCCTTATTTGCGGGCTATAATCATTGTTTACCAACATTTCTTATTGTTATTGTACTTTTGTCAACCGTGAAACAAAATACCTAATTGTTTTAAGGTGATTCCATCGAAAAAGAAATAGTAATTGAATTTTCTTAAAACTTTGCACAATTAGTAATTACTTCTAGTACATTAAAAAAATAAAATAAAAATAGGGGGTCACCATGAAAAAATAGGCATTTTGATCATCTGGACGCTTGCCCTGAAACGCCTAAAAACATATCGTAATAGTGATTCAATGATAATATTTCAAAATTGAGTAAAGATATTTTGTCTAAATTTCGATATATCATGGGGAGTCGTATTTTCTTAAAATACATGAAATAAAAAAGGGGGGTCACCATGCTCGTTTTTGCGCAATTGTCCAGGAAAGGGCAAATTCACTTCAAAATACGTCTTTCCGAGAGGGGACTGGGGCGAGTTTCAACTTTAAAGGTGGCTGCTTCCACAGGGAACGACAAAAAATAAAACTTATTTGCGTAACGAGTATAAAGAACTTTCGATCTTGAAGTTTCGGTGGTTCTTAATGTCCACCATCTCAAAAGTGTTGTGCGCACTAAAGATGCGCAATGCAAAACTAGGGAATCACCTTAACAGCCAATAGATCTCTTGTTGGCACACAAGCTCCCCAATATCACTGTATGACTTTAAAAAAAAGCTTTCAAATTAAAGAAATACTTCACCTATGTTGTTCCTTGTGTGCGTTTATTCCTTGTGTACCATTTCTGGGCAATTTCAAGCCGTTTTGAGCGATTTTCATCTGGTGCTGATTCAGTCTGTATATACTGTATTTGATACCTTTTACACAAATGACAGCTGATTAAAACATCAATTCTTAGTTCACCATCACTCATACATTTTCTTACTTTATGGTTGGGAAAATTTGTATTAAACTCTGATAAAAAAATGCACACACAAAAAATAGCTAATGGTAACATGCTATGTGATATAGTTCAAATCTATAAGAATCATTGACATAGATATAAAAATATCGGGTTTTTTTAAGTAAACTCAAAGTCTTCAATGACTGCAGAAGAAGAATTAGCCTTACAAATTAAAAAATAAATAATAATAATAATAATAATAATACAATTAACCCAAAATGACAATGGCTGTAACAATGGCTGTAAACTTCTATTAATAAATTTTCAAGAAGTTGCTTGTATGCGACCTGGACCATAGTGAAATAGAATACACTAATTGACAGAGATAAAATGTACATGTCTTGAGAAAAATATTGCATTGTTAAAAATGTGACTAAATAAACTAAATTTTGTAAATTCTCATCTGTTCCCTATAAGGTTGATATAAAGTGGTACAGCATGATACTTGTGCCTATCAACCGGGGATCTTAGCACATTGGACCCTAAGGTAAGAGTACTGCAGTGTGGGAGCCTGATTGGATCACTATGACAATGACATTTTAAAATACTTGAAATACTAGAAAAAGGAATGCTTTTCCTAAGTAAGAGGTCTTTTTCCTTGTTCAGGTTATAAAGCCAAAAAAAAAAAAAAAAAAAAAAAAAAGAGAGAGAGAGAGAGAAAGAAAGAATATTCTGCACTTGGACAGCAAGGGGTGGAGGAATGTTTTTCCTTGTGCAAGGTACTCACAGAGAATAATGAGGCCAAGCTTCTTATCAGTTTATCAGTTGCCTAAAGTATTGTCAACTAACAGTACATTGATTTCATAATTGAAATTGGTACATGACATGACAGCTTTGAACCCAATATATATTTTAGGATTGCTTTTATCTTTGAAGATTTTGAGAATGTGAACTTGTGGACATCACAGGAGCCACATGCCACATCAAGATGATTACACCAGCTGTGGGGTCTTCATCTTAAGGTAAAATGTGATACAACTAAAATCAAGTAATGATCAGGACCAATTATTCTTGTGTTTGCTGTATTTAGCTTACTAGTTACTTTACTTTACCAGTCTGTGATTGGATGTCAACTAGTAAATTTTACCGGGCCAAATTAGTTTAGAATTCCATCTTGCTGATTGGTCAGAAAAAAAGTAAATTGGGAGAAACTCGCTCGTGTAGATTAATTTGGCTGTGTACAGATTAATTTGGCAAACTGTTTATAATAATTATTACTTTATTTGATGTGGAATGCTTTCATAAGTTTGATCCTGTACATCTTAATGAAAACCACTTTGTACTTAATATTAGGAAAGGCTATGAACATGTTATAATTCATACAACTTTCTTCTATTATGTAAACAAACTATTTTGAGCTTCCACTCTCATTTGTAACAAGACATATCAGTTTCCTGTTTCATGTTCTGATGATGCATCCTAATCAATTAAGCACTATGGACATCCAGCTCTAAAGAGAACTAGATTGACTGTGTCAGCATAGACAAATATGTATAACTTGGATCAACTACTAACAGTAAGGGTCAATGTGTTAAGGCTGGATGCCATGAAATAATTTGAAGCTGGTGTTTCGAGCACTAGCTAGCAAAATTGTGCTCAGATGAAGGGCAAGCACTCAAAACATCAGCTTCTAATTTAGCATTAGTTACGTCTTGGTAACATATACTGCACAGTAAGGCAAACTTCTCCCTGAGGTCACATGCATCAACAATATTATAGCTCTGATTACACTAATTAAGTAAACTATTTCAATTGTGTTGATAACGTAGATAATAATGAAGGCATACAGTGTACAGTGTACAGTATGCTTGCACTACTATGCTGGCATTACTACAAAGTAGCATTACAATTTCCCATTAGCATTAGCCACATGGTGTGACAATTTGGTGAAAACAGCAGTGCATGAACTGTTGAGAGCCACCTTAAACTATCTACATTTTGATTTGTTCCCATTATATTTGGCCAATTAGCCAAGCTGGGACTGATGTGACTGGCAAGCTAAACTAACGATTTATACTTTAGTGGTCATCTGAATACCCTAGAATCACTTACCTTTTTGGGATCAAGTATGCCACCCCAAAATAGATAAAAAAAATGCAATTTTTTGTTACATTTTGACTAGCTGTGAGTACTTCACACAGAAACCATATATTAAACAAAACCATACAAATCGCGTAAGCAATGATCAATCATTTGCAAATCTTTTCTAAATGCTGGGCCCGGTTTTTCAAAGCACAATTAGGCTAATCCTGGATTAGGTGTAAACTTTATTGTCATTTATAAGCCTGAAAATGTGAATGTTTTGTCCTGCAATGATTTCCTTGATACATTTTCAGCTAAAACAAACTTTTTAATCCATATTTGAACAAACCCTGCATTTTATCGGCAGAGAGGTCGTCAGAAAGAATTTCGTTAATCCTGGATTAGCTTAATCAGCTTTTGAAAAACCGGGCCCTGGTGTATTTCAGTTTATTTTATCGATGAAAATGTTTTCAAATAGCAAGAAACCCAAAACATTCATGATAACAAAAACACTTGGAAAAAAAAAAAAAAAAAAGGAATTGGTGGAGCATTATTATTACCTTGTGGTAACTTTAACTCCACCAAAACCTCTTGGGTGGTGGAGTTACTTGATTCCTTTTTTGTGTACATACTGCTACAATAATAGCCATAAGCCCAACAAAGTAAGCAACCATTAAAATCAAGGAAAAACATGGGGAAATCTCAACTTGCCATGGGTCAGGATGCAGGGGTTTTCCATTTACATGTACTTTGATACGCAGTCCTTCTGGCCAAAAATATCCCGGTGGTTGATACGTCACAGTGTATGTTCCATTTTTCTTATCAGTAATTTGATTCGCAACATCTTGTCCTGAATCTGTTTGAATGTGGACAGTTATCTGATCCTTTTCGCAGTAAGATGGCATCCCTTCAGAATCTTTAGTAATGACTGTAAATTGAGTCATCGAACTAGCCACTGCTTCTCTTAGACCTTTGCCGTCAGCCACCGAGCGTGAGGGGTTGGTATAGCTTTCTGCAGAAATATGCCATGGGGCTACCTGGGAAACTTGCTGGCATGTCTCCTCGTTTTTCATGAAAGTAATGGGTGGCCGTTTAATTGCTTTATAGTTTTCTCCCCTCAAAAGGTTCTCACAGCGTCGAGAAATGGCAGGTTTGGATTGAAGAATCTCTGCATTAAAATTTCTCTTCAAAATGGCCTCAGCGTCTTCAGTACAGCTGTTCAATTGGGCCAAATTTAGTTTGTACTTCTCCTGTTGAGCTGAACGATCTTGTGTATGGCTATGATGCAAATCATCTAGTCGTTTCATAATGGTGGTCTCGTGTTCTTTCAAGACTCGCATTAGTTCTTCCACTGTCACTTGTACTTTTGCTTTGCTCAACCTTATTTGCTCCAAACAAGCTTGATAGTTTTTCTCGTCTTCTCTGTTTTCCTTCTCACAATTTAAAATTTCAGATTTCATTTTGACCATCAGTTCAGTAAAGTCTGCTCTGTACTGTTGAGCGACGACTGGGATGTCACTCAAACAATGTTTGTTGTGCTCTACCAAACCACATTTATGGCAAATACAAACTTGGCAATCTTGGCAGTAGTACTCCAAGGGTTCTCTCTCGTGGTATTGCTTCTCGCAGAACACTGGCCTTTGAATGAGCTCCTCTAGGTCGGCTGTTTGTAAATTATGTAGCGAAACAAGTCGATGGGCTCGTGCTACCTTCAGTCGACTGTGCGTGTCTAGGCAAGAGCGACACAAGAACGTTGTGCATTCAAAACAGTAGTACGTCGCTTGAGCGGCTTCTTCACAATTATCGCATCCTTTGTGGTCTGTACTACCCTTTTCTAGCGCCAGAATATCGAGAAGTCGATTGTGGTAGAAAGCTGTAGGAAAGGCATCGAACTGGTCGTTGTCAGGCAACGGAAATGCGGCCATGCACACGGGGCATTTCAATTTAGTATCTCCTTCGCGCCTTCTGCTGGCTGAGTATTCGTTGAGACAGTCGAGGCAAAAGCTGTGGAGACATGGCAAAGTCTTGGGCCTGTTTACTGTGTGAATGCAGAAGCAGCACTCGGCTTCCTTTCTCAAGAGATCAAACAACCCTTTCACCTCCATGTCCAAGTGCCACTAGCTAAAATATATATAGATTGTCACAAAAAGTGTGTGAGTACGGCGGCCATGTTGGAGGAGAGAAACAATGGTTGTGACTAAACTCAGGTTTCCGAGAGAAGACTGGGACCAAAATAACGAGTTATCGGCGAAGTCGTCCGGAGCCGTTTACGAACATTGTGGACGAAAAAACGACCTCGGTTCGTCTGAAGCATGGTTCTGACACCGGAAGACAGTCAAATAAAATTCGGCACTGAAAAGGTTTTAGGGCCTCTTCATATGAGCCCGGTTGACCGGGCTGGCTCGGTCAACCGGGCCAGCCTGGTCGTGTGTTCATATGGGAAATTTCAGCCCGGGTAACCGAGATAGAGTGTCTATAAAGCAAAAGTTTTTGCCAATTCTGCCATTAAAGCCAAATTAAGAAGCAAGTACATTTCAGACTCGCATAGTTGAAACATTTTCATCCTGGTTAACCGGGCTGGAGTGTTCATATCAGAAACGGGCCAGCCCGGTTAACCGAGATCCCGGTCGCAAAGACCGAAATTTCGGTAACCGGGCTGGCCCGCTCTCTCATATGAACACATCGGAATTTTTACAAAGGAAATAGTAGGAGGGCGAGATCTCGGTAACCGGGCTCATATGAAGAGGCCCTTAGAAGGAAAAAATTAGCTCGGGGAGAAAATACTAAAGAAGAAAGGCTTGTTCTGGCTGATCTGGCACAGATGAATATTGGCACCGAAGATTAAATAAAATCCTACCGCGTGAACTGTTCCGGAGAGCGATTGAAACGGCTTGTGTACGATCCTGTGTTTCTTGATCAGTCTTAACTCCAGAAGACGAACACATTCACGATAAGACATGCAATCAAGATTTAAGCATTCCGAGCGAAAGTGCGAACTGTCAAAAATCACCACAGGAATGATAAGTAAATAGAAATAATAATGAAGCCCATAGAAGCCAACAGTTATAGACGGATCAGATTCCCACCGTATCCTAAATATATGTAGATATTTATCCGTATTTACTGTATTAGGATGGTTATATATATATATGTTATTTTCATCCAAATCCACTGTGTTCTCGAGCAAATGGCCGACTGAGCCGAAATGTTACAAATAACAGTAATATTGTCATTTTCACGTTCAAGACAACAATGCTTCTTGTGTGTATCTGGTATTGACTGGTTACAGTTTCGACTCATGTCTTGAGCCGTTTCAGTTTTATTTGGAGTTGACCTCCCCGTCCATGTGAAAAGGAACACAGGCGGCGCGACGCGGCCAGCCGATTCGAACTAACGGAAATACGTCACGAACTTGCTAATGCGCGCCAAACAAACTTTCAAAACATCAACGTCATTCTCGTACGGTTTTCGGAACACGGTCCGAGCTGACGAAAATTTAATTTTTGATTCGGTCCCAGTTTCCTCTCGGAAACCTGATTTTGGAGTATCCAGTTTAGTCACAACCGAGAAACAATGAAATATTTTCAACCTCGTTCCCATTTGTCGGGAGCTTCTGCCGCGGATGGCCCTGGGAACGAGGTTGAAATATTTGCGTTCGACGAAGGAGAACGCAGCCTAACGCGTCATTTCCGGTTGGATGCCATGCAATTTCAGGGTTTTGGGCGACATCTTGGTACGGCATTAGGAATGTGATTATTGCCTCGATCTCGTGCAGTTGCGTCATTTCCGGTTGGATGCCATTGGGCGCCATCTTGGTACGGTCTCAGGAATGTCAGATTGCCTCGACAAAGTGACACAGAAATAAACCTCGAAAGCATGGAGCATGCTACCGTTCGTGGTATGGTAGCTAGCGCATGCTCAGGGGTGAAAAGAATTCGATTTTCAACTGCGTCACGGATCGGATCGGATCTTTCGTCACTGTCGTGTTTTGTCACTGCGTCACGGATCGGATCTTTCGTGTTTTTGCCAAGACAAGTGAAACTGTGTAGATTTTTTTGCGCTATCGGTAGGAACTATGAGCGAAGCTGTTTATCAAAATATCAGAAAGCTGTGTAGTACTCTTCTCCAACGTTCTCTTTTGTTAGTTTACAGACTGCAAATTGCTATCCAAAGAACCATTTTAGTATTGTTAGTGCAACTTTACATGACTTTGATGACTTTCGTGTTTTCGTTGCAGTCGAAAATCGTTGTAGTTAGCATTGTACAAGTTATTAAACAAACCTGTTGCATTCAGTTCTTGAGTATTTGCATGTGGCAGTGATTTGACCTTGCAGGCGGTACATGGTACTGGCTGTTCCGCCATCTTGTATGTGCACTACATATATATATTTTAGAAGTATATATATATATATATATATATACCTGTACTTCTTCAAACGCGGTACTTACCAACTTCATATACGAACGATGTCTTTATAACAACTCCACGATTCAGTAGCACGAACGCACTGTAATCCTCGATTATATCTAGTTTTATATTTTAAAAAGATCGCAATAACGCATGCGCGTGCGTGAACCACCTGCGATGTGTTGTCAGCGGATCAACTCGGTAAGTTTCGGCGGCTTTTCGCGAGAAACGTTCTACCTCTCGGTTTTTGTCAAAAAATAAATAACTAAATAAATAAATAAATAAATAAAATTAATTATATTAATTAAGAGCTTTCCCTAAAAGTTTTCCTTTGGCCGGGAGCTAAACTTATTATTCGAGCTTCTGTGACAGGATGAAGCAGTCGTAATTCGCGTGTAGTAATTCTCTGTGGATGAATTGGAAAACACCGTCTCGTATTATTCCTAGCTTTTAACGCAACCGAAGAGCGATCTATGAAGGCAAGGAAAGAAAATGAAAGAAAGAGGAGGAATACATTTAGCTCCCTGAGAAAGGACAACCTCTTTCTAAGCGTCATTTTGCCACACAGAACCCTCGAAACTATCTATATATAATTCGAAGTGCTGACCAGAAACTGCTGTGAGTTTGCGCGTACGCAGGCAATATTGCGAACTGTCCTACTTCCCTCCCTTATATTTTCTTTGCTTTGCTTAATTTTCGCCAGCAATAAAAACATTTGTACACAACTGGAAGAAGTAAAATTCGAAAGTGAATTATTTAGTTTGAATGCATCCCAGGCTGGAGTATCATGGCATCTGATAAATATGTAGGTTCGAAGAGACCTATGATTTCCAGTCCTTACTTTCACTGCTGGATGACATTAAAAATATATAATAATTTACTGAAAAAATAGATTGGTGATGTTTTATGCTATCATTTTGTTTTGCAGTGCCTTTTTTTTTTGTGATTGAGCAAAGAAAGAGGAGAGTCTGAATCGGCTTCAAAATCACCGAAGAGAAAGTGAGACGAAGACACCAGTCTGAGGTAAACGTCAGCGTTTTACAGTTCATTCGTCTTCTTTTCCAAAAAATCTTTCTCGAACGAAACTTGGATTTTGGATTCGAGTGTGTCACATCTGTCTCCTCCCCCTCCCCCCTCCCATCAAAAGCAATGGCTTCATAAAAACGCTGAGAATTACGAGTTTTTGAATTTAAATTTTCGGAATGTACTGACAAGCTGATACATTTGCAGCCGATATGACCAATCAATGAATTGCGCCAGTCACGAGTTCTTCCCAACTTTCCTCGGCTCAAGCTTTGCAAGTTGCTGAGATTGCGTTGCACCGTGTAACCATCTCACCTAGGCAACTTCAAAGTTGCTGAGAAATTTGTAACGACAAAGCCGTCACATTCCCATTGTCTTTGGTCTATTAGCGCGTGTTTTCAACTACACTCGAAAACACGTGGGTTACTTAGATACCTATCATAAAGGCATCACGTGACGGGTGTGGTGGCGGCGAAGCAAGTGTTCGAACGTTTAAGAGAAGAAACGAAGTGCTCTCTCTGCCTTCAACCCAAGAAACAACCCAAATCATTACCATGTCTTCATATATTTTGCCTCGAGTGTCTCAACAAATACGCACTGAGCAGAAGACAAGATAATTACACGACACTGAGCTGCCCTGTGTGCTCGAAGAAGTTCCAGTTACCCCGAGACAACAGGTTTGACGACCTACCCACAGCTTTCCACATAAACCGACAGAGTAGTGGCAGATATTTTAACTATGTATGTTTACTACCAAGTTGCTTTGTTTGGAGGTTGTACATTAAAGAATCCAGTGTAAAATACTTGCCTTTTGGTGCACTGATCCCTCCGCTGAGCTACATACATTTTTTTTTTTCAAAGTATTACTAAGACTTTCACAAATCTCTTCCTTTTGAGTGCGTTTCTTCGTGTTCTAGTTATTTTTTATTATAAGATAAGGTGGATAGTACGCGCAATCTGATTGGCAAACGCGCGTGCATTATTTACTCAACATACGCACGCGCGCGTCAATTTGACGTCAGCTTGCATCAAATTCGTTCTTTTTTTTTGTTGTTTTTTTACAAAATTCGTTTGCCTTATCTTATAAAAGAAATAAAGCACTTGTCAGCGTACGTATATTGAGTTATAGATGCAGTTGGGAATATGAACAAACACTCGAGAAGTTTGGAGAAGCACTCGGCGGCCTCGTGCTTCTCCAAACTTCTCTCGTGTTCGTTCACATTCCCGCGTGCATCTATAACTGGCGCGTGCTTTATTTCTTTACCATTATATCCGTTGAAAAGTTCGTTTGAATTTGCCAACATGTAACTCTCTAGCTCTTTTTCCCCAAAGGATAACGATAAAGGGTATCAACCATTTAATCTGAAATGATGTATAAATTGTCTTTTTGGTCTCATGTAGGATATAATAGATTTTGTTTGTTTTGGTCTGCGAGACAGGGTAGGATTTGAAGCAGATTTAGAATATGGATCTTTCAAAAACGATAAATATATTTGGTCTAAAACAGAAACAAAGTTGGGGCACAGGTTTGAAATAGGGTGTACCTTTTTGGATATAGGTTTGAAATAGGGTAATATATAAATCGTATACTTTGATCAGAAGTAGGCAAGGCCTTCGAGAGCCGTGCGGTCCCCATAGTATAACTGCTTCTGTTAGACCGTTGCCGTCAGTCACCAAGCGATAAGGGTTAGTGTAGTTTTTTTCTGGGTCGGCTCAATTTGTAAGTTATGCAGTGAAACAAGTCGATATGTTCACGCTACTTTCAGTCGACTCCAGTCGTAACCACACTAGAGTATTCAAAACAGTAACACATTGCAGGAGCATTTTCTTCACAATTATCGCATCCTTTTTGGTCTATGCTTCCTTTTCCTAGCGCCAGAGTATCGAGCAGTCGATTGTGGCAGAAAGCTAGTTAGTGGGAAAGGCATCGAACTTGTCATCGTCGTGCAACGGAAATGCGGCCATGCACACGGAGTACTCTTGTAGTATCTTTCTCACGTCTTCTGCTGGTTGACTATTTGTTGAGACATTCTGAAGCAAAAGCTGTGAAGACATGGCAAAGTTTTGGGCTGGAGTTCTTTTCTGAAGATATCAAACAACCCTTTAACCTCCGTGTCCAAAGATTTTCACTTCATATCGCGCGAATATTCCCCTTCGTTTTCTTGCGGCCAGGATGGGTGTCACCAATTGTCGACTGATTCAAGCTTTTCAAGCACATAATCTTAGTCGGGTTATCCGTCTTACCCACAAAATGTAGTGGACCAGTAATAACTACCTAATGGATATACAGTTGTAGAATACACTTGAGTGTCTAATAATATACATATTGCATGGCCCCTTTTTTGTTCTCATCCCATTCTTGTGATCCATTTGAATATTTTAATCCCTGACATATACATGTCTAGTTTACAAGTTGAATCGATGCACGTTTTTTAACGTTAATTTGAACATATTCTAGAACGAAATCTAATGGTCAACCACATTCTCCTTCAGTTTCACTCAGATTATTTTTGTCTTAAGGTCTCGATATAGGTTCGCGCGTTCCTCAAAAATATTCTCGAAAAAGAATTTATTGTAGCGTTGCTATTTAAGATATATGCACGTACAATATATTGTTGTAAAGGTCTGGGACTGAAGAATGCAGATCTAGTATTGCATTGTTCATACACGTTAAAGGTAGAGTGCGATCTAGGTCAGGTCGATGAAAGATTTTCGCGAAAAATCAGGTCTTTCGGGAAACAAAACTTTCGAGCGTTTTGGTCAATATTGCTCAAATCTTCGTGAGCTGTAGGCAACATATTCTCCAATACCGTGTTTGAATTTTTGTTTTTTGTTTTGTTTTGTTTTTTTCATTTTTTATTAAATAGTTTGTACAAAAACGGGTTTTGACACGCTCCCTCCACTTTAAAAGAGAATAAAATCCTTAAAACAAAACGGATCAAAATTCGCTGACACAGTATTTTAGTCAACTGAGTATCAGAAAAAAGTCGTTTTAGCATTTTCAAGGAAACCCGCGACAGAAGTTTTGTTTCCCGTTTCCTTTTTCAAATTAACCTCGATCGCAATTCACCTTTACTGTTCCTGAAAACAAAAACGCCAGATCTGTAATCTGCCGTCAAAGACCTTTACAACGATATATAATACGTGTATGTACGTTAAATTGCAACGCTACAGTGATTTTTTTAAAGAATGGGGCGTGCGAACCTTTATCGAGACCTTAAAGGTTTGAGAGTATCTTTAGTTTTGAGCTTGGGTCAAGTTTCAAGGGTCAAGTTTCCTTTAGCACCTGTTTCAAAATAAGACCCGGCGCAGACCCTTTGAACTGCTGAAAGTGAGTTTCCTTTGTATGAATACGAACTTGTGAATACGGTCACAAGTTTTATGTGAAACTGTTGAATGTTTACTTGACTTAAAACAAAATTTGCGTAACAAGAAAGCTCCGCCGGTTGACTACGTTATTGAGTCTTGTAAAAAGGAACGTATGAAATGTCTCACATCTGTTTTTACACTCCATGAGTCAAGAACCCTGTTTGAAAAGAGGTGTGCCAGTCACAACCTTGACGCATAAAAGCTGTTCATTGTTCAAAATGAGGATAAAACTGTTGTATGATTTGTGAGTCAGATCACAGTGCTTGCTGAGTCCCCATCGACTCCACCAGAACAGACGGTGCATTTTGTACCCGCTCAGGGGCACTCGTCGTTGTAGCACCTGTGACGTCACCCACTCGGCCACTCCGCAGTATGTGAAGAATCTGCAAGATTAATGTCAAAATCATTCGGCTGCAAGTGAACAGATAGCATATTATCTAAACTGGCAGGTGATCTCTTGATTGGGGTTAAGCTGGTGAGACAGTTATTGCTGCCGAGAATCCCCGAGGGGCCGCAACACTAATCTTGATCTGTCAGTCAATTGTTGGATGATCACGTCATGTGACAACTGATAGCCAATCAGACACAGGCAAGTGTACATCGGCACGCAACGTTTATGAACTCCCCAATCGAAGAAAAACTATTCATATCCTGTTTCGAAATTATTTTTAGATGATTGTGTAGAAATATTTTTAAAGGTTCACGACGTTTGTGTATACTCCTTACTTTGTGTTATGTTGAATTTGCGACCTCCAGCTGGAATCATTCTGAATAGCAGATCAATAGGAGGGGTAACAATTTCTTTTACCTTTGGCACAAACATTAAACAAATGGTTGATGTGGTGCCGACGCAGACAATAATCCTTCCAAAGAGCGTTCTTGTTGAAAAGTCTGTCGCCAAAAAGTCTGTCACTATCGCCAGACTTGAGAACATGAATATGTTGTAAGCCGCCAGTCCAATGTTCTTGGAATCGTTCAGTGCGGGTATGTGAACATTCTTCGTCTCCCAGGCCAAGAAAACGCCAAAAATGAGCAGAATGCCTTTATAACAGCAAAATCCAAGAATCCAAGACTTAAAATATCTTGACGTACATTGGAAGGCTATCATCGTGATTATGATGTCATCATCGCCGTTATCGGACTGAAAGAGAAAAATCGGCAACGGAGTAAAATTTCTGGGAAATTATCTCTTACTTTTCTCCATAGTATTTAGTTCAAAAGCAAGGTGATTTTGACTTTGGATCTAAGTCTGTCAAGATATCGGCCTGTCCCATAGGCATGTAGGTAGATGCCGCCCAAATGAGTATTGTTCTCAAGCGTTGTAGTCTGAAATAAGGCCATATATGTTGTGTCCTTGGTCTGGAATAGGGTAGTACTCCCGCCCAAAATTATGAGGGGTACCCCCCCCCCCCCTTCCCCCCCCTCCCCCCCCTCCTTGGTGTTGGGGCTAACATTATATCAGCATACTTACCTTTGTTTCAATGTCTATTAGATCGGTTGTGATTGGATCGACAAACATCCAGACTGACAGAATGATGACGTCTACCATCCAGTACAAAAATAACCTCAACAGCAGACAATTGTTGGTCAAACTTCCGAGCTATCGAGATAAATATACAAATACTTCAAGTTCATCATCATCATCATCATGAACTTTATTTAAGTGTCAAATCTTCTAGCGTATCACGTGTGATATACTAATCGGGGACACTTTTAAGAAAATATATGGATTAAATTAGGATTGAACTATACTAATTAAAAATGTTGTTTTAACACTACTGTTACTATTTTTAAGTTATCGACACAAGGCATGCAAAGTATGAATTTGTGGAGCAGGATGGTGTTCTGGCCAAAGAGAAATAAGCAGAGAACTCTTTAAAACAAACTAGAACTAGTTTGAAACAGTATATATGAAGCGAGCCTGACTAAAGAGACGTTTGTCTTCATGGAGAATGTTGAACAAACGTTTTCGTGAACGTCCTATATGAATTCATGTGCAGCGATTAGAGTAAGATAGATTGTTCAAACGTTGTTCTCTTCTCGCTGGTGAAACTGAATGCGGACGAGAGAAGGCCACTTCTTGAAAGAATCTGCTTTAGTCGTTTAACAGAAACCACAGTGTTGCTGTGCAAATGTCTCAAACAACGCGTCTTTTTTGAATCACTTATAGTTTGATCAAATGTAAACGGGTCTCACCTCCTTCTTCATCTGTCGGTTTGTAAATATTTTGTAAACTCGAAATGTTTTTGCCAGAATTCCACCAAACGCCATCGTGAACGCAGTGGCGAGGATCCAGCAGCGTGCCTGCAAAGAAATAAAGACGACGAGACATAAAAATTGCAGTCTTGGACAAAATGTTGGAACATTTCATCTTCTTCGGCCCCTTCCCTTCCCTTCCCCTCCCCTCCTCTCCTCTTTCAGTGTGCATGGAATGTAACAACCGTTGTGGACATTTGGCATTTGAGATTTAACATCTAAATTAGGAGAGGGGTGCAATGATTAGAAGACAGTGTGACGTCTAAACAGATTTTGTCCATGTCGTAGTTGTTGACGCGAAATTACGTTTACTCAGGGATAATG
This sequence comes from Plumapathes pennacea, assembly GCA_964036295.1. NCBI lineage: Eukaryota > Metazoa > Cnidaria > Anthozoa > Antipatharia > Myriopathidae > Plumapathes > Plumapathes pennacea. The sequence continues at coordinate 18,530,781 of OZ038462.1, forward strand.
CTTTTACTGCGAACTAATTCTTCCCACATTAGATTAAAAAAATCACGACCTCAGCTGAACAACAGCCAAAACACTAATTACAATTATAATTTACTCATCAGCCACATCTAGACTTTATTACAGGATCTAATTCTCATTGACAAGTGAAAGGGATAAGGTATAATAGTCTTTTTCACTTGTATATCTTTACAGACTCATGAAATATCCTAACTGTTGCTGACCTTACAAAGTAGAGTGTGGTGTCTGACCATGGACGAGTTACTGAATGTCGTCAGAAGGACCTCGATGTAGCACATGCAACAGCCAACCACTGTGATGTTGTTTAATTGGGGTGAAGACATTCTTATATACCTAGTTGAAGGTAGGCTCAAATCAATGTCAAATTCAAAATATCTTAACCAGGATTATTTTCTAGCCCTGATCATATCTTCTTTCCCTAGTTACTTTTCATACTCTTCCCTGGCCAACTACTGTACAAGCTACCTACTTTCCTACATTACTCATACATTTACCTAGTATATATAAACAATAAACTACTTTTGGCGAGGAAATATGCACGGATAATTGTCCGAGGATAGTATCTGTTCCGAGAAGCGAACAGTTGCCCGAGAGCGAAGCTCGAGGGCAACTGTGAGCTTCGAGGAACAGATAATGTCCAAGGACAATTATCCGTGCATAGTTCCTCGCCAAAAGTAGTTTATTGTCTTTATTATCCTTCAAATATTTCCTCTCGCAGCGCAAATAATGGCGCGGGGACTGTGAAGCTTTTTGGTGTTTTCTGGAACTGCTTTTTTGACCAATAAATTGATGTCCTCCTTGGTAGTCATCTCGTAATGGGTTTTTGTGATTAATATATAAAATTGTGTTCGGATATTGTCAATTAAACAGCGTTTGTTCGCCAGGCGGGGGTTATTCGCTGATAACGTCCGCTCGTGAGCGGACGTTATTCGGTCACGTGTCACGATTCCACCAATCACGCGCGGGAGGAAATATTTGATGGGTCATAAACCCATATATCATTTATCTATCATAGTTACCTGTCATATACCAGCTGCTCACCCACTCCCCTGCTTAACATCCTATTATTAGTACCAACAACCTACCCAGGTCTAACTACCAAGCTACCTCTAGAACCTCTCAATTGGCCTACTCAATTATTCATGTAACTATCTACCTGCACAGTTTACACCAGCTGTTCTTCCTACACATACTGTTTACCTTAAATGCTTCCTACACATACTCTTGTTTAAATGATAAATGTATTGTTAGTAGTAGTATTATTTTGTAGCCATTATTACTTAAGTGTAGTACGAACTTATACCTGTCACGCCTGTAGTAGAAGTTGAGTAGCAAACAAAACGCACAAAACAATATTCCTGAGCAAGACAGCACGTAGAAGACTATGCCTGTGCTCTGGGAATCCTGGGATATCTTTTGTTTCTTAATCGTTCCACTTCGTGGCACGCGGCCACCTGGAATAAATACAAAGACCATTCGAGTTAAATTGAACGTTTTTTGTGTGTGAACTATACAATTATACGCAACATGGAGATAAAATCGTGGCAAAGTCTGGTAATTCCATTACCTTCCCATTCACAACCTTTGTTGAATAACTTCAAGGTGGAAGTATAAGCATCGTAGGCACCGACAGCTTTTCTCCGCCCATCTGGTAATATAGAGATAGTTAGATTTAAGGACGCAGTAGATGGCTTGATGGTTGGATGGGTCGATTATGTGAGCGATTGATGATCAGATTGTATAGGGGGCTGTCTACTGAATTGTCAGGAGAATGAATGCATGACATGGATGCAGGGTTAAACTTTATGCATGTACAGATTTAATTAATACGTATATAAATGAGCTATCTGTGTGCGTATAAACAGATAAGAATTGTTTGTCCGTTTGTCCTTATGATTTTCAATTCTGTAAGAGTCGAAAAAGTCGCAAGAACGCCATTCTGTTCGACACTGCCCAACCAAGTGCCGAAAGCATGCTTTATAATACGTTAGAACCGCATGTCAAAGATTCAGCTTATAAACTAGACCTAATGTAAGTCGACAAGCTACAATCCTGGCCAAAAGTATGTGGGACACTCTGAAAAAATGCTATGTTTTCACCACCACTCCTTGTTGAACAACGAAAGCGGCTCCTGTTTCCGAAACTTAGTCCTCCCCCTCCCTCCTCCCCCCCTCCCCCCCCCCCCCCCCATACAATATTGCTTAAAGGGAGTGCACTTTGAGCACATTCATTCAACATTGCAAGGGGGGAGGGGGGACGGGAAGAGGGAAAGTGTCATAATTTTTAGATAAAAGGCTAAGTGTCCCACGACTTTTGGCCAGGATTGTAGCACATTGCAGTTGTACGGAATTGAATTTTTCCCCAGGCTTCCTCGGTAATATCACTGCCGTAATCTCATGATTTACGTGGTTTGTAGGGATTCGATATAGAAACTCACATTTGTTATGCGTGATCTGGACCAATGTCTCCCTGTTTCCTTTTCTATCAAAAGTCACGTGACCCTAGAACAGCACAACAAGGTACTTCATAATGTGTTTATCCTTTGCCCGGTTGTTCAAAGAACATTCAGGCTAAACCTGGATTAGTTCTAAATTTGTTGTTATCTTTTATGCCCTAAAATGGAATTTTCGTTTACAACACAACTTAGTTCCTAAATGTTATGTTTTGAACTAAAACAAGTTTTCTTAAGTGAAATTTGATGAAAGTTTTACAGTTTGTTGGTCAAGAAAATGGGAGGAAGGATTTGATTATTCCTGGATTAGCTAAATCGGGCTTTGAACAACTGGGCCGTGGTGTTTAATCGATCTCAATATAAAGTTATAACTGGAACATCAAACTAGATCTTACAAAGTACTTCCGTTGTAATGCCGTACATTTTGTTTGGTAGCCTATAAAAATGTACTTAAAAACACTCAATTCCCAGATAATTATTCTACTAAGATTTATTGTCTGCTTTGTAAAGCTACTGTATTTTTTTGAGTTGTGTTTGATCACGCGCATTCATGAGCAAATCGAGCCTGTAGAAAAATGACATTACAGTGGAAATACTGTCCTACCGACATTCCGGGGAAGTCCGTTTTGCCCAAAAATCCTGCAAAAATCTGCGAGGCTTCTTTGTTGCCAAAAGCCAGTTCTCTCAAGGATGTGTTTTTTCTGCTCAAGGCAGTTTCTGACTGGTTGAGCATGAGTGCGAGGCTCCATACTGCGTCGTACGTGAAGGCCGAGTATATGTTGGGGGTAAGATTCGCTTTCCTGGTGCGTCTTTCATATTCCTCATTTAACTCTTTTGGTGTCTGAAAAAAAATATATATATATCACGTTTAAAGATTGTACACTGTTTTCACTTCAAGTATAAAATGAAAAGTTAGTATCTAGTTTTTCATTTAATAAATCAGTACATTCTTATGAAGACATAACATTTCCTAGACCTTTCTTTGCCATATTTTCATGTCCAAATCAAATTTAGAAAGTGGAAAACGTGAACTGCACTTAGCGACACAACAGGTCTTTAAAAATGTCTTCCTCGTTAGCCCTAAACATAGCATTTTTTTTTATTCTCAGTGTCAGGCGCAGAAAAATAAATAAATAAATAAATAAAAACATTCTTGCTAGCCCGATGTCAAATTTTGCTCATTGGCGTCGAACCTCGGGCGTCAGGCAAGTATTAAAGGCTCTTGACAATAAAGTGAACTATTTCTATGATTGGTACCCTCGATGCCCATCTTATAGATAGATTAGGTGTCCGTCTTAAAGCTACTGGCTTGTAGATGGTTTGTTAGACAAATGGGTGAAATTCGGTAGGCCGGTACCGACAAATCTTGTCCGGCTTATATAGATAGTCGTCTTACACTGTTGTCCGTCTTCAGATAGTTGATTGTACAATGTGTACCTACCCAGTCTGATACAGTTGGTTCACTCGATGAGCTCAAGGGAAGTGGAAATGTCTCTATCAGATTTGCCGCCGCTCGTTTCATCTGTTTCCCTGTGCACTCCACGTCTTTCTTTTGTGACCACCAGTCATCGTTGTACCAACCAACGATAATCCACACGTACTTGTAGCCGTAAAGATTCTCCTGATATGCCTGGGAAAAGGGGGGCCTCTCAGACATTGTTTTTGTTTACATCCAACCCTAAAACAACCCAATAAATTGATGGCAAAATAGGGTAACTAAGCCTTTCTTCTCAAACGAATCGGATGGAAATGAACCTTTAAATCATCTGCCTCAAAATGGTGGATCGGGATTTAGGCGCGCAAAGGACTGTGGTTGAGAGCTGGGCCCCCGCTTTATTTTGTTTGTTTAATTTTGTACCACTTTAAATTTAACACAGATTTTAGTGTCGAAATACCTAGCTCTGAAACACTTGGAAGGCGCAGCGCGCTACAAGCCCGCTTATTTGTAGGCGTGCTAAAAGAGCGCGTTTAGAGCTAATGTAACCGCGCCCATACGGTGATCCTGAAACAAACGAACACATTTTCCTTGACTAAGCAAACGTATGGCGACCTAAAATCAGGGTCAAGATTGTTGGGACGATTTCAAGTTTACCCCCTCCCTCTCATTCAATGTTGAGTGGCTGAGCATGGTTCGGCTTAAAGTTGCACAACGGGCCGACATTGGATGGAGGGGAGGGGGAGGGACCTGAAAGCAGGAAATATATAAGACCCCATAGGTTGTACAGATTTACATTGTGCTCCGGATGTGCGTATGAGGAGCGTCCCAATGACTTTTGATGATTCTACATATAACACTAAAGGAATCTCACAAATATGTTGACAGTCAAAACAGAACTTGGCAGGGCTAGGTATGTATTGCTTCGCGGTTCATATTACCGACATATTGCCATGATTGTAAAATCGCTTACGGTGCACATTGCCTTTCTGAACATGTCTTCGTACATCAGTGCGATAATAATTCGAGCATTCTTCTCCTGTGGATAGAAGGAAAATTAAAATGAAAGTGTCGGTAAAGTGAGTTGGTGAGGAACCAAGTACAACTGCAATGAGAGAGAAAAGAATATAATACCAAAGGAGCACAAAACAAAATACACAAGTCGGCGACTTCACGCTTGGATTCATGTTCAGAACTGGTGCATTTTTAAATAGGATGTTTACCTCAGTCACTTTTGGCTAATAAATCAACGCGAATTTTGCCACAAAAACTAAACTAGCGTGACGGAAATTATATATACATATTATTGTTAGCACGTAAGCACATGATTTATTATTAATGTTGTGTAGTATTGTTATTCAAAGGTGAAGTAATACGAGCAACATTGTCAGTGCAACTTGTCGCGGAACAACGTTGCGTTGCAAATTGCACCGTAATGGTCTAACGCACGCATTACCACCGTGTTGCATATTGCAACAACATCTTGCACGAAGTAGAGCCCACTTTTACCTAGTGCAACATGTTTTGCAACATGTTTGGTTACTTAGATACCAAACAAAAACATCACATGACTGTGTGATCAGATGGCTTTGACTATGGCGGCGAAGCAGGGAGTGTTTGATAGTTTGAAGAAGGAAACCGAGTGCTCCTTCTGCATTCACCCAATGAAACAACCCAAGTCATTACCATGTCTTCATAGCTTTTGCCTCGAGTGTCTCAACGAATACGCAGCGAGGAAGAGACAAGAGGGTTTCACAACATTCGACTGCCCAGAGTGTTTGACCACGTTCCAGTTACCCGAGAACAACAGGTTCGATGCTTTTCCGACAGATTTCCGTATAAACAGGCTGATCGATTATCAGGCTCTGGATAATCCGACCTGCGACAACTGTGACCAAACCGTTTGTGGTACGTACTGTTTCGAATGCAGATTATTCACGTGTTTCCAATGCCTCAATGAGCATAATCGTTTGGAAGTCAATCAAAATCATCGGCTGATTTCGCCCACCGTTTGCTGCCAGTATTGGGAGCAAGACAGTAAGAAAGAGCCATTGAAGTCCTACTGTCAAACATGTCGTATTTCTGTTTGCGAGAAATGCCGCCGTTCAAAGCACAAGAGACATTCGACAAGAAATATTAAGCCCGTCACAGAACGGTGCAAAAAGGATATCTTTCAAGCGGTAGACCAAATGAAATCTCGACTTTTGAAGTGCAAAGAGGAGTACGAGACAGACGAGAAACAATTCAAAGAAAATGAGGAGAATATACAGTCGAGCAGAGAGAAGTTGCAAGCTAAACTAGAAGAACTAATGCAAGTTTTGAAAGAACACGAGGCGACCATTGTGAAAGAATTGGACGATTTACATCAGACCGAAGAACAAACCTACTTGGCTCACAAAGAGAAATACGAGCTGCTATCGACCCAAATAAACAGTTTTACTGATTATGCCGAAGCCGTTTTGAAAAGAAACAACGATACTGAAATGCTCCAGGCTCAAACAGCCGCGGCGCAACAAGGTGCCGAGCTCTTGCGGGGTAAAACAATTAAAACAAGGAACCGTTTGAATGTAGACTTCTTTCCAAATGAAGAGTCGGGAAATGTTGCGCGCAACTTATCATTGGGCCGACTTTTTCAAAGCCGCAGTACCAATCCCTCGCGCTCAGAAGTTAAAGGTGGAGGACTGCACGTGGCAGAATTTTTTCATACAAATTACTTTAAAGTCATGACTAAAGACGCCGATGGAAAACCCTCCTACTGGCAGGACGATAGCGTCACTGTCGACATTACAACAGACTCAGGAAGGGAGGTGAATCTTGGGACCACAATTACAGATAACAAAGATGGAACATACTTCGTGAGCTACTTTCCAGACATCCCAGGTGTTGAACATTACCACATTATAATTAAAGTCAATGGCCACTCTCTCGCTAGTAGCCCTTACAGAGCCTCGACATCTAAAGTACAAGTTATTAGTTACTTTTATCTACTGTGTATATTTGGTATATTTCTATTTATCAGTGCAGTGTTTCCTCTCCCAGGCGTTAGTTACAGTTATAAATAGGGTTACTGCACCGGAAGGGATGCAAGACGGCGGATACGCTCCCCCATCTGCACTTATTTTGGCCTTTATTTAAACCCAAGATGTACAATAAACGTAATAATACTTTACCCGTAGGAAAACCTTTTAGCACATTTTGGTGAACGAAGACGGGAATTGTTTTTTAGCACTCCAGTGACGATTAAATTTTAAGGAAGAAACCCAGAAAGCATGAACATGGTGTAGTTATGAGAACTATAGTTGTGAGAAATTTCGATGCTCAGAAACCAGGTGATAATCTCAAATTGCAGAGCTTGCTGATTTTGATGTTATCATTTTACTAAGATAAATTAATGTGTATCTGAGTACGATATCTGTATGCAGTCGATATCTGTATGCAGCAAAATAGCTGGATAATCTCGCACTGGGAGATCCGTAGAGCTAAGTGTATTGACCACGTTAAATACAGTTTTACGTTATGTTATATATGTATAGCTTACTTTGCAAGTTCCTTCCCCCATTTTCCAAACCTTGCGTTAGTCAGGTTTCTAGTATTATGCTTTAGAAACCATCTTATTTTAGTATTTAGTTGTTAGTATTTAGTATTAGCATTTAGTTGCTCCCCCCCCCCCCCCCCCCAAATTAGTTTTTTGTAGTATAAGTGTAACCGAAGGAAGCCGCGTTAACGCGTTAATTGTCCATGCTCCCGCCCGTGAAAGGATAAGTTTTCTTTTTCTCTCTTATATTTTGCCAATTATTTAACACTTCACGAGAAATCGACGGAATACAGTAAAACTTAGTGAGGGCTTCATTTTTACCATTATTACCATCACATACCATTTACTGGGATAGTACGACTCAAAAAAGTGTGTTCTGTTAAAGTCATCTAGACATGCATCTATACATTATTTTGCCCTGGGTCAAGTACTGCGTGAGTAAAACAAGGAGAACTGCTAACAAATGCCAAGAGAGGAGGAGAGGTAATGGGGAGAGTGCATTTTCAGTCCAGAACACCCGAGTTACAGTCAAAACATTTCCTTCAGCAAAAACATGTTGTTCACTCCAACAGGAGAGTGAATCTGCCGCGAAAATTTCATGTTAATCACGTCCAAAAAGAAACAACTTTGCCGAAGAACTGATCCAGACAATAACCTGACTCTTTTTCAAGTATTTTGACCTTGGTAATAGCATCAAAGTAACACACTGCACAGTTGCGCTCAAATCGACGTCTCACACTTGAATTCATGCACATCTCAATTCTGGTGTGAACCAGTCATTGTCGGCTAATTAATCATTGAAGCAAATTACGTGAGGGTTGCCACGAAAATATATAATAGTACGACGGAAATTATACATGTGTACTAGAAATACGGTATTTGAAAATGACTCCTTGATTAATGATATTATTAACAAGTATAAGACCATGATTTGTCATGCAATTGCAATAAAACAGCAATTGCAAAATTTTCATGTACCACGACAAGTTCAAGACCAGTTTTTCACTTCTGCGCATGTTCCGCTTTTGTTTTCTTCGAAAGAACGCGTGACCCAGACGTGTGGTTACTTGATACCCAACAAGAAAACAGCACGCGACTGTGTGAGCTTTGACCATGGCGGCGAAACAAGGTGTGTTTGATAGTTTGAGAAAGGAAATCGAATGCTCCTTTTGCATTCACACAATGAAGCAACCCAAGTCATTACCATGCCTTCATAGCTTTTGCCTCGAGTGTCTCAACAAATACGCAGTGAGAAAGAGAGAAGAGGGTTTCACAACATGATTCAACTGCCCTGAGTGTTTGACTACGTTTGAGTTACCTGAGAACAACAGGTTTGATGCCTTCCCCACAGCTTTCCACATAAACCGATTGATCGATATCCAGGCTCTGGAAAATCCTAGTGCGTCAGAAGAGTCCAAGACCTGCGACAACTGTGACCAAACCGTTTGTGGTACGTACTGTTTCGAATGCAAAGCATTCCTGTGTTTCCGTTGCCTCGATAAACATAATCGCTTGAAAGTGAATTGAGATCATCGGCTGAGTTCACCCACCGTTTGCTGCCAGTATTGGGAGCAACACGATAAGAAAGAGTCATTGAAATTCTTCTCCCAAACATGTCGTATTTCTATTTGCGAAAAATGCCGCCGTTCAGAGCACAGGGGACATTCGATAGGAAACATTAAGCACTTGACAGAAGGGGTCAAAATGAACATTTCTCAAGCAGTAGGCCAATTGAAATCTCCGGCTTTTAAAGTGCAAGGAGGAGTTCGAGATAGTCGAGAAGTACTTCAACGAAAGTGAGGAGCAGATACATTCGAGCAGAGAGAAGTTGCAAGCTAAGCTAGAAGAACTCATGCAAGCTTTGAAAGAACAAGAGGCGACTCTTGCTAAAGAACTGGAGGATTTACGTCACACCCAAGAACAAGCCTACTTGGATCACAAAGAGAAATACGAGCTGCTAAACAGTTTTACTGATTATGCCAAGGCCGTTTTGAAAAGAAACAACAATGCTGAAATCCTCCAGGTCCAAACACTGGCGGCTCAACAAGGTGAGCTCTTGCGTGGTGAAATAGTTAAAGCAAGGAACCGTTTGAGTGTAAACTTCTTGCCAAATGAGGAGTCGGGCAATGTTGTGCGCAACTTATCCCTAGGTCGATTTCTTCAAAGCCGCAGCACTGATCCCTCGCGCTCAGAAGTTGTGGGGAGAGGACTGCACAGAGCACAACTTTTCATTACGACTTACTTTATAGTCATGACTAAAGATGCAGAGGGAAAGCCCTCTTACTGGCAGGACGAATGTGTCACTGTCGACATTAGAACAGACTCAGGAGAGGAGTTGAATCTTGGGACTAAAGTAACAGATAACAAAGATGGAACACATCTCGTGAGTTACTGGCCATGCTCTATAGGTGTTATGTATTACAACATTTCAATTAAAGTCAATGGACACCCTCTCGCTAGTAAGCTTTACAGAGCCGAGGTATCTGTAATCTTTATTTTTTGTGTCCTTTTTGTTATTATTTGTTATTGTTTTGCAGTTGGTTTGCACCACTGCGGGGCGAACGTTAAGTAAAGTCATTTATTATATGACTGTGACTTAGTTTTACCATATAAGGTCGCAAAAGAGTGCCGGTACGGGAGCGTATTACACACATCAAATCCGTATTACACTGTAGAAAACCGGTTTGACCGGTTTAGACGCGCGCGTATCACAAATGAATCAAAGATTTTTCTGAGTGCAAGGTAAAACGGTGCAACGAAAGTCTATGACTTTTCAGATACAAGACCCTTCCATCGAAAGAAACAGTTACTGGATAATTTGTCAAGGAAGAGAAAGCACAGTTCAGTTGGTGGAAAGCGAACAATCGCCATGGACAAACGGCAGTTCTGACTCCGTAAAGTTTTCCGCACGATGCCGTCACTGTAAACACTGCAAAATGATTTTCGCCGTGTACGAACACTGTTTTGAGTTGTTCCTTTGCTGGAAGGGGTCTTAAACTTTCTACAACCAGGCAGTAAATCGGTGAGTTGTTAATAATCTATAACTTGACAACGGGTCGGCGGTAAAAATCCTAGTTGTGTTATGAAAGTTTCAGATTCTTCAACGTACACATTCGCTGGCTCTGTTCTTGTGTTTATTGCTTAACTACTCCGAGAAAATAAAAACCCTGTTTTGAGTACAAAGTTGCTTGCTATTGAAGAACAAAAATGGTTAAAAGTTTAAGCGAAGTGATCGATTTCAACCGCTCGAAGCACGTTTGTTCGCTGAATATTTATTCTGTCGAAGCAAGCATTTTCGTCTCCAGTGCATTTATCTCAGCACATTTAATCTGAATTGAACTTCGATCATTTGGTGGCATAACTTCTTTAATTTTCTCTGTCAAGATTTTTAAATCGATGACCGGATTGGAAGCTGTAAGTGAATCTTTGTGTGAATGAGTGTGCGTACATTTTGCCTGGGATTGAATGAAAACAGTTTTGCTCGAAGTCTCTGTTTTATGTTTGCTGAAATATATTTTATATAAAGGTAAAACTACGTCACAGTCATATAATAAATCCCTCATTCGATGGTTTAGCGCGTAATACGGGCCGGCATTTTACTCGTTACTCGCATTTTTCCTCGCCCCGTGGCGGGGCTCGGAAAAATACGAGCAACTCGTAAAATACCGGCCCTTATTACGCACTAAACCATCGAATAAGATGTATGTATAGCGGTTATTACACTAAGGGAATTCAATAGGTATAGTGTGTTTTATGGCAGTACGCTCCTCATATCTATACTGTACACTTGTTTTGGCCTTTGTTTGAACTCGCAAATTAAATGCGAAAGTGTGTAATGTGGTTCTAAAATCTAAACATTTCAAAACATGCATGTGTCTGAGCGAAGGGGAGAGTACTTTTTATCACTTTCCTCGTCGAATTATATTTTTTGGAGGAGACCCATGGAACAGTGTAGTTATGAGAACTAAATATAAGAAATTTTGACGTGATAATTTCATAGTGCAGAGCTTGCTGTATATGTTTTATTATTTTACTGAAATATATAAAGTGTTTGTACTCCATTTATTCGTCACATGTCTTTACAACAAGTTGTTTGATGTGACGTGCTTTTTAAAGCCTTTAAAACAACGTAGACATAAAATAAAAGTTCAGGCCGATGCCCATTATCCTTTTTGTGTCATTTCTACTTGTATGCAGGTTGTAGAGCCAGTGTAGTGTCCTTTTTTTTGCGATATTCTCTCACGATGAAAGTGAATATGCATTTTTACCACAACATACTAGTTTCTCGCTCTCTGATTGGTCGATAAATAAGAGTCTAGACAACGATGCTGACGCCAGCATGTCACGCTTTGCAGCGAAATACACGAAACTTTCCTGTATATTTCTAAATATTGTGGTAAAAGACAAAAATTCCACTGGTTTGCCGTGGTGTGGACTCTTATTTACCACGATTTACGTCATCACATGGTCAAAATTAGTTGTAGTCTCAATCGGCGAAGCGTCTCGTGAGTCCACAACATTTTGACCATGTTATGACGTAAATAATCGTGGTAAATAAAGCCCTGACCAAACGAGATGCAAGTCGATGCAAGTTCGACATGACAAAAACATTTGCATCGACTTGCAAAAGGTGGCCAAACGAGACGCAAGTCGATGCAAGCTCATGCAAGTTTTGTAAAAACCTTTTTCTTTTTTAGACGGTCCTGAGTCAGAAACCGAGTAAAAAGTCTTGAGCTGGAACTTAATGAAGAGGCTTTTACTTTTGATTTTTTTATTTAGACTTGCCTTTGCTAACGCGCTCTTTGCTGTTTTAGGTGAAAAACTTCCGTCGACTTGCATGAAAATTTGAACATGTTCAAATTACATGCAAGTTGATGCAAGTCCGTGCAAGTTGGTGGCCAAACGAAACGCAAGTCCGCGCAAGTTTGAAAACTTGCATCGACTTGCGTTGACTTGCACCTCGTTTGGCCAGGGCTTAAGAGTCCACACCACGGCAAACCAGTGGAAATTTGTTAATTTTCCTTCGCAAGTGCATTTCGTTATGTGTTTTTCGCACTGCAAGGGATTCAACCCTGGGGTTACTTTAGGTTGAGTTTACAAATGAGATTTTTGACGATGATAGCCGCCGGATTGGGATTTTTTTTTTTTTTTTTTTTTTTTTACCTTTTATCTTTTTCAGTTTTTCCGTCTTACAAGTTGAAGTGTTTCAGTAAGTAGGCTATTTGCACCTTAAGGTTTTGTGCTTGGATACCGCATAGCAATTTCTTTTTTTTTTAGATTAGCATGACAGGCCAGTTTCGGCAAATTGGATAAGAGAAGAAGCAATGGAATACCACAGATACACTCAGCTTTACCTTAAGAATGTACTTGACTGAAGAGTGTGGTTCATCATTGAAACTCTCAGTTGCAATCAAACTGATGTTTGATTCTTTTAAGCTTGGAATGAGCTTCTCCCTCGTCTGTATGCAGACAACAGATGTAATCAGTAGAGATCATTTGCACTGTCGGTAAGTTTCAAACTATAGAATGAGAAGACATCTTTAAGCTCTCGCAACCACGTCTCGCGTCACTCCGACGCAAGTTGAAATCTAAAGACACATTTTCCAATCTTCAACTGATAACTTTATACTACTGAAAATGTAACTACTAACTATTCACTATTCTCAGTGGGAGCTTTCATTTGAGTAGCCATACATCTCTTTAGGTTTCATTTGACCTCTGTAGTTTGTCGACTTTGTTTTTGACACGTTTCAGTGGTGTAGTTCAGAGGCAGGCAAAACGGCCAATATAAAGAAAAATCTAAAAACAAGAGACATGTCTTCGTTTGATCCACGGCTCTGGAACGTGGCTGTAATAACAATGGACTTGGCTTTTACTTTCTCGTGTCTTTTCTTGTCCATACTGTTTTTTTGATTTGTTTGACGAGCACACATGTTAGCTAAATATAGTGTGTATCATATGTTGCATGTATATGTACTAAACGTGGTAAACATACCATCACGTAGATGTCCAGATTTTGCACCAGTAACGCCACTTTATCCCACTTGAAATATTTTAACAGAGCCACTCTGGTCGGGTTCTCCATCGTTTCGGATGTGCTTGTTCTGAAGTAAAGAGGGAATTTCTTTTTGTCCGAAAACAATGGTGACGACGTGCTGAAACCAATCTGGACGAAATAAGAAGTAAGTTTAACAAATGAAACAACACCACATCTTATTTTAGATTTAAACAGGTTGAAAAAGCCGAAGATATGGAGAAAGGTTTTTCCGGCTCCCCGGGACAGCCTCATGTACAAGAAAGCCCATACATATCTTTATACATCGAAGCGAGACGGTTACATAAGAAGGCTTCCGCTAGTGTAAACGGCTTGTTTCAACTTATAAAGAAGTTTACGAATGGTTGGTAAGCCCAGGGTGACTCAAGGAAAAGGGTGCCTTGGGTGCCAGGGTCAACTATTTCTCCATTCAAACGGAACCTTATTGTGCATTAGCTAGTAAGTTTCCACTAGTTACAGCTGCTGTGTAACATACGAGTTTCACCTCCTTAATTATTGTTGTAGTTTGTTTCAAAACAAGGGCTAGATTTAGCTAAAATTTTACCCGATGTGAATGGTGACTGTCTAACTTAGTAATCAAAATGTAATCATTAGTGATTATATAGTCTCGTGACATCCGTATGTCGGTGTAATATATTTTACGGGTTTTAATCATGCCATTTTGATGTAATAGTTTTCAAATGTGGTCTTCAGATTATTGTTTGACAAAACCAGCTGTGGTAATTTAGTGGTGGCAAATCGAAATACACAAAACTCTCCACGCCCGTATTATTGGGAAGAATAGCAGTTTGCAATTTTAAAATTGAAATAGCAAGAATAAATTGATTCATCGGTGCTTTAGTTGTAACGTTAAGTTGATTTCTGGGATTTGAACTGCGAAATGTAATAATAATATGCCGAACACTGTGTTCACAGTTCGGCCGACCTTGGACAATCTACAAAGAATTTCATTTCGCGAGAGTTTCTTTTTTCCCACCATGAGACATTATGAAGGGCACAAATTACTTATGAAATAAAACCAACCTGCACAATGTTCCAATACAGCGCGGCCTCTGCAACAGGCTTGGCCGCTACGGAACATCCGGGACCCAAGAAGACCAGCGGTTTTGACGAGTTGCCCACTAAATCCAGCATAGCACGTATTGCCTCTCCGCTCTCGCACTGAAATTTCGAGAAACACATAAAGAAACATTGAAAAAAGTTGGATCAACACACGAATCAGTCCGCACGATAGCGGTTTTTATTCAGAGTTTTGCAAAACCGAAACTAAAAGTATTGATGAGTCCGATCACCATCAAGAAGCCAATCACACGAGATTACTGATAATTATTTTGACTAATCTAGGGTGGGGAGAAAAAATGGGCGACAATTTCCCTACCCCTCCTGTGTTAGTTATTCATTCGCTAGCTCCGCCCAATCTATGAAATGACAAGAAACGGCCTGACGCTTCGCGTGACATTTTTAAGTGATTATAATCCTGGCATTTACTTTTAAAATCGGGAGACTTGCTTGAAAGGTTTTTTTATTTATTTATTTATTTATTTATTTTTTTAATTACTCTTAAAAAAGTGACTGTGACGGGTATATTTAAAGTACCTTTCTTTAAATATTATTCAATGTGAGTGATCATTTGTGATTTTAAAAGGAGTGTATTCGTGTGATTTTGCCTTCTTTGTGGTGTTTCGTGTGCAAACTATGTTGGGATAGAATCCTAGAGCGTGTGTTTTTTAAATTATAATTGTGAATATAAGCGTTATACGCATTATGCAAGTCGAACAATTACAAATTATTGATGTTTTCTTTGTTGTTATCAGCGAACAGTAAAAACACAGACATTCTATTTAAACCGCCTTTGATCGCCAGGAAGGATCCGGTTAGAAGTTCAATTTAGTTCTAGTATCCAGCAAATACGTTGAAGGGTCCATTCAGTGGTCGGAAAGTTCACTGTTATTATTCTTAACACCAACCTTGACGTTGATAAAGCAGTGAGAAGTTAGTTAAAAAGACGACCTCTCTAATGAATGTAACTGCAATTTTGACTAGTAAATAATTCAGGATATATTTGCAAGAATATTTCAAGAATATTTTCCATCTAAAGTCACAGTAAATGTCAACAAAAACATTACTTTTCCACGACATTAAATTCAGACCCAGTTGATGATTTGTCACAGTGCTTTCCCTGGTCACATCATTGAGTGATTCGCAACTGTCGTTGAAAGAGGGTGGGAAACGAAAGCGTATAGTGGAGTGGGGTTCATATTCAACTAACTTAGACTGTTAAAAAAAACCCTCCAGTATGGTAAAGAAACTGTCACAGTATAATATCAAATCTTTCAACATGTACTCTTACCCAGTAAAACGCAATGTGGTTGTATATGGGGTACTATAGCTTTGTCGAGAAAGAGATGGGATTGCAAGGAAAGAGGTCAGGTCACTTGCCTTAGAATCGCGCCAAATGTAATCTAAAGTGTACCCGGCCAAGATACTGCTGTCGTTGTTCACATGTTCCAGAGCCATTTCGAATGCCGGGATGACCCCGGCCGTGCTCCAAGCTCCCTTCTTTTCAATATCGACGTCAAAAAAGCTGCCAATGTAGAGCTTGAATGGCTCAGCCGCCGCCTTTGGTATTTGGCTCAAACATGCTATGACCAGTATTAAGTACCAGCGCCGTGACAGCTTCATCAATGGTTGCGTCTCTTTAAGCTCGGTCTATACACAACGACCGCCGTAATGTACTGAAAACACAATGTGAAAACAGCCATATAGTGTTGTGGCGAAATGCCAAGTAACTGCTTGTTTTGTAATCCAGTGCGTTATTTTTAGTCTTTTTTACTTGGTTAAACACGAGGGCGCGGGAAGCGCAGAGCCACTTCTCAATCAACAGCGACCGAGACAACAGCTCCTAATTTGTAAAAAGCCAAAAATGTCCAAATTTTGTTTTTCCTTGTACTTGAATACCACGCAAAACAAGATAATGTTGCCTCGCCAATTTTCCATCACGTAAACATTTATTTTGAGTGCAATTTGAGTAAAATCCAAGAATAATCTTCAAAGCAAGAATTAAATATGCTTGGTGCGCAGCCATGCGTCGCATTGCACCGCGAAATTCAAACTGTATTTTCGCAGCCAAGAGCAAAATTTCGTTTCAAATCCTTCCGTCCAGAACTCCACGCTGAAGTTGCCCGCATGTGCTTAATTTTAGGTATACTTTTAGTCGCCAAGCTGCAGAGAAATTTCATGGACAGCGCGACTTCTGAATGCTGTGGACGCACATGCGATTCAACAAACATGATACAAATTTGATGTCGAAAGAGGCTGGGCCAACGGTCTTTTATAGCGCGCCTTCGTGTTTAAGCTTTGGTTTTCTCTTTGCATAACGTAGGATGAAATAGAAAACAATTGGTTCGTAAACTGAACAAAACACACATGTCTCGGTTGAGTCAGCTAAATCAACCGGGTGGAAAATCTGCTTTTTACCTTCAACGGGTTGCAAAAATAGTTGAGACACTTTATATTATTTTCGCCCTGTTTTTCGATTTTGGACTTGTTAGCTTCTCTTCTCCCCTCCCCCCTATTGCAATGTTGTTTGAGCGCCCAAATCTGTTACAAAGTATTACAGGATCAACATTGAAAAGGGGAGAGGGGTAAATGATCAGAATGAGCGCAATTTTACTTAAAGCGAAGGGAACAAACGCAAAATTTATCATTTTTGAAAGAACGTCTCAACAATTTTGCAACTCATTGTTTATGTCTTTGATGCTTTTATGTTATTCAATTATTTGTTCATGTTGGAGCTCGTAAGACACGTCGCTTTAAAGCAAAGATTTTGCTCTCTTTGGCGTTCTCAAAGGAAGCGGTTTCTCATATTAGATTTCTGCTTCGGCGATTATGCCAGTAGGGCATGATGGACAATAACATCTTACCTCAACGTTTTCCTTACGTGTAGTGTCTCGAAATTGTCGCCATTACGTACCGAAACCGACTTGTTAGTGGATATTGCCTAACGGCGCTGTGGTTTAATTGGAAGAAATTGTAAGTGGACTTAATGTTTTGTTCACGCTGTTTATGAATTTGTCAAAGTGCTCCAATCGAACAGAACACCCGGCCCCGCGAGCTTCTGCGTCATTAAGGAACCTTTTCAATGTCTTGTTATTAAAAAAAAAAAAAAAAAACACTCACGGGTTGCCGCTTGATTTGCATGCGAATTAAAGGTTTCACGTTGTTTTTAATGGAATAGGCTGCCGCTTAATTTCCTCTGTTTTTTTTTTGTCACCTATCAGTCACCTGTCTGAAGCTATTGTCACCCGCGGTAGTTATTTCTTCCAAGTATTGTGTTTTATCGCTTTAGTTGCCAACTTGGCTGCTACCTCTACGCGACAAAATCCTCAGGATTGAAAGTGGCACCACAAACATTTCCTGCATACTTGCGATCATTTTATTTTTCATAATCATTAGGGGCGTGCCGGCCAAATTGCTTGGGGGTCACTTTCAGAAAATGTAGCTTGCCGGGGGTCATTTTAAAATAGTTGGCGTCCTTTGGGGGGTCATATTGTTAAAAGTTCGCTTTTATGGCCATCATTTACGGTTCTTAGTTGTAGTATTGATCAAACCGGATCGCAAGTAGTTTTCCCCAGTCTCCTCCTCCTTTCGCCTCTTTCCACTACTCGCGAATCTACTCCCATCTCTGCAGTGATCGGTGAGTGTGAAGAATCTGAGCCTCCCCACGCCGCGCCACTCTTATAATAATTGAATGGCTAGCCAACAGCATCGCGGGCTCAGAATGTCTTTCTAGTGTGTCGGACTGTGAAGCAACTTCGGAAGTCCTGATTCACTTTTCAACTTCATTCCTATTTTTGTCTTGCATGATTGTGAAATTTGGATCGATGGCTCCTTTAAACTAGTACCTTCAAAAACTGACGTGCAATAAGAATGGAGAACTTATTCAACTAAGTAAGAATTATTGGGTTTTTGAGCAGAAACAAGTCTGTACTTTATTTGAGTTGTTTGTACATTGACTGCATGGGTATGAAAGCAAAACCAAGGTTTTCCCTGTGTTTAAAGTGTGCTGTCATCCCACTGCTTTTTGCAAACAGTTCACTGCCTGACTCACAAAAAGGTTAAAAGTTTTAAGTTTTCTTAATTTGTAACTTACACAATTTCTTATACAAGGTTGTTACTGAATTTAAATTAAAAGAACAGAAGAACAGACTGATTACATTTATTATTCATAATGTTTGTGCACTGATGACGTGCTAATAAATTAATGCATTGACCATGTAAAAAGCTAAAGTGTTTGCTGTAAGGTGATCATGTATATGGCAAAGCAATAATTTTATCCTTTTGTTCTATTGTGTACCCTTTGCAGAGTGGTGCTTTCCAGTTAGTAGACCCCTTATGTGTCCTGCATGTCCAGCTGCAAACATGAGGGAATGTCCTAGCAATGGGACAACAGTATTGTAGTCACTGAATAAGGTAATTTTAAATACAATTTTTGTAAACCATCTTTTCAGCTCTCATTAGTCTGTATCAATCTAGTTACATGTTATAACTGTCAATGGTCTGCATAATAAAATCATATTAGTATACAATTAACATAACTCGATACTATTTGTTTCATTTTATTATAAGTAGAATGGTTGATAGGCTTGATTTCCATTCAACACTAGGTTTTTAACTTCTTAAATCATGCCAGGTATACTAGGGCAAGTACCTATCAAGACTTTGTAAATGTTGATATACCTTACATTTTTAATAAGGAATAATATTTTGTAAATTTTTATCAATAGAGCTCTTAGGCTTGTCTTTACAATAAAATGCAATGTACTAAAACTGTTTTCTTTAATTCTTCTGCCTGTAGGTCGCTTTGATTTGGATGGATGGTGCAATGCACAGTGTACAGGTTGTTCTTCAATTTATGAAAGGTCTTTGCAAGACATAATTGATGCAGGGAATTGGCCTGGCAGTCCCACAGACATTTTATATCTTTTTTTCTCAAAGTTTGTTTGTGTTGTGGGATGCAGTTCAGAAGCGCATGCCAGGAACCTCCACCAACTCTTTCTGTTAGAGCACTTGAAGATATATCACGTTCAGGAAGCAGAATAAGTTTAGATTTTCAATGGATTAGACTTGTTAAAAAAATAGCCGATTTTGCAATTCTAGTAAACCTACTTGTAACAGCGATTTCTCTGCAAATATTTACCAGTTTAACCTTTAAATTACTGTGTTGAGTTAACATGCATTTTGATTCGGTATCCAGTCATGACCAGCTAAGTTCTCGAGTTCATGCTGGCAGAGTTTCCACTCTCTAAAAGAATGGCCAAATGCAGTGCCATTAATATTGTTGTTGCCTGAAAAAAAAAATCAAAAAAAAAAATAATAAAAATAAATGAAAACACATATGGATGAAACATCCTTGAAAAGGCCACCGCAGACTATAACTGATACAAGTGCATAGGTTATAGCTGTTGCATATTTCAAAAAACGCCAGTATCGCATGAAACTTTTAGGGAACCTTTCTGAAACTTTAACAAAGTTTTGCATATGCAACTTTTAATAATTCATAACTACAGCTTGGCCTGATAAAGAAGAGCAAAGTATGGACAAACACTTCACAGCTTGTCAAGCAAACAAAGTTCAACCTAAACGTTGATTTCTTAGTGCTTTACCTAATTGAATAAAAAAAATAGAACACAGAACATAACCTTTTTCAGACCTGACTTTAAAATTCATACCTATTTCAGACCTTTTTTAGAGATTTTTTTTTTTTTTTTTTTTTGTTGCAACGATTTCCGCCCTGTGTTTCCTTCCATTTGCCCTGCAATAACCAACAAAACAAACAGGGCAAAAAAACCGCGGCGACATAATTTTTGTTAAAATCATACCTATCCCAGACCAAAAATTAAGACAAAATCGATACCCTATTTCAGATAGCCTGCGTGGCTTGGCCCTCCGGTGAAAGGGGAGGGGAAGGGGCGCCGTGGAACGAGCGAACGCGGGCGGGGAGAGGGACTAAAAATGCTTGAAAACGATACCCTTCGTGGTGGCACATACCTATGTGGGAGTACCTCCCCCCGGGAGTTTACCCTCAACCGAGTATATCGCAAAACAAGCGATCCCCCAACCCTCTCAATCTTGCCTCCTGTCCTTCCCGCGTAAAATGATAATGTCTCGCGAATGTAATTTTATTTCACAAACAGAAACTGGATGCCTGTCTTGCTGACTTGCTGATTTCATGCCCGGGGGTGTACTCAATAGGAATTTGAGTAAGAGAGTTCCGCTGACTCTATAAAACTCTGACCCTATTCAAGACACAGAAATGTAAATTTTGTTACCCTTTCTAAGACGAAGTGCTCTAATTTGATATCCTGCATTTAATATTCCAGTCAGAGAGATAAGTTAGCCTGCGTTGCACGCGTTTGCACTGGAGCATACGAAGAAATCGTGCTAAAAATGACGAGTGTAAAAATTGTGGTCGAGGGGGGAGGGCAAAAGGAGATCTTTGGAAAATAACCTTGTTTAAGACACGAAAATTTAAAATTTAATAGCCTGTTTAAGACAGAGGACCTGAAAATGATACCCTACCTGGCGGAACGTCCCTATATAGAAAATATATGGGAGTACCCCACCCCCCGGGAATTCGTGACAGTTGAGAGTTGCCTGGTTGAATCATGCAAATATTATTGAAATAATACGGGACATTGGTCATATAACTAGCCTAATGAAACGGTCTTTTGCAAGATTTTGACAACAGCTTCAGCATTTGATTTGAGATTTGGGTTTAGACAAATTGATTTCCGGTTTGGCATAACACCTCTTTTCTATACCCCGGGGTTCGCTGTCCGCTCGCTATGAATGGATTGCGGGACAAATTGTCCCTAGATGGAGCCGTTGTCAAGGCGTGTAGCTACTCTGCGGGCTGAAGACACGACTCTTTAATCATCCCATGCAATTTGTGTTTATTACATGTCGATCAGGTCAATCAGAACATTTACATAATTAATGGTTATATAGAAAAACTCATTTAACTAGCTGGCATGCCTAAAATGGCGTGTTTAAAATACAAAGTGATAAGAGAGTTACAAATGCAGTCATCTAGTTGCCCTTGTCTTAATTCTCTTAAATGTCGCGGAGAACCAAGAACGCAACTTGAGAAATTTACCGCGCTTACGCGCAGCTATTTCAGCTTTCTGGCGTTCCACATATTCTATTTCTCGCTCTAATGCTGCCAGATGGTCTTCTGTGGCTTTCAGTCTTCTTCGTGCATTGGACCATCTTTTAAACCAGTACCTGCAAACACATCAAAGAACTAATTACCACCGGCGTATAAGCAACGAGTTTCATTTGGCAGCCAAATTCGGGTTGACGAGCTAAGGGAGCTGTCATTACTTTATCAGTCACATGGTTCTCTAATAAAAAGTTGACTTGTCTTGTCTTGTTTTATCGAATTGCAACACACTATTTGCACACACTTCAGGAAGGCTGAAGCTCTTTTGGCTTTGTCAGTCAGGCCACTACCACGCTGCCAGTAAAATAGTAAATGGGACTAGCAATCCTGTCAATTGCTGAATAGTCTTGAGCAAGACTTCCTTAGGGACACTCTGATAGCTAGGTGATTTAGCTGCCTACTACTCAGGGCTACTGTTAGATGGGCATATTATTTTCGTGCTATTCAGACTTCAAGAGTTCCTAGACGTACGCCCCATGTCGATCTGTCGACTTTATATTTAAAGAAAGTTAGCCGCTCTGTTCATACTTACTCAGTGCGGCTTTCCAGCTCGATGTTGTCGACATTAAACGCAGAAAGCTTGGAGAACTTTTCATGCAAGTAGTCTTCGGCTTCGATATCTTCCGCATCATTCATAAACATACGCTTGAATTGCGCCTGAGCTTTCCGCAACGTTGTCTCCGGGCAGCGCACGGGTTCCAATGGATCGGAGATTAAGTCTCGCACCGTGCATTCGCGGTCCCTGTAATAAATAACAGACGTTAATAAATAACGCATGACTTGCAGTTCAGTCTAGTCAGAAGCCTGCATTGACCTGTTTGGTCATGATGTGATTCGTTGTAGAAAGCTAAAAAGATTCAGTGGTATATTTAGTGAGGCACCGATCGGTTTACCTATTGTGTTTGCAGATGATAGGAAATTAGCGACTATGCAGAATAGAAAGCATGCAGGTTAAGCGAGGTAGAGAGCGTCATCTGCTTTAAATTTACAAAGTGGTTCATATTATGATTATTGAATTGGAGTTTCATCGGGCGCGCAGAAGGAAAATTCATGGCGAAATTTAGATGGTTCTATAATTACCTCCGCTCGTCTGCTCCAAAGATTTTCATGAAACTTGTATTTATGTATAAATAAATTATGTAAATTATGTATAAATTTAACAAAAATATACCAGCAACATTTTTTACTGGGTGCGATTTTGTTTAAAAAGTGCTGTCCACTAAGATATTATCACTAAAAATATTTTTTCGCAGTTAAATCAAAATATATTATTTCATTGCTGAGTTATAGCTGCTGCAACGTTTCTCAAGTTTTATAGGAATGGAATTAAAGCCCAAAAAGTTATGATCTAAAGTTTGTTATAGACGAGTGCGCCCAATGAAACTCCGGAGTCACCTTAAATTCGTGGGAAACTAAAGATCCGCGAAAAAAAGTTATCGCAAAAATTAACGACGCAAAATGCAATTTAACAAATTGACGTCAATTTTTTTTTTAGAATAACAAAACTCAAGCGACGACGCGGGGAAAACACGCAAGAAAACTGGATTTTGTTCGATTTGACCGAAATGTTGTCAACAACTTTTCCCGCTTTCTAATTGGTCGAGGTCGAAATTCAAGACATTTCATTGGCCAAAAAGTGACAGCTTGACGTGAGCATTTCGCGCGTGCAAAATAAAATTTTGTCAAAGAAGTTGGAAAGAAATGAAACTAGACGCTTTTCTGCTGCGGCTTTCTCGACAATTTCAAGACAAAGCTCAAGGAAATTCGCCTCTGAACACTTCTGGTTCTCTACTTGAAAATGCCGAATGTCGCTTTTGCAAGAACTGAGGTAAATTTGAAGCTGAATTCACCTTCTTCGTCCAAATCACTGTCGTCAGCACTCGATTTTATGTGTCTGTCCTCTTATTGATAATGAAAATTAGCCAATCACAAAGCGAGAAACTGACGTGTTATTGTAAAAACCCTGGATATAAAACTTGAAACGTTACTCAAATGAAGGGAAAACGCTAACGCTGATAGCCTCCCTACAAGAAGAACTCTGAACCTGGTTGCATAAAACGCTAGCGCCCGGGACTGGGCGTAGATAACAATGGAAATTAAGTTATTCATAGGCTATAAATGCCTAGTCCCGGGCGTTAGAGTTTTCCTGTAGCCCTGGACTCGGGCACAAACAAACATGTAAGTCTAATCTGTTTAGTTTTTTGTTATTGTTCTAGTAAATAACATTCCAAAATATGAATTAGTTCCTTTTGACACAATTTTTTGTCCATTTTCGCGAAATTAGAATCCCGCAAAAAATAGGTAGCAATAAGATAGCTTGGGCCTTCTCCCCTCTTGTCTATAATCATCACTTACCCAATGAAAATTTTTCTGCTCCACATAAGTTCTAGTTCTTGATTGAGCTCCTCCTCGGAAGTCAGTGTGGTATAGCTAATGGAGAAGAAAGTCTTGTTTAAAGTGTTGTTGGCCACCTAAAATATTTCTATTGATTATAAGTGCACTCCCATTAATAATATCTTTTGTAACACTGTAACACCCGACGGTATGTTTCTTCCTTTGTGTTTTGCCTGTGTTTTTTTTTTTTTTTTTTTTTTTTGAACTGGTGTTGGTGTTGTTTCGATTTTTCACTACATAGTATACCAAATGAACTTGGGGTCTACATTTACAGTCGTTGACTCACCTCACTTCTTTTATTTTAGTGAACAGACACTTGATACGGTTCCAAATGTCCACTGTATACTGCAAAAAGTACCGAGGTAAAATAGTACCTTCTGACTTGATAGAACACCACAATGAAATATGTCGTTTACATCGAAGCTACTGTATTGTGCTTGGTTTGGATTTTAAGCGAGCACACAAGTATTCTAGTCAGAGATGTGTATGTGTTTGCAACTTTACCCAAATACTTTTTTTGTTATTTTTTTCAGTGACGTCTTTATTTTTGTTTTATTTTTCGGCGCCACCACATTGCGACCGTTGCCAGTAAACAAACTATCGTGCCCAGCTGAAGAGAATACTTAATTATTGAGAGATAATTTATTTTTCTAATTAGAAGTCTGTCCGATTAATACTGCCGACATGTTTAATTCCTTTCTGTCTTCTTTCCCATGTTTTATTTTTAACATATCAAGTAAAGGACTACACAACGTGTCATTTCCGTTCCATAGCTTGGTTATACCCACAAACAATATTTCTGTTTTCACATGGACTGAAAATTGGTAATCAAAACTGTATTCGTGATAAATTTTAGTTCATATTAAAAACGAACAATTGTTGATGTATTGTCTTCCACTTGCGGCTGAGTATATTTTGTTTGTTTAATCAACATCCAAAACCAAAAGCAAAAAAAAACATTATACTCGCCAGACTATGACGTGTTCGAGTTTTAAAAGTCGCGCGCAACTGGGATCGGTTGCTGTGTAAAACGTGTAACCGTGGATGATTCTCATTGGCCAGTGGGAATTTTGAAACTTTTGCTGTCGTGTGCAAGGTATTTGAAGTTGGGTCTTCGTGTGTGTGGATGTGTTTTGAAGAGCTCCCGATGATTCATCAAAAAATAGACGTTTGAACTATTGTTTGAACTTAACTGTGGCCTAAAACCTGGTTGAACTCTGAAGGAGAACACAAACCAACTCCACGAAACATAGAAATCCAAAAAGAAAAAAGGAAAAGCTGAACATATTTCCAAACATCCGAAAAACGAACCGACGATGAAATGGCATTTAAACATTTAATCGTGCAAGATTTTGCAGTAAAATCTCTCAAAACTGGACTCACACATACCATGGTCATGCTCTCTTCTTGCCAACAGGATTGTTTTCTCGAAATTCGTAAATCTTTGCGCTACAAACACTCGTAACTGATCGCTCGAACGCTTGTTGACACTTAGACAGTAAGTGAGAACTGATGCTGATGTGACCAAGTTGTCATTTTCATACCAGCAGCGAACAGCTGATTGGCTGGCGCGGGTCAAGTTTGAATGGCGCGTACGTGCGAAGAAGAAGGACTGGGGACTGGTGCCAGAGCTCTGCCAGTCTACAATGCTGGCCTGGCTGCTCGGCATTTTACAAAATGGACGACGCGCGAGGTTGGTTAGCCGTCTTGTTCCAAGAACTTAGTCACTGTGAAGACGTTTGTATGTGTACGTGCAGGTGAGAGATGATTTATCCGTATTTGCAGGCTACAAAGGAAGTTATGCGCAGTTTTTATATATCCTCAGATATATGCAGGGAGCTCCTCTTGAAAGTCAGAATTTCTATTTTCCTTGACGTCCTAAAATAACAATTACAGCAACATTCTTTATTATGCTTCCTAACTGCAAGGATCATGCACTTTCAATATCATTTCATGTTCCGCAGTTTAATACGGCGCAGTGAATGTCATAGCGATAATCATTGTTTACACATTTATAAAAATAATGCACACACGAAAAATAGCTAATAGTAGCATGCTATGTGATACAGTTTAAATCTAGATAAGAATCATTGAGATATAAAAAATATAAAAAAATATGTATATTTTTTAAGTGAACTCAAAGTCTTCAATGACTGCAGAAGAAGAATTAGCTTTTGCGGAAGGCAAAGTGAGGTATGGACTATTGGTTTCCAGAACTGATTTTATTAAAGCTAGGTCAATGCTTGAAGATCAAGACTAGACACAGCTTGCGTTACACACGGTGTAATACAATATTTATCTTTTTCGTTTGATAGGCATTAAAACTAAGTATTTCTATCTACTCCGGGCTGCACCCTAAACATTTCTGTCTTCAGTATTCTGATTTTCCATTGTTTTTGGTCCTGTATGATTTAATTACATTAGATAGTCAATGTGGCATTTAAGCTGTTGGAAGAGAATGAGCATAAGGGAGTAAGTATACTTTTATTATCAGTCTGTCAAGTCAACAGCATCTAACATGCTATTCATTCGAGCTCATTTAAACAATATTATAATACAGTGTGTGTTGACGTAACACAGGTGAAGTCTTGTACAAGGTACTCACAGAGAATTAAAAGGTAGAGCTTCTCCTTATCAGTTTATCACTTGCCTAAAGTATTATCTACAACTAACAGTGTATTGATTTCATAATTAAAATTGGTACATGACACGACAGCTTTGAACCCAATCTAAATTTTAGGATTGCTTTTATCTTCGGAGATTTTGAGAATGTGGACTCATGGACATCACACTTAGCCGAAAAAGATGCTATGTCAAGATGATAGCTAGCTGTGCGGTCTTCATCTTGAGATAAAATGTGATACAACTAAAAGCAAGTAATGATTAGAACCAATCCTTATGTTTTCTGTATTTAGTTAACTTATTACTTTAGTTTACTGGTCTGCGATTGGATGTCAACTAGTAAATTTTACTGGGCCAAGATAGGTTCAGAATTCCATCTCGCTGATTGGTCACAAACAAGTAAATTGGGTGAAACTTGCTCATGTACAGATTAGTTTGGCTGTGTTATGTGTTATAACAAATACCATTTACTTTTTTTATTTTATTTATTTTATTTTTGCCTGGTGTAAACTTTACAATGATTAATAGAAGAGGAGAAGAAGCAAGTTTGATGCCAGAAACATCAGGCTGATATGAGCTTTCTGCAGTATGTTGAGTAAGTTGTATAATGCACATGACACATACCAATTAGATCATGTGTACTATATAATTATATAAATACATTTACAATAATATTTGTACATACATTACTGTAACCCTCAAACTGCATTGATACCATGTTAAATCAGTCATAGAAGCATAAAAAAGTCTCTACAAAGCTACCTAGTGTGCGTAAGTGAGTTGTCAGCCCAGGCTACAGTAAATAGCTTACAGCATGCTACCCTTTTTCTTGGTCAATGCACCTAAAAATGCTGGCTGCAGATATTTCTAAATCAAGTTTCTCTACTTGTTCATGTAAATAAACTATTTTTTGATTGAGCTTCCACTCTCATCTGTAATATTCCTGTCTCATGTCCTGATGACGCATCCTAATTTATTTAGCACTATGGAAATCCAGCTCTAAAGAGAACTAGATTGACTGTGTCAGCATGGACAAATGCATAACTTGGATCACCTACAGTAAGGCTCAATGTGTTATGGCTGGGTGCCATGAAATAATTTGAAATAATTAAAGCTGACATTTCAAGCACTAGCTGGCAAAATTTTGATCAGAAGAAGGGTAAGTGCTCGAAACCTCAGCTTCTAATTCAGCACTAGTTACATCTTGATAACATATACTCTACAGTAAGGTAAACTTCTCCCTGAGGTCACATGCATCAACAATATTATAGCTCTGATTACACTGAACTATTTCAATTTTGTTGATAAAGTAGATAATAATGAAGGCATACAGTATAGAGTATTCTGGCACTAGAACCTGCTTGATATATGTTTAAGTTCCGATGAATACAATAATATTTGGTTAATAGAAACAGAATGTTTACCATGTAGTCTTTAAAGGTTACAAGCCTTAAAAGTTCAATTATAATAGAGTGGATTTGACCACCCTCATGTTACCATTGCAACTGTTTGCACAGTATGGGGCCCACAAATTGTTTGATGATGATAATACTACAAAGTAGCATTACAATTTCTCCATTAGTATTAGCCACACGGCTGTGACAAATTTGGTGAAAGCAGCAGTGCATGAATTGTTGAGAGGCACCTTAAACTAGATCTGCATTTTGATTTGTTCCTATTAAATTAGGCTAATTAGCCAAGCTGGGACTGATGTGACTGGCAAGCTAAACTAGCGATTTAAACTTTGGTGGTTATCTGAATACCCTAGAATCACTTTTTAGAATCACTTACCTTTTTGGGATCAAGTAACTTATATGCCACCCCAAAATAGATAAAAAAAAAAAAAAAAAAAAAAAAAAATCACTGCAATTTTTTTATTACATCTTGACCAGCTGTGAGTACTAACAACACACAAAAACCATATAAAAGCAAACCATACAAATTGCATAAAACAATGATCAATAACTTCTAAAGCTTTTCTAAATGCTGGTGTATTTCAGTTTATTTTTATTGATGAAAATGTTTTCAAATAACAAGAAACCTAAAACATTCATAATAACAAAACAACTTGATAGAAAAATTTGGGTGGAGCATATATTACCTTGTGGTAACTTTAACTCCACCAAAACCTCTTGGGTGGTGGAACATAAGTTACTTGATCCCTTTTTTGTGTACATATTGCTACAATAATAGCCATAAGCCCAACAAAACAAGCAGCCATTAAAATCAAGGAAAAACATGGGGAAATCTCAACATGCCATGGATCAGGATGCAGGGGTTGTCCATTTACATGTACTTTGATACGCAGTCCTTCTGGCCAAAAATATCCCGGCGGTTGATACGTCACAGTGTATGCTCCATTTTTCTTATTAGTAATTTGATTCGCAACATCTTGTCCTGAAGCTGTTTGAATGTGGACAGTTATCTGATCCTTTTCGCAGTAGGATGGCATCCCTTCAGAATCTTTAGTACTGACTGTAAACTGAGTCATCGAACTAGCCATTGCTTCTCTTAGACCTTTGCCGTCAGCCACCGAGCGTGAGGGGTTGGTATAGCTTTCTGCAGAAATATGCCATGGGGCTACCTGGGAAACTTGCTGACATGTCTCCTCATTTTTCATGAAAGTAATGGGTGGCCGTTTAATTGCTTTATAGTTTTCTCCCCTCAAAAGGTTCTCACAGGGTTGAGAAATGGCAGGTTTGGATTGAAGAATCTCTGCATTAAAATTTCTCTTCAAAATGGCCTCAGTGTCTTCAGTACAGCTGTTCAATTGGGCCAAATTTAGTTTGTACTTCTCCTGTTGAGCTGAACGATCTTGTGTATGGCTCTGATGCAAATCATCTAGTCGTTTCATAATGGTGGTCTCGTGTTCTTTCAAGACTCGCATTAGTTCTTCCACTGTCACTTGTACTTTTGCTTTGCTCGACCTTATTTGCTCCAAACAAGCTTGATAGTTTTTCTCGTCTTCTGTGTTTTCCTTCTCACAATTTAAAATTTCAGATTTCATTTTGACCATCAGTTCAGTAATGTCTGCTCTATACTGTTGAGCGACGATTGGAATGTCACTCAAACAATGTTTGTTGTGCTCTACCAAACCACATTTATGGCAAATACAAACTTGGCAATCTTGGCAGTAGTACTCCAAGGGCTCTCTCTCGTGGTATTGCTTCTCGTAGAACACTGGCCTTTGAATGAGCTCCTCTAGGTCGGCTGTTTGTAAATTAGTATAGGTAATCGCATGATTTCGAGTGCAATTTGGAATAAATTAGAACGAGTAAATTTTTCAAAGACCACAAAATTGCACGAGCGCCGCGCGAGTGTAATTTGTGGTCTTTGAAAAATTTACGAGTGCTTATTTATTCCAAAATTGCACGAGAAATTATGTGATTACTTGTTAATAACATGCATACAATAATTTCCGTCGCGTAATCTTTTTCAATTTCGTTACAATTCACAATTGTCTCTCAAGAACTTTGTTTTCTCGCAAACAGAATCGGAATCGTCCTGAGGAATTAAAACACGCCCTTTGTTTTGTTTTGCTTCGCAAGTACGCGCGCCAGCTGTCGGCAATTTTTAATTTCAAATTTCTGCACTGTTAATTACACATTTTTGCACTGTTTGGGATAAATTGACGTGCGCTCAGCCAATCAGAATGCAGAAATTATTGTATGCATGTTATTATGTAGCGAAACAAGTCGATGGGCTCGTGCTACTTTCAGTCGACTGTGCGTGTCTAGACAAGAGCGACACAAGAACGTTGTGCATTCAAAGCAGTAGTACGTCGCAGGAGCGGCTTCTTCACAATTATCGCATCCTTTGTGGTCTGTGCTACCCTTTTCTAGCGCCAGAATATCGAGAAGTCGATTGTGGTAGAAAGCTGTAGGAAAGGCATCGAACTGGCCGTTTTCAGGCAACGGGAATGCGGCCATGCACACGGGGCATTTCAATTTAGTATCTCCTTCGCGCCTTCTGCTGGCTGAGTATTCGTTGAGACAGTCGAGGCAAAAGCTGTGGAGACATGGCAAAGTCTTGGGCCTGTTGACTGTGTGAATGCAGAAGGAGCACTCGGCTTCCTTTCTCAAGAGATCAAACAACCCTTTCACCTCCATGCCCAAGTGCCACTAGCTAAAATATATATAGATTGTCACGAAAAGTGTGTGAGTACGGCGGCCATGTTGGAGGAGAGAAACAATGAAATATTTTTTTAAATATTTTAAAAAGATCACAATAACGCATGCGCGTGCGTGAACCGCCTGCGATGTGTTGTCAGCGGATCAACTCGGTAAGTTTCGGCGGCTTTTCATTAGAAACGTTACTGCCTCTCGGATTTTGTCAAAAAAAAAAAGTGATAATAATAATAAAACAAAAAAAAACATGATAATAATGATAATAATAATAATACAAAAAAATTAAGAGCTTTCCCTAAAAGTTTTCCTTTGGCCGGGAGCTAAACTGATTATTCGAGTTTCTGTGACAGGATGAAGCAGTCGTAATTCGCGTGTAGTAATTCTCTGTGGATGACTGGAAAACACCGCTCGTATTATTCCTAGCTTTTAACGCAACCGAAGAGCGATCTATGAAGGCAAGGAAAGAAAATGAAAGAAAGATGGAGAATACATTTAGCTCCCTGCAAAAGAACAACCTCTTTCTAAGCGTCATTTTGCCACACAGAACCCTCGAAACTATCTATATATATTCGAACTGCTGACCAGAAACTGCTGTGAGTTTGCGCGTGCGCAGGCAATATTGCGACATGTCGTACTTCCCTCCCTTATATTTTCTTTGCTTTGCTTCAAGAAGTAAAATTCGAAAGTGACTTATTTAGTTTGAATGCATCCCAGGCTGGAGTATTATGGCATCTGATAAATATGTAGGTGTCGAAGAGACTTACTTTCACTGCTGGATGACGTTAAAAATATATAAGAATTCAGTTACTGAAAAAATAGGTTGGTCATGTTTTATGCTATCATTTTGTTTTGCAGTGCCTTTTTTTGTGATTGAGCAAAGAAAGAGGAGGAGAGTCCGAATCGACTTCAAAATCACCGAAGAGAAAGTGAGACGAAGACACCAGTCTGAGGTAAGCGTCAGCGTTTTACAGTTCATCCATTTTCTTTTCCAAAAAATCTTTCTCGATTCGAGTGTGTCACATTTGTCTCTCCCCCCCCCCCCCCAGCAAAATCAATGGCTTCATAAAAACGCTGAGAATCATGAGTTTTTGAATTTAAATTTCCGAATGTACTGACAAGCTGATACATTTGCAGCCGATATGACCAATCAATGAATTGCGCCAGTCACGAGTTCTTCCCAACTTTCCTCGGCTCAAGCTTTGCAAGTTGCTGAGATCGCGTTGCACCGTGTAACCATCTCACCTAGGCAACTGCAAAGTTGCTGAGAAATTTGTAACGACAAAGCCGTCACATTCCCATTGTCTTTGGTCTATTAGCGCGTGTTTTCAACTACACTCGAAAACACGTGGGTTACTTAGATACCTATCATAAAGGCATCACGTGACGGGTGTGGTTATCTTTGACTATGGCGGCGAAGCAAGTGTTCGAACGTTTGAGAGAAGAAACCAAGTGCTCTCTCTGCCTTCAACCCATGAAACAACCCAAATCATTACCATGTCTTCATATATTTTGCCTCGAGTGTCTCAACAAATACGCACTGAGCAGAAGACAAGATAATTACACGACACTGAGCTGCCCCGTGTGCTCGAAGAAGCTCCAGTTACCCCGAGACAACAGGTTCGACGACTTACCCACAGCTTTCCACATAAACCGACTGGTAGACATTCTGGCATTAGAAAGTCCAGGTGGCCAATGCGACAACTGCGACGAAAATGTCCGTGCAACTTACTGTTTTAAATGCAGAACTTTCCTATGTCTCCACTGCCTCGATGTACATAATCGCTTGAAAGTCAATCGAGATCACCGGCTGGTCCCGCTTGACAATTTAAGCGCTGAAGATCTGGAGGGATTGCAGAAGGCACCCGCGGTTTGTGAGCATTGGAAACCAGACGGCAGCAAAGAGCCACAGGAGTTCTACTGCCAGGATTGTCGTGCTCGCATTTGCGAAAAATGTTGCCGTCAGTCGGAGCACAAGAAACATACGATAAATGAAATTAAACACGTCACGGCGCAGTACAAAATGGAAATTTTGCAAGCGGTGGAAAAAATGAAAGTAGGGCTCTCAGAGCGTAAGAAAGAACTCGAGAGAGAAGAGAGATACTTAAACAACACCGATGAGGAGATACAGTCGAGCCGAGAGAAGGTGCAAGCGACAGTGAGAGAACTCACACAAGTTTTGACAGAACACGAGGAGAGTACTGTTAAGGCCCTGGGAGAGCTGTACGAGAGACAGAGACAAGCTCACTTGGCTCACAAAGAGACGTATGAGCTACTTTCAACCCAAATTGACAGTTGCACTGTTTATGCCGAGGCCGTTTTGACAAGGAACGACGATGCTGAAATTCTCGAGGCCCAAACTGCCGTGGTTCAGCAATGCACTGAACTCATGAATCAAAAAGTTAAAGCAAGCGACCGTCTGAGTGTGTACTTTGAACCCAATAAGGAGTTGTGCAGTGCGGTACGCGACTTGCCCTTGGGTCGAACATTTGAAAGACACAATACTGATCCCTTAAAATCGGTGGCTGAAGGTAAAGGACTAAACATAGCATATCCTCTTTTAAGTAATCATTTTAAAGTCATGACTAAGGACGCCGAGGGGAAACTCTCTTACTGCCAGGATGACTGTGTTACTGTCAGTTTTCAAACAGATTCGGGAAAGGAACTACTCCTTGGAACTTACATTACAGATGACAAAGAAGGAGCCTATTTCGTGAGTTACAGGCTACTCTTGCGAAATTTAGATACTTTCAATGTCTTGATTAAAGTTAATGGACGCCCCCTTGCTGGTAACCCGTGGAAGGTTGTCGTGTTTAAAAATCCTTATCAAGTGTGCAGTATTTCGTAAATTGTGCATGCAACGGTGTTGCAATTCCCTGCAACAGGCCTTTCTCAACAACTGGTCGCGTGATTAAAAATTAGCTACGTTAATGAGAAACAGTTTGTGAGTGCCAAAATTGTAACATGGCATTTTAGTGGATTTT
The DNA here is from genome assembly GCA_964036295.1 of Plumapathes pennacea. NCBI lineage: Eukaryota > Metazoa > Cnidaria > Anthozoa > Antipatharia > Myriopathidae > Plumapathes > Plumapathes pennacea. The sequence continues at coordinate 18,564,624 of OZ038462.1, forward strand.
TGAATATGTTTTAGCCATGGGAATTAAATTTGCCTTGTTTATTTTCAAACCGTATTTTCATGATTAAGATTTTAATGTTTCAGCACAATCATTTAACTATGTGACTAAAGTATAGCGATAAGAGTTTTTTTTCCATTTCTGGGGAGGTGAGGTACATGGAACTTTGATAAGCGTGGTGTAGTTACGCTGCTAGAATTATAATAGTTTTTTTTTGCTTTTTGTTTTTTGTTGTTGTTTTTTTTTTGTGATACTTATTCCAAGGATCAGAGTAATTGCAGACATTTTAAATGTGTATGTATACTACCAAGTTGCTTTGTTTGAAGGTTGTACATTAAAGAATCCAGTGTGAATTACTTGCCTTTTGGTGCACTAATTCCCCCGCTGAGCAACATACATTTTTTTTCAAAGCATTACTAAGGCGTTCACAAATCTCTTCCTTTTGAGTGCGTTTCTTTGTGTTCTAGTTATTTTTTTACCATTATATCCGTTGAAAAGTTTGTTTGAGATAACCAACATGTAACTCTCTAGCTCTTTCTCCCCAAAGGATAACGATAAAGGGTATCAACCATTTGTTTTACACTCCATGAGTCAAGAACCTTGTTTGAAAAAGAGGTATCACTCACAACCTTGACACATAAAAGCTGTTCATTGTACAACATGATGATAAAACTGTCGTATGATTTGTGAGTCAGATCACAATGCTTGCTGAGTTCCCATCGACTCCGCCAGAACAGACGGTGCATTTTGTACCCGCTCAGGGGCACTCGTCGTTGTAGCACCTGTGACGTCACCCACTCGGCCACTCCGCAGTATGTGAAGAATCTGCAAGATTAATGTCAAAATCATTCGGCTGCAAGTGAACAGATAGCATATTATCTAAACTGGCAGGTGATCTCTTGATTGGGGTTAAGCTGGTGAGACAGTTATTGCTGCCGAGATTCCCCGAGGCCGCAACACTAATCTTGATCTGTGAGTCAATTGTTGGATGATCACTTCATGTGACAACTGATAACCAATCAGACACAGGCAAAGTGTACATCGGCACGCAACGTTTATGAACTTCCCGATCGAAGAAAAATGATTCATATCCTGTTTCGAAACTATTCTTGGATGATTGTGTAGAAATATTTTTAAAGGTTTACGACGTTTGTGTATACTTCTTACTTTACGTTATGTTGAATTCGCGACATCCAGCTGGAATCATTTTGAATAGAAGATCAATAGGAGGGGTAGCAATTTCTTTTACCTTTGGCACAAACATTAAACAAATGGTTGATGTGGTGCCGACAAAGACAATAATCCTTCCAAAGAGCGTTCTTGTTGAAAAGTCGGTCGCCAAAAACTCTGTCACTATCGCCAGACTTGAGAACATGAATATGTTGTAAGCCGCCAGCCCAATGTTCTTGGAATCGTTCAGTGCGGGTATTTGAACATTCCGCGTCTCCCAGGCCAAGAAAACGCCAAAAATGAGCAGAATGCCCTTATAACAGCAAAATCCAAGAATCCAAGACTTAAAATATCTTGACGTACATTGGAAGGCTAGCATCGTGATTATGATGTCATCATCGCCGTTATCGGACTGAAAGAGAAAAATTGGCAACGGAGTAAAATTTCTTCAAAATTATCTCTTACTTTTCTTTATAGTATTTATTTCAAAAAGGAGGTGATATACTTTGGACCTTAATGTCCAAGTATTCGAACAAAACGACTTTCAGTGCGAGTCTGTCAAGATATCGGTCTGTCTGCTAGCCATGTAGGTATATATGCCGCCCAAAAGAGTATCGTTTTCAAGCACTGTAGTCTGAAATAAGCCATCTATTTTGTGTCGTTGGACTGGAATAGAGTTGCACTCCCACCCAAAATTCTAGAGAGTACCCCCTGGTGGTGGGGCTATCATTTTATCAGCTTGCTTACCTTTGTTTCAATGCCTATTAGATCGGTTGTGATTGGATCGACAACCATCCAGACTGACAGAATGATGACGTCTACCAACCAGTACAAAAATAACCTCAACAGCAGACAATTGTTGGTCAAACTTCCGAGCTATCGAGATAAAAATACAAACACTTTATGTTATCGACACAAGGCCCGCAAAGTATAAATTAACAAAGCAAGATGGTGTTCTGGCCAAAGCGAAATAAGCAGAGAACTCTTTAGAGCAAAATATAACTAGTTTAAAACAGACGTTTGTCTTCATGGAGAATGTTGAACATACGTTTTCGTAAACGTCCTATATGAATTCATGTGCAGCGATTGGAGTAAAATAGATTGTTCAAACGTTGTTCTCTTCTCGCTTGCGAAACTGAATGCGGATGAGAAAAGGCCACTTCTTAAAAGAAACTGCTTTAGTCGTTTAACAGAAACCACAATGTTGCTGTGCAAATGTCTCAAACAACTAGTCTTTTTGTAATCACTTTAAGTTTGAACAAGGGTAAACGGGTGTCACCTCCTTTTTCATCTGTCGGTTTGTAAATATTTTGTAAACTCGAAATGTTTTTGCTAGAATTCCACCAAACGCCATCGTGAACGCAGTGGCGAGGATCCAGCAGCGTGCCTGCAAAAATTAAATAAATGAATAAATAAATAAATAAATAAATAAATAAATACGTAAATGCGTAAAAGAAAGTAAGTAGATAGGTAGGTAAGGTGGGTGGGTGGGTGGAACATTTTCATATTCTTCGGCCCCTTCCCCTTCTCTCCTCTTTCAGTGTGCATTTAACATCTAAAGTAGGAGAGGTGTGAAATTATGTTATTTGCACGGTTTGTGTTATAGAGAAGACAATTGCAATGATTGGAAGACAGTTTGATGTCTAAACAGATTTTGTCCAAGGTCGTAGTTGTTGACGCGAAATTACGTTTATTCACTTCCCACATTAGATTTAAAAATCACGACCTTCGCTAATCAACAGCAACAACACTAACTACAATTAGAATGTACTCATCAGCCACATCTGGATTTCATTACAGGATCAAACTCTCATTCGCAAGTGAAAGGAATAAGGTTTATTACATAAACTCTGGTGTGATATAGAGATTTCCGCCACTGAGAAATGTCGTATCTGAACACACGTAAAAATACGATATTTTTTACGTGTGTTAATATCAGCCAAGCAGTGATCTTGCATGTTTTTGCATTTCTTAGTGGCGGAAATCTCTGTATCACACCAGAGTTTATGAAATAAACAGAATAATACACGGACGCTTGGAGATATGAAATTTATCTTCTCGTGTTCATCTCGATATCGAGATGAACATTCAATATAAATTTCATATCTCCGCGCGCCCATGTATTATTCTCTATATAATAAACTTTTTCACTCTTATATCTTCACAGACACATGAAATATCCTAACTGTTGCTGACCTGACACAATAGAGTGTGGTGTCTGACCATGGACGAGTTACTGAATGTCGTCAGAAGGACCTCAGTATAGCACATACAACAGCCAACCACTGTGATGTTGTTTAATTGGGGTGAAGACATTCTTATGTACCTAGTTGAAGGTGGGCTCAAATCAATGTCAAATTCAAAATATCTTAACAAGGATTATTTTCTAGCTCTGATCACATCTTCTTTCCCTAGTTACATTTCATACTTATCCCTGGCCAACTACTTTACAATCTATCTCTCAACTTACCTACAGTATCTACTTTCCTATACTAACCAAGTATATACCTAGTAACCTGCCGTATACCAGCTGCTCACCCACTCACCTGCTTAGCACTCCATTATTTGTACCAACAACCTACCCAGATCTATCTACCAAACTACCTCTAAAACCTCTCAATTGGCCTACTCATTTTTTCATGTAACTATCTACCTGCACAGGTTTACACCAGCCTATGTCTACCTTAAGTTCTTCCTACACATACTCTTGTTTAAATGATAAATGTATTATTGGTATTAGTATTATTTAAGTATAGTTATATAAGTGTGGTACGAACTTATACCTGTCACGCCTGTAGTAGAAGTTAAGTAGCAAACAAAACGCACAAAACAATATTCCTGAGCAAGACAGGACGTAGAAGACTATTCCTGTGCTCTGGGAATCCTGGGATGTCTTTTCCTTCTTTATCGTTCCACTTCGTGGCACGCGGCCACCTGGAATAAATACAAAGACCATTCGAGTTGAACTGAACGCTTTTGTGTGTGAACTATACAACTATATGCAACGTGGAGATACAATCGTGGCAAAGTCTGGTAATTCCATTACCTTCCCATTCAAAACTTTTGTTGAATAGCTCCAAGGTGGAAGTATAAGCATTGTAGGTACCGACAGCTATTCTCCGTCCATCTGGTCATAAAGAGATATTTAGATTTAAGGACGCAGTAGAGATGGTTTAATGGTTGTATGGTTCGATTATGTGAGCGATTGATGATCAGATTGTAGGGGGCTGACTACTTTTCATGAGAAATAAATGCATGGCATGGAAGCATGGTTAAACCTTATGCATGTACAGATTGAATTGATACGTATATAAATGAGCTATCTGTGTGTCTATGAACAGATAATGATTGTTTGTCCGTTTGTCCTTATGATTTTATATTCTGTAGGAGTCGAAAAACTCGTAAGAACGCCACTCCGTTCGACAATGCCCAACCAAGTGCCGAAAGCATGGTTTTATAAAACGTCGATAGAACTGCATGTCAAAACCCCAGCTTATAGATTAGACTTAAAAGTCGACAAGCTAGCACATTCATACCGTTGTACGGAATTGAAATTTTTCCCAGGCTTCCTCGGTATTGTCACTGCCGTAATCTCATGCTTTAAGTGGTTTGTAGGGATTCGAATTAGAAACTCACATTTGTTATGCGTAATCTGGACCAATGTCTCCCTGTTTCCTTTGCTATCAAAAGTCACGTGACCCTAGAATAGCACAACAAGGTACTTTATGTGTTTTACCTTTGCCCAGTTGTTCAAAGAACATTTAGGCTAAACCTGGATTAGTTCTAAACTTGCTGTTATCTTTTATACCTGGGAATGGAATTTTCGTTGACAACACAACTACTTTCTTGATGTTTTGTTTTGAACTAAAACAAGTTTTCTTTGTTGGTTTTTCATGAAAATCTTACATTTTGTTGGCCAAGAAAATGAGAGAAAGGATTTGGTTACTCCTGGATTAGCTTAATGGGGCGTTAAACAACTGCGCCCTGACGTTTAATGGATCTCGATATATAATTATAACTGGAACTTCAATTACCAGATCTCACAATGTTCTTCCGGTGTAATGCCGTACACTTTGTTATGTAGCCTATAAAAATGTACTTCAGCTTAAAGTAAATATAAAATCCCCAGACAATTATTCTATTAAGAAGCTACATTATGTAGACACTGAATGTACTGGAATTGTGTTTGATCTTGCGCATTCATGTATAGAAAAAGGAAATTACATTGGAAAAACTGTCTTACCGACATTCCGGAAAAGTCCGTTCTGCCCAAAAATCGTGCAAACATTTGTGATGCTTCTTTACTGCCAAAAGGCAATTCTCTCAAGGATGTGTTTTTTCTGCTTAAGGCGGTTTCTGACTGGTTAAGCATTAGTGCGAGGCTCCACACTGCGTCGTACGTGAAGGCCGAGTACATGTTGAGGGTTAGATTGGCTTTCCTGATGCGTCTTTCATATTCCTCATTTAACTCTTTTGGTGTCTGGAAAAGAAAGACATTATGTTTACAAGAATATAAACTGTTTTCATTTCAACCACTAGGAAATGGAAAATTAGTAATTCGTTGAGTCAATCAAGAACATTTCATTTTTAAGCTCGCGTTCAGCACGAAGTGCTGAAAAGCGAAGCTTCATGCGATCCAGTCAATTGGAATGTGTCCCGGTGCTGTCAACAATGGATTCCAAATATGGAAGTCGTTCTGTTCCCAATTTGGGCAGTATCGATATTACCGACAACGCAACAAAATCTAGAACGCGATCGTCGAAGTAGTTTTTGCGGTGGCATTTTTAAGTATCCCACCTTATTGCAGTTAAGACTGCGTCAGTCAGTCAGTCCGTCATGCTGTGTCAACAATTGCCTTTGAAATTTGAGCATCATCGAATACGCATGAAGAAACGAAGAGATGGGAAGACGTTTTCTGGAGTTATTTTGATTGTTATCATTGTATTCCTGAATTGCCAGTAGATCTGTTGCACTTCAGAACCATTATCACAGAGGTTTAGGTAATTTCTCGGTTTGACAAGCGTAAGTCAAAGTTGAAAGACCCGTGACCACTGACAGCCCTGATCGCGATCGAGCGACTTCAGCTTGTCGAAATATTTTTATCGTTTGATTATATTTGCTTTGCTTCGCATAGTTTTCGCCAGCAATGAAAAATGCTGTAGAGAACTGAGAGAAGAAGAATTCGAAAATGAATTTGACCAAAACCGCAAGTAATGTCAACAAGTTATCAGATTTCACTAACTTATTCGACTTGAAATTCAGCCAAAAGAAGAAAGGCGTGTTTTCTTTAAGCACGTATTTAGTTTGAATGCAACCCAGGCTAGAGTATCATGGCCTCTGATGAAGTATGTAGATGTTGGACATAAGCTGTGCATGACATGAGTAATGAAGTCACGGATAGACTTTCTTCAGTGCGACTCCGGAAGGTCTCCTTCCGGTTCAAAGATTTGGCACTCGGTGAAGGATTTTAAATTCTCCCAATTCGAGCGTCTAAGTTTATAATTTTCACCCTCTGCCGCCTTGTAAATTAGGGTTTTCAAAACTGAGACTAAATTGAATACGCGTTTCACAAAAGTGGAGGCCAGCGGAAACGGATGCGCACTTCCACATACCTAAAATTAAGCAATTTTTACGATGTGGCCTTGAGCCAGTTCTATTAAATACCCACTCCCGCAAAAGTACTTTCTACAAATTCGCGAGCTTACAGCTGCTTGCTGCTTTGATTTTTATGAGATCTTGACATTTCCTGGACCCTTCCCTCGGACATTTTCATGCCCAAATCAAACTTAGAAAATGGAAAACATGAACTGCACTCAACAACAACAATAACAATAACAACAACAACAACAACAACAACAACAGGGCTCGCTCACAATCATGGGCATAGCACTCTTCTCAGTGTCAGGCACAGTACGAATATTTCTTGCTTGCCCGACTCAAATTTTGCTCACGTTGGACTTCGGGCGTTCTTAGTTTTAAAAAAATCTTAATAATACAGTGAACTGTTTCTAAGACGGACACCCTCAGGAGCTGGTATAGGTGTCCGTCCTATAGAAGTGTCTGGCTTATACACAGTTTGCGAGACAATTAAGTGAAATTCGGCCGGTCGGGACCAACAAACCTTGTCCGTCTTATACAGGTGTCCGTCCTATATTGGTGTCCGTCTTGAGAAACTTGGTTTTATAATTATTGTGTACCTACCCAGTTTGACACAGTTGGTTCAGTCGAGGAGCTCAGGGGAAGTGGTAGTGTCTCTATCAGATTTGCCGCCACTCGTTTCATCTGTTTCCCTGTGCACTCCACGTCTTTCTTTTGTAACCACCAGTCATCGTTGTACCAACCAACTATAATCCACACGTACTTGTAGCCATAAAGATTCTCCTGATATGCCTGGGAAAAGTTTGAGGTCATCCTCTCAGGACACTGTTATTTTTTAATCTGAATTTAGTACCCAGTCCGAAAAAAGAAACGCAGTAATAGGACTTGAAGGCCAAAAAGAAATTGATCTTCCCAAGCGAGTCGGATGGAAATGGATTTGTAAGTCAAAATTATTCGACTTTCTGGGGCCCTAAAATGGCGGATCAAAGATTAGAGGGCTCTTAAATTCAACACAAGTCTTTTTAGGGCAATCGGAATGCTTAGTTCTGATATACTGGAAGAAAAAGTATGCCACTGCCACTACCACCAATACCACCATTATTTCAACAGTGAATCGAAAACCTCTAAGTACCTATTGGTTTGTAGTCACCATCGTATTGTCACTGTAAAATCACTTACGGTGCACATTGCCTTTCTGAACATGTCTTCGTACATCAGCGCGATAATAATTCGAGCATCTTTTTCCTGTGGATAAAACCAAAATGGTAATGGTGAAGTATTTGGGGGCGACCAAGTACAACTGCCATGAGAGAGACGTGGGAAGAGAATAAAGCACAAAGGATTGTTTAAGTTCAGGTCTGGTGCACTTTTAATTATGGCGTCGACACGTCAATTTCGGCTGATAAATCATTCACAAACAAAGCACTCGCATTTTGCCACAAACCTAAACCAGCGTGACGGAAATTATGTATGAATATTATTAACAAGTGTGATTATCTCTAATGGACAAGAAGAGCAATCGTGAATTTTTCTAAAGAGCTCTAATTTCAAGCTTGTGTAGTTTTCTTTTCTTCTGTTCGTTTGTTTGTTTTTGGTGAGGGGCGGGGGGGGGGGGATTTTGCGCGTGTTTTTTTTTTATTTTTTTTTTCTTCACTTGAAAACTTGTGGTTGCTAAGATGAACAACAAAAACATCACGTGACTGTGTGCCCAGCTTGCTTTGACCATGGCGGCGAACCAAGGAGTGTTTGATAGTTTGAGGAAGGAAACCGAGTGCTCCTTCTGCATTCACACGATGAAAAAACCCAAGTCATTACCGTGCCTTCATAGCTTTTGCCTCGAGTGTCTCAACAAATACGCAGTGAGCAAGAGACGAGACGGTTTCACAACATTCGACTGTCCTGTGTGCTCGAGAACGCTTCAGTTACCCAAGAACAGCAGGTTCGATGCCTTTCCCACAGCATTCCACATAAACCGACTGGTAGATATTCTGGCAAGTCTGGAATTGGAAAATCCGGGCGCCTCAGACCAGCATAACCTTTGCAGTATCTGCGAAGGAAACGCTCGTACGGCTTACTGTTTCGAATGCAAAAAATGCCTGTGTCGACAGTGCCTCAATAAACATAATCGTCTGAAGGCCAATGAAGCTCATCGGCTGGCTTTCCTTGACGACTTAAGAGCTGCTGATTTCAAGGGACTTCAGAATAAACCCGCTTTTTGTCAGCAACATGGCAAGAAACAGCCACTGAATTTCTACTGCCAAGAGTGTCGTGTTTGTATTTGCAAGAAATGCCGCTGCGCGAAACACAAGAAACACTGGGTAACTAACATTAAGACAGCCACAGAGCAGATCAAAACGGACATTTCTCAAGCGGTAGACAGCATGAAGTCTCGTCTTGCGGAATGTAAGGCGGAGTTCGAGATGGAAGAGAAGTACTTAAACGAAAGTGAGGAACAGATACAGTTGAGTAAAGAGAAGTTGCAAGCTAGAGAAGTTGCAAGTAGAAGAACTGATGCAAGCTTTGAATGAACACCAGGCGACTCTTGTAAAAGAACTGGACGATTTACGTCAGACAAAACAGCAAGGCCACTTGACTCACAAAGAAATGTATGAGCTACTGTCGACCCAGTTGAACAGCTGCACTGATTATGCCGAGGCCGTTTTGAAAAGAAACGACAATGCTGAAATCATCCACGCCCACACCGGCGTGACTCAACAATGTGCCAAACTCATTGGTGGTGAAACAGCTAAAGCAAGCAACCGTTTGAGTGTAGACTTCCTGCCAAATAATGAGTCTGGCAATGTTTTGCGCAACCTATCCCTTGGCCGACTTTTTCAAAGCCGAATAACTGACCCCTCAAGCTCAGAAGTTGAAGGTGGAGGACTGCACGTGGCAGAATTTTTCCATACAAATTATATTATAGTCATGACTAAAGACGCAGAGGGAAAACCCTCCTACTGGCAGGACGACTGTGTCACTGTCAATATTAAAACAGGCTCAGGAAGGAAGGTGGATCTTGGGACCAAAATTACAGATAACAAAGATGGAACATATCTCGTGAGCTACAGGCCATACTTGAATGTTGCACATTACGACATTTCAATTGAAGTCAATGGGCACTCTCTCGCTAGTAACCCTTACAGGGTCGTGGTATCTGGATTCGCATTTTTGTGTTACATATTTGCACTAGTTTGTATATGTTTTATTATATTCAATGTATCGCTGCCTCCACCCAGAGGTTAATTACAGCCATACATAGGGGTTATTACACTGGAAGGAATGCAATGTTAGTAGATCATTTACTGTGCGCAGTATCAAGGACTGGAACTCTCTGCCTTAATTTAGAGCTTAGAAAGCTGCCATCAGTTAAAGTGTTTAAATCGTCTTTTGTATAGGAATGCTCTTGAACAACAATCTCAGCTTGATCATTTTTAGATTTATTGCTGTAATGTCATATACTATATGTTGTTTATTCTACTCTTATCCATATTGCATGTAATAGTTTGTAGACTTTTAATGTAATTATACTTAGTTTTAGTTTGGAGAGAGGGTCACAGTTTATCTGTTTTGTAACTGTTTATTGCTACCCTCGTTAAATAAAGGGGAATGCACTTTCAGTCCAGCAAACTGGAGTTACAGAAACTAAAACATATCCTTGAGCAAAAAGCTATCGTTCACTCTAACATAAACATAGGTCCGCAAAGCGTACGTGAAGCTATTTGCTAGTTGATGATAGTCTATGATATAGTTCGTGTTGAAACGGGCGTGAGAGTTCGAACTATCATCGAATATTATCACCGTTTGATCGGGGTTTTACACTATGCCAGCTACGTACTATGCATGACCAAACACAAGTGCACAAACAAGGCGAGCTCTTGTGCGGTGAAACAGTTAAAGCAAGTAACCGTTTGAGTGTAGACTTCTTGCCAAGTGAGGATTCGAGCAATGTTGTGCGCCACCTATCCCTGGGTCGACTTTTTCAAAGCCGCATCACTGGTCCCTCGCGCTCAGAAGCTGTTGGCGGAGGATTGTACGGAGCAGAATGTTTTGTAACGGCTTACTTGTTTATAGTCATGACAAAAGACGAAGATGGAAAGCCATCTTACTGGCAGCACGACTGTGTTACTGTAGACATTAAAACAGACTTAGGAGAGGAGTTGAATTTCGGGACCAAAATTACAGATAACAAAGATGGAACGTATCTCGTGAGCTACTAGCCGCACTATACAAATCTTGCACATTATAATATTTTAATTAAAGTAAATGGGCACTCTCTCGTCAGTAGCCCTTACAGGGTCGTGGTATATAAAAGTGTTCTTTTGGCAACCTTGTTATATACTATTGCTTTTGCTTTTATGCTACGTAGATTTTTAGAGTTAATCACTTTAACAAATTGACGTCAGTTTTTTATGTGTCTGTCCTCTTATTGATCATGAAACGCGTCATAACATTGTCAAAAAGTTGTGGATCCACGAGGCGCTTCGCCGAACACTTCTGGTTCTCTACTTCAAATGCCGAATGTCGCTTTTGCAAGAACTGAGGTAAAATTGAAGCTGAATTCACCTTCTTCGTCCAAATCACTGTCGTCAGCACTCGATTTTATGTGTCTGTCCTCTTATTGATAATGAAAATTAGTCAATCACAAAGCGAGAAACTGACGTGTTATTGTAAAAAATGCGTTGTCTCCTCCCTGACGGATGTCATTTGTGGGTGTTATTACACTGGAAGGAATGCAGTGCAATGAAATGTTTCATGGCAGTACACTTTTAATCTGTGAATGTGAAAATTGTTTAATAACGTTACGTTTTTAGATGTAAACGTTTTGGCGGGTCTATATTTTATTCGGAGGCGAGAATAGTTTTTTATCCCTTTCCGCATCGACGAATATTTTCTTTTTATAAAGTAGGAAAAAGGTGTAGTCGTGAGAGTTAAATTATAAGAAATTTTGATGTGATAGTCTAAAAGGGCGGAGCTTACTAATTATGTTTTATTATTTTATTGAAATAACTTTATGTGCATATGTATAAAGTGTTTGCATTTCATTTATATCTCTTCAATTATCTCCGCAGCGAGTTGTTTGTTGTGACTTGTTAAAATCCTTGAAAACAACGTTAATAGAAATGTGAGCTTTGAGTATCCTTTTCGTGCCATGTTTACTTGTATGCAGTTTAGGGTTGCCACGGTCAGGGAAAAATGAGGGTATTTTCTTGGTTGGTATAGCGGTGTGGTGTCCTTCCTTGTGGGATTTAATTTTTCACGATGAAGGCGAATATGTATTTTTCCCTTTCCAAGTGCGTTTTTTCACAAGTAAATGTTTCAGTAAGCCGGCCTTTTGCAGCTAGAGGTCACGTCCTTGGACACCGCATAGCAACGGTTTCAGATAGGCATGATGGCCGATTTCGGCAAAATTAAGATGAGAAGCGATGGAACACCACAGAGACACTTAGCTTTACCTTAAGAATGTACTTGACTGAAGAGTGTGGTTCATCATTGAAACTCTCAGTTGCAATCACACTGATGTTTGATTCTTTTAAGCTTGGAATGAGCTTCTCCCTCGTCTACAAACAACATATCTAATTAGTAGGGATCACTTGCACTGTCGGTCAGTGCCAAACTATAGACTGAGCAGACATCTTTAAGCTCTCGCATTCCTGTAGATACATTTTCCGATCCTCGACTGATAACTTTATACTGCTATTAGAATGTAACTACGTGTACTCTCACTGAGAACTTTCATTTAAGTAGTCCCACTTTAGGTTTCATTTGACTTCTATTGTTTGCCTTTGACACGTTTCAGTGGTGTAGTCCAAACGCAGGCAAATCGGCCAATATAAAGAAAAATCTAAAAACAAGAGACATGACCATGCATATATGCCAACCATACAGTAAACATGTGCATGTTGTCTGACTGCCATACCGGGCGTCTGCGTTTGATCTACGGCTCTGGAGCGTGGCTGTAATAACAATTTTGGACTTGGCTTTGACTTTCTCGTGTCTTTTCTCGTCCATGCCCTTCTTCGTTTTGCTTGATGAGCACACATGTTACCTGAATAGTATGTATCATATTTACATTTTGTATATACTAAACGTGGTAAGCATACCATTACGTAGATGTCCAGATTTTGCACCAGTAACGCCACTTTATCCCACTTGAAATATTTTAACAGAGCCACTCTGGCCGGGTTCTCCATCGTTTCGGATGTGCTCGTTCTGAAGTAAAGAGGGAATTTCTTTTTGTCCGAAAACAACGGTGACGACGTGCTGAAACCAATCTGGACGAAATAAGAAGTAGCTTTTACAAATGAAACAACACCACATCTTATCTTGGATTTAAACAAGTTGAGAAAGCCGAAGATATGAAGAAAAGTTGTCCTGGCTCCCCGGGACAACCTCATGTACAAGTAACCCCATATATTTCTTTATACATCGAAGCGGGACGGTTACATAAGAAGGCTTCCGCTAGTGTAAACGGCTTGTTTCGACTTATAAAGAAGTTTACGAATGGTTGGTGCGCCCAGGGTGACTCAAGGAGAAGGGTGCCTTGGGTGCCAGGGTCAACTTTTCCTCCATTCAAACGGAACCTTATTGTGCATTAGCTAGTAAGTTTCCACTAGTTACAGCTGCTGTGTAACATACGAGTTTCACCTCCTTAATTCATTGTTGTAGTTTGTTTCGAAACAAGGGCTAGATTTAGCTCAAATTTTACCCGATGTGAATGGTGACTGTCTAACTTAGTAATCAAAATGTAATCATTAGTGATTATATAGTCTCGTGACATCCGTATGTCGGTGTAATATATTTTACGGCTTTTAATCATGCCATTTTGATGTAATGGCTTTCAAATGTGGTCTTCAGATTATTGTTTGACAAAACCAGCTGTGGTAATTTAGTGGTGGCAAATCGAAATACACAAAACACCCCACGCCCGTATTATTGGCGGAATAATAGCAGTTTGCAATTCTAAAATCGAAATAGCAAGAATAAATTATACAACGGTGTTATAGTTGTGGCGTTAAGTTAATTTCTGGGGTTTGAACTGCGAAATGTAATAATAATATGCCAAACACTGTGTTCACAGTTCGGCCGACCTTCGGCAATTTACAAAGAGTTTCATTTCGCGAGAGTTTCTTTTTTCCCATCATGAGACATTATGAAGGGCACAAATTACTTATGAAATAAAACCAACCTGCACAATGTTCCAGTACAGCGCGGCCTCTGCAACAGGCTTGGCCGCTACGGAACATCCGGGACCCAAGAAGACCAGCGGTTTTGACGAGTTGCCCACTAAATCCAGCATAGCACGTATTGCCTCTCCGCTCTCGCACTGAAATTTCGAGAAACACATAAAGAAACATTGGAAAATAAGTTGGATCAACACACGAATCAGTCCGCACGATAGCGGGCTTTTATTCAGAGTTTTGCAAAACCGAAACTAAAATTATTCCTGAGCCCGATCACATAACCATCAAGAAGCCAATCACACGAGATTAATGATAATCTAGTGTGGGGAGGAAAAATGGGCGAGAATTTCCCTACCCCTCCCGTGTTAGTTATTCTTCGCTCCGCCCAATCTATGAAATGAGAAGAAACGGCCTGACGCTTCGCGTGACATTTTTAAGTGATTATAATCCTGGCATTTACTTTTAAAATTGGGAGACTTGTGAAAGATTTTTTTTTTTTTTTTTTTTTTTTTTTATCACTCTTAAAAAAGTGACTGCGGCGGGTATATTTAAATTACCTTTCTTTAAATATTATTCAATGTGAGTGATCATTTGTGATTTTAAAAGGAGTGTATTCGTGTGATTTTTCCTTCTTTGTGGTGTTTCGTGTGCAAATTCTGTAGGGATAGAATCCTAGAGCGTGTGTTTTTTTTAATTATAATTGTGAATATAAGCGTTATAGGCATTATGCAAGTCGAACTATTACAAATTATTGATATGCTTTGTTTGTTGTTATCAGCAAACAGTAAAAATACACACATTCTATTAATTAAACCGCCTTTGATCGCCACGAAGGAGCCGGTTAGAAGTTCAATTTAGTTCTAGTATCCAGCAAATACGTTGAAGGGTCCATTCAGTGGTCGGAAAGTTCACTGTTATTATTCTTAACCACCAACCTTGACATTGATAAAGCAGTGAGAAGTTAATTAAAAGGACGAACTCTATAATAAACGTAACCGCAATTTTGACTAGTAAATAATTCAGGATATATTTGCTTTTCGTTACTGTAATTACATAGCTGTCAAGGTCACGGATAAGAATACGAAGAAAAAACGATTTTTCTGAAAAGTATTTATTGAAATATAGTTCGTTTTGTTTTTAATAAATTCAAGTAGTGGAGATTTCAAGATTATTTTCCATCTAAAGTCACAGTAAAGGTCAACCGAAAAGCCTCTCAGTATTCATATTTACTCGTAAGAAAGTGTTTTCCTTCCTTCTACCAACGCAAAATCTACTGAAATAAAATTGAATAACTAAATTTAAAGTTGTAATTTCTATGTCAAATTTTAAAGAAGTCTGTAAATGATGTTATATTTAGCAATGGATATTTTAACCCTTTCACTGCCAAAGGCTCAGCCAAAAATAGTCATCCTTAACTGTTAATTAAAATTTGAGGATCTGTTACACAAACGAGTACATTCTAATTATAGCAATGTTCACTTCCAACTCCTGAACTTTGGAATAAAACCAAAACATGTGACAAAAGCCCTCAATGAGTGCATTCTGACTAATAGAAGTGGTTCACTTCCCATTCTCGAACTGTCAGCAAATGAAACCTAAAAGTATGATCGCGGTTCAAATAAAAACTCTCCATAAGTGCATTCTAATGTCAGTGTTCACTTCCAACTCTTGAACCGTCACTCAATAAAACTTAACTGTGTGATTGTGAAATGAAAGCTCTCGACAAATGCATTCTAATAGCAGTTTTCTATCACTTCTAGATCCTGAACCGTTAAAAATGAAACTTAGGTGTGACCACTCAAATGAAAGCTCTCAGTGAGTGCATTCAAAGTGCAATGTTCACGATTATGTTGAGCGTATTTCATGATTTCTTAGTCTTTACTTTTCACTTGGGAGTAAGTAAACTTGGTAATGAAATGCTTGATGGTTTTCCCAAGGCGTCGACTGACCAAGTTTTGGTGAGACATACGGTCTACGAAATTTTCGACACTGAGGAACTACCATTATCAGTAGGAGAATCGTTGATGTAATTAGACGCCGACTTCATGTCATAAATAGAGGAAGTGAGTGGCTGGGTTTGTAGTGTGAACTCAGTATTGCAAGCCAACTCAGCCGGCTTCGAGATCACACACGAACAGTCCTGATTTGCTTAGTTTAAAACTAATTCTAATCACAGAACATATATCAACGGTTAATTCTCAACGGATATATTGAACTTCGTGCATTAATTTGGGTTGGCTAATGTTTCACAAGAGCAAAGCGAGAGCCATTTGGATTGGAACGTTATACTTTTACCAACTGAACATGTTGTAATAGACCTTCGTCAAAGCAAGAACACATTTAAGACAGCTTTTCTAAACTAGTCGAAGCAGATGTCATGAAAACCCAAATTACGGCTCTCTTTGGGGAACCACTGAATTTAAGCTAGCGGGGTTGCCTGCCGTATAATCATGTTAGAATATTGTGCCATTTGGTAGAATTGAAAACAATTTGAGAATTTCTCTGGATTTAAACTTTAAGCTATGAAATTCGAACTTTATTTCCGCAGGACCCCTTTGGGTCCACTTTATTAATACTAAACAAAAACAAAAACAAAAACATTACTTTTCCACGACATTAAATTCAGACCCAGTTGATAATTTGCCACAGTGCTTTCCCTGGTCACATCATTGAGTGATTCGCAACTGTCGTTGAAAGAGGGTGGAAAACGAAAGCGTATAGTGGAGTGGGGATCATATTCAACTAACTTAGACTGTTAAAAAACGCCTCCAATATGGTAAAGAAAAAAGGTCGCAATATAATATCAAATCTTTCAATATGTACCTTACCCAATAAAACGTAATGTGGTTGTATATGTACTATAACTTCGTCGAGAAAGAGATGCAAGGAAAGAGGTCAGGTCACTTGCCTTAGAATCGCGCCAAATGTATTCTAAAGTGTACCCGGCCAATATACTGTTGTCGTTGTTCACATGTTCCAGAGCCATTTCGAATGCCGGGATGACCCCGGCCGAGCTCCAGGCTCCGTCCTTTTCAATATCAACGCCAAAAAAGCTGCCAACGTAGAGCTTGAATGGCCCAGCCGCCGCTTTTGGTATTTGGCTCAAACATGCTATGACCAGTATTAAGTACCAACGCCGTGACAGCTTCATCAATGGTTGCGTCTCTTTAAGCTCGGTCTATACACAACGACCGCCGTAATGTACTGAAAACACAAAGTGAAAACAGCCATATTTTTTTTACTAATCTATTCTTAAGTTTTGTGGTGTTGTGGCGAGATGCCATGCACCTGCATGTTTTGTAATCCTGTGCGTTATTTTTAGCCTTTTTCTCCTTGCATAACGTAGGATGAAATAGAAAGCAATTGGTTCGTAGCTGAACAAAACAATGTCTCGGTTGAGTCGGCTAAATCAAGCGGGTGGAAAATCTGTTTTTTACCTTTATGCCTTCGATACTTTTATGTTTTCAATTATTTGTTCATTTGGAGCTCGTAAGATACGTCGCTTTAAAGCAAAGATTTTGCTCTCTTTGGCGTTCTCAAAGGAAGCGGTTTCTCATATTAAATTTCTGCTTCGGCGATTATACCAGTAGGGCATGATGGACAATAACATCTTACCTCAAAGTTTTCCTTATGTGTAGTGTCTCGAAATCGTCGCCGTTACGTACCGAAACCGTTGCAAAACCGACTTGTTAGTGGATATTGCCTAACGGCGCTGTGGTTCAATTGGAACAAATTGTCAGTGGACTTAATGTTTTTCTTCACGCTGCTTATGAATTTGTCAAAGTGCTCCAATCGAACAGAACACCCGGCCCGCGAGCTTCTGCGTCATTAAGAAACCTTTTCAATGTCTCATTATTAAAAAAACACTCACGAGTTGCCGCTTGATTTGCATGCGAATTAAAGGTTTCACGCTGTTTTTGGTGGAATAGGCTGCCGCTTAATTTGCTCTGTTTAATTTGTCACCTATCAGTCACCTTTCTGAAGCTCTTGTCACACGCGGTAATTATTTCTTCCAAGTATTGTTTTTTATCGCTTTAGTTGCCAACTTGGCTGCTACCTCTACACGACAAAATCCTCATCAACTCACAATACGGGGCAGGATTGAAAGTGGCACCACAAACATTTCCTCAGGAATATGCAAGAGCATACTTGCGATCATTTTATTTTTTATAATCATTAGAAAAAGTTGATTCAGTGAAACATTTTAAAGTCAAACCGAAATTTATATGTCTCCAGACACAATTATTCTTAGTTTTGGGTTTCTTCGCCTTACCGAATTTATGGGAAGCATTCTCAAGAATGCGTACACCAGAGCCTAGCGTATGTTCTGGACGATTTTTCGTGTAATTTTGGATAATGTCTTCAACTGGTGAAGCCTGAGTTGGGAAAGTGCAAAAATTTGTTTCGGGAAATTCTCCAAAATACTTTAATTTTAAATGTCTCATGCAGAAGTTCTAAAATAATTATCTTTAAACATGTATTAGAGTTTTAATCCCTAAACACAACAATTCTGCTCTCACTGATTGACTCAAGAAGACATGAAATTCAAAGCACTACGAAGTGAAGCATCTGGAAGCTTCTCAAAAACTTTTTTTTTTTTTAACCATTTCCGATTGCTCTGAGTATACATATAAATACATATCCGCATATCCGCACATTTGTAACTAAGCCTGGTTGGACGTTTTCCGTGTACTGTTCGGATAAAATGCGTATACAGCTCTATAAATATAATACTTACGCATCATTCTTTGCCATTGCTGTGCCACTGCTGTTGGAGAGCTGTCAGTATCTGGAACGACGTTTCAGAAGCATTTATTTTGAACTTAAGCCCGGTTGAGACGCCGCGCCTCACATGCGCCGAACCTGAATGCAAATAAGCAAAAGTCATTATTTGAGCTTTTTTTTTTTTATTTTTTATTTTTGCTTTAGACCCCGTCCACACGTATCCGTTTTCTTTTTTTTACGAAAACGCAAACTTTTCTCTGCGGATTGGCTTTCCGTCCACATGTATCCTGTGAATACGGTTGCGAAAACGGAAACTTTTGAAAACGCTCTCCAAAGTGAAAACGATGTACAATGTTTATCCGTATAGGTGTGGACGGATGAAAACGCAAACATTTGCCAGATTCGTTTTCGTGTGGACGGATAATTTCACTGAAAACCCAAACTTTTAAAAACGACTGTTCATCTGAAAACGATGTCGTGAGGACTCAATACTTTTATTCCGTTTTCAGTGAAACGAAAACTTAAACTTTTGAAAACGCATCCGTGTGGACGGGGCCTTAAAGCTGGTGTTACACTGGTCGATTTGCAACGCCGATTTGCTCCAAATCCACGTAACGGTGTTGAAGTTTTTGAATCGCTTGCAAAAACTTTCAACGCGTTGCAGCACTGCAAACATCGCGAAAACTCGTTCGCAATGGGGTGTTACACCTCAACGATTTTTAGCGCAACATCACATCGTTGCAAATCGTCGTTGCAAATCGTGTAACACCACCTTAAGTTTGGCGTATGTGAGGAGCAGCGTCTGAACCAGCTGCTGGTCATAAAAGCAACACCAATCATAATCTTGTTGCTCTGTAAAATGCAAATATGACTCAATTTTGAAAACACAATTATATGAGCTTTATATTATATTTATATAACAATCATATATTTAAGTTTGCTTGCGGAGAAACAAGATAGGTTGAGTACATTTTACTGCGACGCAGTAAATTTGGTAACTATGTTTTTACCTTAATTTGGTAACTATGTTTTCTCCTTTTTTGTTCTATTTCAGTTTGATTGCCTAGAAATTAATAAGTTTTATGAAATGTTACCTAGGAAACAGAGCCTGAGCAAAGTGCCATCTGTGTTTTGACATAATGTTTACTGCGACCCCAAATTGAATATTACCATAGCTGAGATTTGAAGTGTTGTTTTATATCGAAACAATAATCGACATAATCTAGTCAGCTAGTTTAACAATTGTTTAGACATATATGATAAATCTACATATCGTCTGAACAAATAATGCCGTTTTACTTACCAGACGCAAGATGGCTGTGTCAAAAGCTTAAAAGTCCTTTAAAAAGGCCTTTCAAATGTTAGTCGAAAGTTGATTTCGTCGTCTTATCTGGAGATGTTGCTGTTTGTTTGGAGAGAGACAAGGGACAGGGACAGAGTAAGATAATCCAAGTCGTTGTTTGAGGTAATGGAAAATGATCAGAACAAATGGAAAGTAATTGGGTCGTCGTGAAAAATAATACAAAAAACTGGTGTAAATGGATACTTACTACACGTTGGAAGCGTTTGCTCTTCAAAGCAGAAGTGACTGCCTGACGTGATAATTACAGCGTACTGTAATAACGATGCTAATATTGAATTTTGATATTGATGATTATAATATTAATAATAATAATAATGAAATCACCGTAATGAATTTTCAGCTGAGCTCTCCATTGAAATATTATCACAGGTCATTTGCTAGTTTTAAAGAAATGATAAACACCATGGAAAATAACTCAAAAGGTTCTCTCACTGTTGATGCTTTGCGTGCCGGTGTTTATGTTACCGTCCTGGAGCTTTGCCACTTTTCGGTCGCCCACTATGTGATATTTTGGTCTGGCTCCTACTGCATGTCATGTGTAATACATTTATTTAAGATCAAACTAATGTGTACTTACAAAAAAGACCTAAAAACGGAATAATACATAGCCGCCATTTTCGTATGATACGAAAATGGCCGCCGACTGTTGCTGGGAGCGCAATGCATTAACGGTGAGAGTGCCTCTTTAATTAGTATGCATGAAACAACGCGAACTAAGAAATCCAAATCTGGATAATGAATCTGTGTGATCCACACTTAGGACGGATTCACTGGATCATATCCAAAATTGGATACTTTGGATCATGGATCCTTTAAAGAAACGCACCCTTAGAATCTTTCGCTAGAATCTGTCCATATTTTAGCAAGACAACAGATTTAACTACAAGTTTAACAACACTGACTTTAAAACATAATGTCGTTGTGATGTAAAAGGAAATCAGCCTGCTGTCGCTTCTTTGCTGTTGCACAAACGCAAAACAGCTGTAATTCTTGGTATTACGCTCATTGGTACAAATATCATATTACCTTTTCTGTAGAATGCTTATCAGACTGCTACTAACAAACTTTCTCTGTCAGATTCCTGACATCAAATTCAACCCGGTACTGTTTGTTGCAAATAATGACTTTGACTTAAAAGCCAACCATTTATTTAGTTTGGCGTTCTTGTCAAATAAAATAATGTACCAATAAATTAAATCAGCTGTCACATTTAGTTGTAAAAATGTTTGATATGATTGATGTTAGTTTTGACGTACTTTGCGAAACAATAGCACTTAATGATCAACGTGATCAAAAAAGCCATTGCAGTACTTTGCTAGGTTAATTTTAACAATTGTTTTGGGTGGTCTTCAGTATTTGCGGCTCTTCTCTTCGTAAATAAAACGAGGCATTGATAAAGGTGCGTGTGTTTTATTACATCGCTTAAATTAATGGCTAATGCAACAGTAATCTACAGATTTAAGTTCGAACTGTAGTTTGCTGTGGAAGTCTAATTTCCATATGGAGAAGCTTTGGAAACAAGTGGAAATATATTTAGTTTTTTTCTAAGATTTTTATATTTCCACAGTATGGCAAAGATTGGATAGTAGAGAATGTTACCTTTGTCGTGGCTGTCGCTTCTTAATGATCACTGTTAGAAACATTATTTGCGGCTCTTGAAGTTTCTATGAAGTGTGATGGGCCTTCTTTGTACAGTCCGAACCAGAGAAAACACACAGAAATATATAAGTAATATCCAAATTTCGAGCAGTTCCCTTCAAAATTATCTGTCTACCCTGCGATTTTCGAGCTGATGTGGTCGACAGTGTAGGCGTAGAGTATATTTGCCGTCTTTAATTTCCGAGTTTCCCAATATTTCCGCTGAAAGTCTCTTAGTACTTCTTAATAAATTTAATTTGCATTCAGCAAACACATGCTTTGTAGTGCTGGCCTGAGAAGTGTAATGTTCACTGACGGAAATGATAAAAAAAATGTTGACAATAACCCGACGTGTGACCAAAGTGTCGCCATGAAGACAAAGAGCACGAATTAGTTGCGAAGTTCATAATACAAAAAAATATAAATTAATTCAAACATGGTTTGCTCGTACACGATTTCGAAGAGAACTGTTTTGCTCCCAAGTATATTTGTATATTACTTTCTGGCACTTGCGTATTGCATTCTGTGGTGATATCCAAGTGTTGTTTTCAAACAGTGAAATATATATAAAACAAGACAGGCCCGTGGCCAGTGCGCTTGTGACGTCATTAGTACAATGAATAGAGACACGCGGGGTCCCGGGAGAGGAACTTTTGTCGTGCGTTTATATGCAAAAGATATTATAGCCGAGTCAGTTTTTGCACATGACGGATCCAAGAGCTCCCTTTATTTTTCTTGCCCTCTTTTCTTCTAATTTCGGTCAAACAGATATTCACGAAAAAGTGTATTATAATAATTGAGAGAAAACAATTATCGAAGGCCCCGTAGGAATATTCTTCGTTTGCAACAACCCAGTTTTCATTGCTTTCCGATGCACGTGACAGTACTTGTGTGACGCTTGCTATACAACCTGGCAACCTTTCAAGCTGACATGTTTTGTGGAGGAACTGTGTTGTCATTTTGTAATGGGATTGACTGGGGAATACCCGACATCTTAAGTAGCTGTAAGACAGCGTAATAGCCTTATCTCATCTTCCCAGCGTGTGCATCATGTTCAAGTAGCTGTAATTGAAAGCTTTCAGACTTATCTCTGTAGCACATTAAAACATGACACTTCCCATGATGAAATTACTTCGTATGAAAAAGCCATCTCAGACGTTACTCATCCTACATGTACAAGTCTGATCACTAATATGTTCAAGACTGCTTTGCATTAAGCTTTAACGCAAAATTCTGGGTCGATACGAAATTAATCTCTATCGGAAGCTGCAGACGTTTGAATACCGTGACAACAAAGGCGTGCATCACGGGCTTGTGGAGCGAACATTACGGCTCGGATAGTCGGATATCAACCTTGAGCTTTTGAAGACTTCGAGGTATTCAGTGACAAATATTCTCGATGTAATCGCTGCCGGTCTTTCCTGCTTTTGTTAAAGCGGAAAGTGAGTGAAAGCTAAGTAGCTGATGATTCGGGATTCCCCGTTCTATGATATTATGCTCGTGACATTTCATTGACAGATCTTGTATCTTAATCTCGCGTGATATTTGCCTCAAACCTATTAGTAATTCAATATCCTCGGACAATAAACAAAGAACCTTTATTATATACATACTGAGACATACTCACGAAAAAGTTACTGCACGCAAAACGAAGTTAAACGCCGACTGTTCGTATGCGCCGCGCGTTACGTAAAGCCGCAGAGTTTCCGGCAAAGGGAGACGCTCTGCCCGCAGGGAAAAGTTCAAGTTCTATCAAGTTTCGACACGTCTTCTACTACTTATTCGATGTTCTTTCACACAAATATTGCTCAGAACACAGATACATTGGTTGAAGCGGTATCTATAATCGAGCATTTGCAAAACACAACCCTTCGTACTTTACGGGGGTCCCGCTGGTAACACATCAAGCATTTGTGTACGGCTATTTTCAAGTCTTCCGACGCTTAAAAACAATGCAAGCCAAAATCGCTCTTAAAGTATGGCTTCCGTGCATCCAGAAAGCCAACCGATGATCGTTTTGTTTGGATCAACAACTGAAGGACCGGAATTTTTTTCTATATCCCTTGACAGAGAAAACCCATTGTACTTGGTTCTGTGATTTTGATCTCTGAGTACGTCTGATCTTGCAATGCCTGTTTTTTTAACACATTTTAAAATACAAACGTATCTTAGCACCTCGGTTACTTTTGGCAATCTTCTTTTTGAGCTTCTAGCTTTCTCGCAGCGATGGTTTATTGATCCTAATTTTCTCTTTCCATTTCCATCTGTGGCTTTTTATTGTTTACATGTTGTTTACATGCACGTTCTCGGAACGCATTAGCATTGTGAAGTACGTAAGCTCGGGTATAATCATGAACTTTTGACGACTTTGGGACATTCTTTGAAATGTATTCTTGTATTAGTCGCCTGCTTTTTCTACTCTTGTTCAAAATGCGTGAAAGGTTATTCAAGGGTACGTGGCTTGGCTCACGACTTCGTCTTGCAGGACTTCGGTTTTCTTTCACATAAACATTTGTGGGAATACAATAAAACTGAGCGAAGCGAGATCTACCAACGGTCACTTTTTCCTCAGCCATTTCCCAATTTTCAAATAATAACGCCATTTGTTCCACTGATTGTTTGACCTTCATGGCACCGAGCCAAAATGTCGCAACAACAACATAAATGCACATAAATGCACAGCAGAGTGAAATTTTGATCCCAAACAAAAGCCAGATTTTCTGACGCTTTACTTGTATCAACAAGAATAATACAAAGTAAAAAAATACAAAGTACCTTCAAGTTCACCCTCATACTAAACAGTTCCATATAATCCGCTATCAAGCGCTTGTCAAGAATCGCCGTCTTTACACAGGTTCTCGTCTTTGTATGTCGAGCGGCTTCGTTCAGCTTGTTCCTTCAAGTTCTCAAGGTTCTGGATGTCAAATTCTTCGTACATTTCTGTACAGTTGTGCATAGTTATGCAGTTCATTGATAAGTTCATTGCATTTGCTTTCATGGCTTTCAATATGGCTTTTGAGGCTGAACGGACCGACCCAAGCCAAAACCGCTCAATGAAATTTAGTATGGGTCTACCGCAGCCGGCGTATGCGTTTGTAAGTAAGATGAGCGGTCCATAAAATGATCCACAGAGCCAACTAAGGCAAGCAACTTGCTGTCTTCAAAATGGCGAAACTGCTCGCCCACCAAGTCACTTGATCACAACGTCATCACAAATCACATGATAAAATGAACCAATCACCGCATGCAGATCTCTAACCCAGAAAAAAAAAAAAATCGTTGCATTTTAAAGCTTGTGACGTCACAAGCAAAAATAGAACGTAGAAGAACGTAGAACTGTAAAGTGAGGAGTTTTAATTGAATTACTTTTTTTTAACCGCGTTAAACGTATAATTCTATGATGTTTCAACAGAGGACGAGATCGTAGACAATAGGTGAAAGACACTTGATAAAATGCTGGGGTAAATAAACTGTTGCCTGAATTGGAAGATTGAAAACAAAAAAAGTTACCAGTCCCCTCGCCCTGCGAGGTACTAATGTGACACTGTCACATATGGGTGGACCTCGTCAGGCCGCACAGTATCCTGGGATATGTTTTCAAATGCAAAATGACTGAAAGTGTCGGCTTAGCAAACCTCTGCGAGTATAGTACTGTCTAATAAATAAATTGGTGCAAATGATAAATAACAGAAATACAATTTGGAAGCTTGTAACGACAGTGTTTATCAAATATTGCAGGTGTGTAATTCTAACGTGCCAGCCGATATTGCTCAGAAACCGAGACGGAACACGATATATCTTAATATCCAGATAATAAAAGAAACATGTATTAATATCTCGGCCATGCGAAATGTGAAACATATTAATTCTACATAAGGTGTCAATAAGCCACTTTCATAATCATG
This sequence comes from Plumapathes pennacea, assembly GCA_964036295.1. NCBI lineage: Eukaryota > Metazoa > Cnidaria > Anthozoa > Antipatharia > Myriopathidae > Plumapathes > Plumapathes pennacea. The sequence goes on from OZ038462.1 coordinate 18,590,201, forward strand.
TGCGATCGCGAGTCTGATATATGTTGTTGGGCCACCTGATGATAAAACTTGGCAGGCAAAGTGGAGAGCTGCATGCTTCTTTAATAGTCATAATGCAATTATGTGGAAATAAAACCAAACTCAGAAGAGATGGTTACTTGCCAGAGATACGGGCACCAAAAAGTACTATTTGCTAGTGCGCGTGATTGTGAAAGTGGTTTATTCAAGAAACATGCACACATATTATTCACTAGGTTAGTTCTCGAAGTTCTCACACTGAACTAAATCTGAACAAATTCTACGTAGCATTACGGATACGGTCTCAATTGCATAATTTCAACAGTACTTTGGCCATGATATTAGATTGGTATATCTTTTGACCCAAGATTCTTCGTTTGCAATAAACTGTGGAGTAACCTACAATAGAAACCAGTAGAGCATTCATTTGAAGGTATGGCATTCAAAAGATCAAAGGCCATTCAACATGGCCGCCATTGCGTCATATGAATTTCCTTGTATCTACTTGTAGTTCAGTTCAGGAAAAATACTTAATATTCTCGGTTTGCATTAAATCTCTGTAGAGTAACTTATAGTATAAACCAGTGAAGCATTCATTTGAAAGCTTGTCAAAACATTGCGTCGTATGAACTTCCGTGTACCGGCTGTAGTTCAATTCAGGAAAAGTACATGGTCCAGTATACAATGTTGAATATTGCAAATGACATCGGGAATAGCACTCGCGAATATTTCTCCACTTTGGAAGCGTCAAACTTGACGTAATGCATTGAGGACATGGAGTTACCGGCAAAGACACTGATCCGCCGACTACTTGCCGTCCTCGGCCGTGGGGCTGGAACGTCGCCATTAGCGACCTTTATGTCCACGCTGCTGTTTAATTTATCTTCGTCAATTTTGTTCATGTTGGTCAGGACACACGGCTGAGGGAGCAAATCAGTTCAGTCTTTAAACAAGGACCTGCGCTTTAAGAGGCCGTTGTCAATTAGAAGCCAACGAGAGCTCCTAATAGGCACAACCAAACATTTCTTTTTCTGCGTGTTTGAATACTACACAAAGCAAGATTTTGTTCAGTTGCCTTAAAAAAAATTTGTCGACAAAATATTTTTTTTGAATTTATTTTGAGCAAAAGCCAGGCTCAATTTTAAAACAAATTTTAGCATTTAAGTATACTTTGGGTAAAAAACTTTCAATTCAATGGAAGAGTTTTGAACGCTGTGAATGGACGTTAAATTTGATATTAAGTATGCAAATTCGGTGTTCGAAGAGGCGGGGCTTGCCCTTTTATAGCGCAAGTCTTTGTTTAAGGCTTTCATTCCCAAGCTCAAAATACAGATTTTTCTAACCTTTTTTAAGAAGAAAATTAAGAAAAAAAAAGCCCAGTTCTCCATAATGCATGACAGATCTTTGGTGAGAGCATGATTATCACTCTTTGGAATGAAATATTTAGGGGCTCATTACCGAGGCTCAGAAGACTGGGAATATGTTTTAATGAGCTTTCACCCCCCCTCCTGGAATTTAGTCATTTTCCATCTTGCTCACTATCTTACCTCGAACATCTCAGATTTCCGGTTATTGTCGTCATCACTGAGACCACAGTGCACTGCGGCAAATTCAACCAAGCACAGGAACACGAAAACGAAGCAGGTGATGACGTAAACATCCATGGCCGTTGCGTAGGAGACCTGGGGCGTGTCCTTGCCACTTTGCAAGAAATTTCCCATCGCCAGGATCGTGATGACTCCGAGAGAGACTCGAGCGGGTGTGGACCTGGGATCGATCCAAAAGGAGACCCAGCTCAGGAGGACCACGAGGGTGACCGGTAGGTAACAACCATAAACATAATAAGCGAGGCGACGTTGTAGGTAGAAGATTGCCTCCGGTTCCGAAAACGTTCCTATGTGTTAATGAAAAGGTAATTAACCCAGAGCTCAGAATACTGATTCTGCCAACCAGTCAATACAAAACTGTGTAAGCGATGTAGTGAGAATTTATAGGCCTATCAGCTTTCCTCTGATGGTTAAAATCGAAAGGTTTTTGAATGAAAAGGTTTCTAAGATGAATTGTTCTTTGTAACACCACCAAATGTATTTGTACATACAAATAATGACTGGGCTGTTATTAAGAGTACCCCTCCCCCCTTTCCTGAAGCTGCTATAAAATTTGACATGAGTGAAACGAATATTGCTTTAAGCTCCGACTTTAAAAAATAATATGGTAAATCTGGTAAATCGGTGGTTCCAAATAAAAACTTTATTCATTGATTATTTACCTGTGTTGTACTTTCCTACTCTGTCCTTTACGACAATCTGAGTCAGAACGTAATGAGGTATTTCTACGTCATCAGCCAGTATTATCCCCTTCTTTCCGCGCCAGTTCAGGATGACGTCATCTTCTGTATGTGCATCTGTCAGACCGAAGAAAAAACTCGTCATGAAAATTGTGTTCAAATTTGATATCACTGCGAGTCATTCTTGTTCACCTTGCATATCTTTTTCTTTTTCACTGCATAGCGCAGCTCTTCTTAGAGTTCAAATTTTCCTGCGTTCCGCGAGTTTGATATTTTCTTGAGCAAGGGCTTCAATGTGACGAGTTATTCTGCTTCTTTTTTACTTCCATATTTTGGGGCAGTTACAAGGATGCCTCCCTCCCCTCTTTTATCCAGGCATGGACAGCACCATTTCATGCTACGAGCTTGCATTTCTAGTGTGCCCGTAGCATTTATCCATAATGATTTTGGTACGAGCGTTCTTAGCCTTTTCACTGCCATGAATTCCCTTCTCAAAAAAAAAAAAAAAAAAAAAAAAACTTTACTCGAGAATAACGTGAACATTGCTAATGAAATACATTCACTGAGAGCTTCCATCTGAGTGGTCACAACTTTAGGTTTAATTTGACAGTTCAGGAGTTGGAAGTGAACACTTCTATTAGAATGTTTTCTAGTGAGTGGCCACACCTATAGTTCCGCTCGACAGTTTAGGAGTTGGATGTTAGTCAAACTCGCATTTGAGAAGAGTTCATGCACAAATTTGATTTTGATACACCACTGATTTGTCTCACTACACGCTATTGCGAGGAAAGGCGCATTTATTTTAAAGTTTCGTTAGGTACTTTGTTTAACTTACAACTTCCAAGCTGGAACTTGCACTGTTGATGATCCATGGGGAATTTCCTAAAGTTCATACTGCAAGCGAGTGTCGTTGTAATTCTGGAATCAAACAATGTTAAGGTCTCGATAAAGGGTCGCGCACTCCTTTCGGGAAAAAAAATCATTGTAGCGTTACAATTTAACGTACATACATTGCCATACATCGTTGTAAAGGTATTGGACAGCAGATTACAGATCTGGTGTTATCGTTTTCAGGCACATTGAAGGTGAAGTACGATTGAGGTTAATTTGAAACTTGATTGTTTCGGAAACGGGACTCAAAACTTCTGTCGGTTTTATTCAAAAATGCTAAAACAACTTTTTTCTAATACTCATTGAAGTTGACTAAAAACATTGTCAGCGAATTTTGATTCGTTTTGTTTTGAGGATTTTATTCTCATTTAAAGTGGGGGGAGCGTTTCAGGACCCGTTTTTTATACAAACTATTTAATAAAAAATGAACGAAACAAAAAATCCAAAATCGCTGACACGGTATTGGAGAAGAATGTGTTGTCTACAGCTCACGAAAATGTGAGCAATGTTGACCAAAACGCTCGAAAGTTTTGTTTCCCGAAAGACCTGATTTTTCGCGAAAATCTTCCATGGATCTGACCAAGATCGCACTCTAACTTTAACGTGTATGACAAATGTAATACTAGATCTGCATTCTTTACTTCCAGACCTTTACAACGAGATATTGTACGTGTAAAGGAGCAACGCTCCTTTTGCTTTTTTTCAGATAATATTTTTGAGAAATGCGCGAACCTTTATCGAGACCTTAAGAAGAAAACATCAAGTTGCTGACAGCTACCTTTCTGGGTTGCATGGACAGCACACAGTTGTGGCACAGACAAAATTTCAATTTCACCGTCAAAGTAATTTTGTGATGCGCGATCCTGCACAATCCTGTTCAAGTGGTGGGATGTGTACTAATTAGCTGCGGTGTACTTGCGTACAGTTACGAACAAAAATGTTCATGAGTATGATTTATGCATCGAACAACGACTTACGCATACAATCTTAAGCGAGACAGTATGCGTATGGGCCTGACAGAACGAGGACACGTTGTGGCGGCAACATTGCTAGCGCGCGCATGTTGCCCCGTTTTGCCACGCGCGAACATTTGTTGCGGACGCGTAGGACACAAGAAATGTTTCTGAAACCTTAGAAACATGTTTTATATCCGCGCCGAGTGCACGTTTTGCCACGGTGGAAGGACACAAGGTTGCCGCCACAATGTTTCTTCACTTTGATTTGCTCTAAGTCGAACTTACGATGCGTAAGCCAAACTTATGAACAATTTTGTTACGACCAAGTTTGGTGAATACGTCCCCTGGTTTGTACCTTGAACTGAGAAGTACATCGCCATTGGGAGATATCCCGAATAAGATATTTTCAGTGGGCACATAGTGGAATTCTGCCTTCTTGCTGTTTACAAAGAAGATGTCAGGTCTCCAAATTTTCTTAGCTACGTCAGGGCCGATAAGAAGCCGCTGAGTGGTATTGGAGCCTTTTCCTGGCATTGGTCGATAAGCGAACCTTTCCTCCCGCCATCGCTGGCGAAAATACATGTCGACCGAGAAGTCCTGGAGAAGAATAGTGGGGACAGTTTAGCTAATAAAAGGAGGAGAGAAGGAAATGAAGAAAAAAGGAAAAAGGAGAACAGAAAGAAAAGAGAAAGCAAGAAGGAAGGAAAGGAAGAAACAAGACGAAGAAAATAGAGAAGAAAATAGAGAAAAAAATAAGAAGCAAGCAGGAAAAGAGAAGGGCAGAACAACAATTATAGCAAACAAGAAGAAAAGAAAGGAAGGAACAATATGAAAAGATAAATTATTGAAACATACCATACTCTGTTCATCAATGGAGCCCACAGAGCTGATAAACGATTCTACACTAACGTGAACTGGTCCTCCTAAAAAGACAAGAAGACACGGAGAAAGGAGCAGCTATTGAAGTGGAATGCCCGGGTACATTTGTCCGCAGTAAAAAAAAAAAAAAAAAAAAAAAAAACAGTTTTTGTACATCAACCGTTATGTACTGTTGGTTCGTATTACAATTGGTTCAATTGGTTAGCCTTTGCATGTAAGCTCGAATTTTTCCCCTTAGCGTCCAGTTTCGGTTGGCGTTTAAATAAATAGTAATTCAGCGATTAAAATCAATTGTATTCTTAACACCGCCGATCAGGAACCTATAGAATACGTTATGGACAACTACTTGCACTGTAGTCTGCATGTTAATCAAACTATGAATTCTCTCCAATCTCACCTACAGTATGAAAGGGAGAATTTACATGTATAATCTCATATCACTAACCCGTGACGTTGGGTCTCACAGCAATGTCCTCGCCGGTCTTGAACCATGTCAGCAGATCCTCTAGGGACCTGTTGGTAGAAACTGCGCTTACCCTGAAAGGAATTAAATCACCATCAATCCTTTCACTCCCGAGAATGATCAGCTTGTAAGTTTCTCGCCAGAGAGGTATTATACCACAGTATGGAGAACTTGACATTTGATATTTTGCTCATTACAGGCTGATTAAGATATCAATTCATTCACTTGTTTTATAGTTATGACAATTTGTATTTTGAGCTTTGGAGTGAAAGGGCGTAGAGAAGACGAGGCGTTTCTACTACTTGCTGGTTTTATTTTATTTGTTTACTTTTTTTTTTTCGGTCAGGATTTGGGAGGTGTTTACACTACGATTCTTCAAAGTACGGTTAGCTAACCCGTCGTTCTTAATCATTTTCATTTGTGCCCACGTCTCGTAAATAATAAATTTATAGTTATTATGTAGTAATTCGATCGAAAATGACAGAGCTACAGACCGTTAACGAAGTGATTACCGTTGTCTCCCACATTAATCATTCAATTGTAATGCAAAATAGAAACTTTTAAGCTTCCGGTATTGTACTGACTTGGTGGCCGAGCGGTTTGGGGGTGGTGGACCTGAATCCATAATGAAGCTCCAAGCCAGTAGGTCGTGGGTTCAATTCCCACGGCCGGCAGTAGTAATATCAAATTAAAATATCTGCGTTACGCAGTTTAGCAGATATTTGTTTTCTGCACGTTCTGCCTTGGAATTCTTGCGCATTCCAGCATTACGCCATGCGTTCAGTTATGCAATTCATTTGCATACACTATATATAGTGCTTCTCGATTAGTTTTCTTCCTTCGGTTCTGTTAACGTCAGTCCACTACACCACGTTCGTTTACTTTGTTTTGTCCTAATTTCCACCGTTGTATTTCATTTATTTTAGTGTGGGGAATTCGTGCACTTGAGTTTTTCCTGCAGGAAGACCGGTTCCGATGGACCTAAGAGCAATGCCCGCCGCGACTGACTAGAGGATGCAGACCCATTGATAAAGGACGACCCCCAAGCTGAAACTGAGTCTAATTTACATTGCTTATTTTCTTTTAATAGCGACGATTTCAGCTCTAGTAACAACAGCCACGGCGTAAAGGGTCGATTGAGTGCTTCAATTAATTTTTGGGTTGATACTTTGAATGCTCCTGATTTTGCGTTAGACATGATCAGGCGAGGGTACCGGCTGCCATTTTGCAATTATCCTTTCCCGTGTCACCTCAGAAACAACAAGTCTTTATTGCAGCACCCTGAATTCGTACGCCAAGCTATTACCGAGCTGCTAAGCAATGGTTGCGTTACTGAACATGCTACTCCTCCATTCTGTGTTAATCCCCTAACTGTTGCCGTAGGAAAGAAGTTGCGCCTCGTTATCGACCTAAGGCACGTCAACAGTTACTTACTTAAATCGAAGTTTAAGAATGAAGACCTTCGCTCTCTATCCGAAGTTCTTGACGAAGGGCATTGGTTTTTTACGTGGGACCTCAAGTCCGGGTACCATCACATTGAAATCTGTTACAAACACCAGACGTATCTTGGTTTTGCCTGGCCTTTCGACGGCGCTATCAGATTATTACTTTCACGGCTCTTTCTTTCGGTCTTAGCAGGGCCTGTTTTTGTTTTGCTAAGCTTATGCGCCCGTTGGTCAAACGTTGGCGTTCCAAGGGTCACAACTGCTTCATATACCTCGATGATGGCTTCGGGAGCCGGCCTAATAAATGTTCTGCTACAGCCGCGAGCCTGATTCAGCGGAAAGAGCTTGCTTCCTCCGGTCTCTGCTGTAACGAAGAGAAATCGCACTGGTCTCCGGTGCAAATCGGCGAGTGGCTCGGGTTGTTGATTAACACGATTGCATTTAATTTTCAGATTCCGGAGAGGAAGGTCAACAAACTGAAAAGCCTCCTAGATTCCGCACTTTTAAATGGCTCTTCCTCCTATCGCGAATTGGCCAGGATCGCAGGTTCCATTATCTCAGTGGCATTAGCCGTTGGCCCCATTTCTCGCCTTTTTACCAGACAGATGTACCTCGCCATTAGAACAGCCTGGGACCAAATTCTCCATTTCACCCCTGGTCTTCTGGAAGAATTGAGGTTTTGGCTTTGCAATGTAGATTCCTTTAACTTTTACGCTGTCAGACCTCCAATAGCTTCCACTACAGTAGTGTTTACTGATGCTAGCGCCTCAGCCTTCGGGGCTTTTCAGCGTCGTTGGACGGTGCCGCCATTAGCGCCATGTGGACAGCGGAAGACATTGTCCAGAGCTGCACTTTTCGAGAGTTGAAAGCCATATATTACGTTTTATTGTCTTACGCTGATCAGTTGAAGCGCAAGAGAGTAAGAGTTTACACCGATAACCAAAGCGCGGCCCGTATCGTTTCCGTGGGGAGCTCTAAGGCACATCTTCAGACTTTAGCTCTGGACATTTTTCAACTTTGCCTTTCTAATAGCATCGTTCTTGAAGCTCAGTGGATCCCCAGGTCGATTAACGAAAGGGCCGATCCCCTTAGCAGATTCGTTGACAGAGACGACTGGTCCGTTAATCCATCTGTATTTCGGGTCATCGACGCCAAATGGGGTCCCCACACTATCGATCGCTTTTCAGCTTATTACAACGCGCAACTTCCAAGGTTTAATTCTCAGTTCGCTTCCCCAGATGGTAGCGGTGTAGACGCCCTGGTTCAAGATTGGAGCGGGGAGAATAACTGGATTTGTCCTCCGGTGAACCTCATCGTTTCTTCTATTAGAGTGCTCATGTCCTTTAACGGTCACGGAACCTTGATCGTTCCGGAGTGGCCTTCGTCTTATTTTTGGCCATCTCTGCACAACGGCTCGTCCGGATTTAAGCCGTTTGTTAAAGACGTCTTCGTTTTGCCCGGCATTTGCGACCTTTTGCTGGAAGGTCCCGGCCAGAGGCAAATTTACAAGTCTCGCCCCTCTGTTTTCCGTGGGTGCCCTAAATTCAGAATGTTAGCCCTGCGGCTTGATTTTAGGTTAGCTTTTGTCCTCTTTTGTTCCAATTAATTTTTCTTGCCATTTGAATTTTTTACGTTTATTGTTTGGCCACTTGGGTGTATCGTGCGGCCTCGTGTTTATTGTTTCGCCTCTTGTGCGCACGGTATGATCTCAGTCAATTGTTTCGGGCGTGTTTTGCCACTTAGGCGTGTTTCGCCACTCAGGCGTGTTTCGCCACTTAGCTCCCGGTCGCACTCGTACTTTAATGACATTAATATCGACATTTGCATCATTTGAAGTCCAAACAGCGCTTGTCACTAGAAGTATATTTCAGTAAGTTGATACGAAACATTGAAGAAGCCGTCGTATTGCTCTCGATGCTGAGTTATTATCGACCAAACTTCCCAGTGCGACCGTGCCCTTAGGCGTGTTTCGCCATTTAGGCGTGTTTCGCCATTTAGGCGTGTTTCGCCATTTAGGCGTGTTTCGCCACTTAGGCATGTTTCGCCACTTAAGCGTATTTCGCCACTTAGGCGTGTTTGGCGAACCCACGTTCATTGTTTCGCCCCTTGGGCTCGTTTTGTGGCCCCACGTAATATTGTTTTTTGCCACTTAGGCGTATATTGTGGCATCCTGCTTTTTGTTTTGCCATTCAGGCTTACGGATGGGCCAAATTGTTTTTTCTTCGCCGTTTAGGCGTACGGTATGCCCATTTTCAAGTTGCGTTTTTTATCACGCCACCATCTACGCGCTCATCATGTTCGCAATTGTTTTCCTGCTCGTGCACATTCCCAGTTTCTTGTCTATCAATTTTGTTTATGTTTTTCACCAGACGTGTTGCAGACCGGGATATGGCGTGAGGCGACGTCTTTGGCCGACCCATCATTGTTGAGTGAGGTTCCTGCCCTTTTAGACTTGCAGTTGCAATCCAAGGCCACGTCTACCTTACAGAAGTACAGACTCGGCTGGGCAAGATGGCGTGATTGGGCTACGTCCAAGATTGGCGTTCCAGTGATTCCAGCGAAGCCCCTTCATATTGCTCTTTTTATTACTGAGCTTCGCAAAACCTCGGTTCTCAATAATACGGGGTACTCCCCGATACAATCCGTGGTTTATGGTATTAAATGGGTTCATAATGTAGCGGGAATCGAGGATTGCCCCACTAACCATCCCTTTGTCAAGTCATCCTTAGAGGGGGCAAAAAGGTCCCTTGCTCGTCCAGTTAGGCCCAAAGAACCTTTATCGGTAGACACAGTGCAAAAAATTGCAGAGCACTATGCCTCGAGCAATTCCCTTGCTACTATTCGTTTTTTGTTTATCCTTTTAGTTGGCTTTGCCGGTTTCTTTCGTTTGAATGAAATCCAAAATTTGCAGCTTAAAGATATTACGATTCTTGATGATCATATGTCTGTTCACGTTCCCAGGAGTAAAAACGATCAGTACAGGGAGGGACACACTTCCCTATTAGCCAGGTCTCGTAAAGCCACTTTCCCAGTAGCCATTACCGAGAAACTAATTAAGGTTTTACCTGAGTCCTATTCCTTCAGTTCCCTTCCACTGATTAGGCGAATTGTTAAATCTAAATCTAAGGAATCATTTCACAAGTCCAAAGGTGTTTCTTATTCTACTCTACGTGATGAATTTAAGAAGTTTATTAGTCCTTTTGTGGAAGACATTTCTGTTTGCAGCACCCACAGTATCAGATCAGGCGCGGCGTCTAGTCCTGCTTGCAAGAACATTAGTGCTGATCTGCTAGATATGCACGTGGGATGGAGGTGCACCTCATCGAAGTTTCGATATATGAAGCCCACCGTTAACGATTGCTTGAAGGCTTCTAAGGCTATTGGGCTTTAATTTATGTTCTGCTTGTTTAGAGTGATTTAGACAGTAGGTCCTGGCGGGGAACGTAAGTCGTTCCTGGCCCGCTCCAGATTTCCTGCTCCATTTTTCCCACGAGGTTTTTTTAGGAGGGGTTTTTTCTGGCCACCCTGGCACGACTTAATCTCATTTAGTTTCGCATCGCTAAATATATATTGGCACAATTTTCTTACTGTATCATTTTCTGTTATCTACTACAATAAAACGATATTATGGCTGGCGTTACTGACAACCATAGACCAATATTCTCCATGATCCGTGGTTATATATTTCTTGCGTTCTTATTCTTCAAGTTAGTGCAGAAGAAGGTTTTTCATCCGAGGAGGCAACTCCAACGGTTTTTCCCTTCTGAACCTGTCTTCTTTCTACATGTATTTCACCGGTCGGACATTTGAAACATGAGCCTCTGGCTCGGGAGAATGAGCAACCACTCCCTAATGCTTCGACTTTAAATAAACGATATTTATTTATTTATTTACTTATTTTTATCGGACGTTGGGGTGGGCGACATTTTCCAGAGCAGGTGGTATGCGGTTTTCGGAAGCGGGTATACCACTAAGATTTTTCACTGATAAAATCTGTCGTTTGACGTTGCGCTTTCTAAACTAAGCTACTCTAAACTTCACTCATCTTGGTGTCGTTTATTCAAAACTTCGCGATCATCAACACGAGCTTTAATTGATCCTGTCACTTTGCGAATGTAAATCTCCAAGATATTTTATTAATAAACGGTATATTTGTTTTGTTTTTTTTTTTTCGTGTTCTAAGCCGTTTATTCTTGAATCAAGTCCACAACATTTAGTGTACACTATAGTGGTAACACACAAACCGTCGGGTGATTGAGATTTCCTATCTCCAGGAGTCCCACAATATACACGGCGTTTTTTTTTCTTTTTTTTTTTCTTTTTTTTTTTTTGAATATTTAAGAGAGTTTTTGTTTGCGTTAATAGAGACTGACCAGCTTGGTATCCATGGAGTTTTCATGTTAAAATATAGACATTTTTAGCACATCCTACAGTTAAGGTCAGAAATTGATATTTGAAATAAAAAAAGGTCTAGTATCCTAAAACACTTGTGGTGTTTTCTCAGATCATCGATGATTATCGAGGCACGCGGTGACTAAGAAAGGTTTTGAATCGCTATTTTTAGTATCAAACTAATTTATGTCTGTTTGTTTGATGTTTGCTGTGGAAAGGTTCAGCACAGCATGCGTGGCCGATGAAAATATCAAAGCCTAGGCAAAGTCACAATAGCATGTTAAAAAGAAGCCCACGGGGAACTGGAAACAAGCAATTATCCAACAGCAGGCAAAAAAAGGAAGTTGCATAAATTATGATCGCCTTTCGAATTTTGTTGTTTGATATAGTTATATGCGTTACATTCGTACTAATTGAGAATAGCTCCGTGCGGAATCTTTGCCATCTTTTTTCTGCTATCTGTACTATCTGCTTGTTCGCAAACAAGTAGTCACATTACTAGTTATGTAATACCTTGTGTAATATTAAAATTATGACAAGCATGATATAGCTACGTTGTGTCATCGGCAAGCTAGTCTCGACGGGTCTAATTTTGAGTCGCACTCCAAGTACACAGAAAGGTTTTTCAATGTTTACGACTCTGCTTCACTCATATTTGCTTTGCAGTTTATAATTATAACTGGGAACATTCAGGGTTCTATTTTATTGACTTTATACAAATAAACAAAGAGTAATGTCGATTTTCGAGTGATTTAACACTTTATGAATCGGACTTAAGATAGAAAATAAAAGTACAGTCCCTTGAGGAATTTTAGAGTCGGAAAATATAAGATAAGTGATATTGAGGGCTTACCTTGTATCACAGTTCCACAAGAGAAATGCTACAACTGTCATTACAGCTTTCTCCCCTATAACCTTAGTCGGCAAATGCGACGCTCGTGCAACTCGGCTCATTTTCATCAAATCGATGTTTTTTCCGTGACAATCGCGTTTTTGTCGTTTTCAAATCGTGGTACAACCTGCTTCACGGAGCTTGATGTATAGACTACCAGTGCATCGGCAGGTGTTCTCGTAGTAGCGAAGCTTTCTTCCCATTCTAACCCGGTGTTTTCTTCACTCGGCCATTTATAACTTGTGGAATCCGAAGTTGATCCAGATTACCGCTTAACTGTTAAATGTTTTTAACTCAAAGCCTGGAGTGATAATCCTAAACTTTGCAAAGGCAATGTATGTTTTGCCACAAAGGATTTTGTGGCTTGATACTGAAGTTATTACAATAAGTTAGTAGGCTTTAATAGGCTTCACAGAAGGGGGTCTTACTTGCATCCTCTGGCCCCAGGCCTTACTTATGCTCTCTTTCCGGAAGTTGATTCGTGTATTGTGAACCCTCAATAATGCTAAATGGAAGGTTAATTGTTACTGCACCAATAATGGCTAAACAGGAGTGTAAACTTCCAATCTCTTTGGACTTGAATATGCAGATTGTTCTCCACAACAGCTGTATTCCTGCTGTGGAAAGGTCTTTGCGGGATTTATGGAAAGTCACAATATGATTTTTTAATCAAAATTGATGGGAAGTGCTCCTAATTTTATCGAAAAAAAAAAGCAAACAAAGTTCACAGTGTGGGCCTTTTGCACACATTTCAAGGTTACTGCGACCATACATTCGCACTGCATCTGTCCTTTACAAAAATGTAAATTACTCCATGATGGTTTTCATGACGTCTATTATTTATGACTGCATTCACGAGGAAGTTTAATTAATGTTATAATTAGACCAAGAAGTTCGAGTCCTAAAGAAAACATGATATATATAATTCATAAAAGTACAGCGTTGATAGCCTTATTCCCGTGCTTTATCCTATAATTAAAGTGTACTAATCACTTCAAGACAGGTGTTGTAGCTGATGTGTCATTGGTCTATATAGTCTTTTAGAAGAGCTAATGGGCTATTTTGCGGCTTGGGGGCTCGATTATGCGTTAATGACTCCTTTTACTGCCAAAAGCGAGTTGGGCTCAATATGTAAAACTGGAAATTGAAAGGCTAATGGTTACGCCGCGCAAAAGAAAACTCGCAACAACTATCACGGGTCGTCCTAATAGTTTCGCGTTTTTGTTGAGCATAGTTCATGTAACTTTTGATTTATTAGTTGATTTTTGCTTTTTTAATGTTTATGCCTTTCATTGCTGAAGGTGAAATTAACTCAAAGGAGAGAACTTGAAACTCAGATGGAACTTCTCAATATTTTTAAGAGCGTGCCAACTTTGTTTCTCAGAGGATTGCATGCGTTTATTGTTTTCTTGATTTTCTGCATAGTATAGGCCAAAAAACGTGGTAGTAAGAAACTTAATCCAACCATATACGCCGTAGTCCAATTTATGTATAACCGCGAGTACACTACAAAAGTTTGGGTCAGTTGAAAAAATGTATTGGAACGATTTTATTTATTTTTACGCTAACTATGATGGATTTTTTGTTTTGTTTTTGTTTTTGTTTTTGTTCTCATGTTTATATAATCTAGACATGTTTTTCTTGGCACAGACATGCGTATAGTTTATACAGAAGCTATGGCTTGCCAAATATGTTCCCTTATCAACCACATCCTCACTTGGAACAACAATTATGTGAAAAACAACTGCTAATTAAAGGGGCTCGGTCATGAGCCCCGCATGCGTCTTTTTAAAATAACACGGCCCGTATATTTAATGAGCTTCAACGGCTAATTCAATTTGTTTTGTATGTGAACCTCAAAACAGGCTAAAATTTTCCCAAAATCAAAACAAAACCTAAAGGGTTTACTTCAAAGTACACGGACCTTACCTCTCGCTAACTTCTGCGGCGCTCAAATCTAGCCATACTTCAAACGGCTTGTCAACGCTTTTCATTGTATAAATCGCCGCCGGCTCAAATCGCAGCATTTTATTATTCATCGAATAGACAGCTTTCCAACCCGACGAATTTTAAATCTTGGTTGAGAAAAGAAGTCGTCTGACTAAGCGATTAAGTTCCGATTCTTCTGAGAGGAATACACTAGCTGAAACTGTCGAAAGAAAATTATTCATTGGGTTCATGTAAAAATCACTGGCCCATAGCATAAACAAAAACAGCAATGTTTATGGCTAGCAAAACTTGCCGTCTTCAATGATTTCGAATAAAAGAACAGTCTTTATGCAACTTGCGACAATTATCATTTCCATTGCAGCGCCCGTGACGAGCAAATCATTTTGGCAATGGATCTTGTAAACTTCATTTAGAAACGGTGAAATTTGCCTTGGCGACTGCTCAGCTTCCACCGACTGAACTTTGCTTCTCCTTTCTGATAATGTATCTCAGTTTTCAGACAAACAAGACAGGACCGTGGCCAGTGCGCTTGTGACGTCATTAGTACAATGAATAGAGACACGCAGGGTCCCGGGAGAGGAACTTTTGTCGTGCGTTTATATGCAAAAGATATTATAGCCGAGTCAGTTTTTGCACATGACGGATCCAAGAGCTCCCTTTATTTTTCTTGCCCTCTTTTCTTCTAATTTCGGTCAAACAGATATTCACGAAAAAGTGTATTATAATAATTGAGAGAAAACAATTATCGAAGGCCCCGTAGGAATATTCTTCGTTTGCAACAACCCAGTTTTCATAGCTCCCGACTCATGCCGGGTATGATGTTTCATACGGAATAATATTTTCAATGAGTGATTTGCTTTTGCCTTCAGTGATCGTTTTTGCCGGGAGCATTTTGAACATGCTTTCCGATGCACGTGACAGTACTTGTGTGACGCTTGCTATACAACCTGGCAACCTTGTTGAGTGAATTTTCAAGCTGGCATGTTTTGTGGAGGAACTGTGTTGTCATTTGGTAATGGGATTGACTGGGGAATACCCGACATCTTAAGTAGCTGTAAGACAGCGTAATAGCCTTATCTCATCTTCCCAGCGTGTGCATCATGTTCAAGTAGCTGTAATTGAAAGCTTTTAGACTTATCTCTGCAGCACATTAAAACATGACACTTCCCATGATGAAATTACTTCGTATGAAAAAGCCATCTCAGACGTTACGCATCCTACATGTACAAGTCTGATCACTAATATGTTCAAGACTGCTATGCATTAAACTTTAACGCAAAATTCTGGGTCGATACGAAATTAATCTCTATTGGAAGCTGCAGACGTTTGAATACCGTGACAACAAAGGCGTGCATCACGCTTGTGGAGCGAACATTACGGCTCGGATAGTCGGATATCAACCTTGAGCTTTCGAAGACTTCGAGGTATTCAGTGACAAATATTCTCGATGTAATCGCCTGCCGGTCTTTCCTGCTTTTGTTAAAGCGGCGTGAGTGAAAGCTAAGTAGCTGATGATTCGGGATTCCCCGTTCTATGATGTTATGCTCGTGACATTTCGTTGACAGATCTTGTATCTTAATCTCGCGTGATATTTGCCTCAAACCTATTAGTAATTCAGTATCCTCAGACAATAAACAAAGAACCTTTACTGCACGCAAAACGAAGTTAAACGCTGACTGTTCGTATACGCCGCGCGTTACACAAAGCCGCAGAGTTTCCGACAAAGGGAAACGCTCTGCCCGCAGGGAAAAGTTCAAGTTTTATCAAGTTTCGACACGTCTTCTACTACTTATTCGATGTTCTTTCTCACAAATATTGCTCAGAACACAGATACATTGGTTGAAGCGGTATCTTTAATCGAGCATTTGCAAAACACAACCCTTAGTAATTTACGGGGGTCCCGCTGGTAACACATCAAGCATTTGTGTACGGCTATTTTCAAGTCTTCCGACGCTTAAAAACAATGCAAGCCAAAATCGCTCTTAAAGTATGGCTTCCGTGCATCCAGAAAGCCAACCGATGTTCAGTTCGGATGGGATACAGCAGTAAGGAAAGCCTTCAATGGGAATGCAAGTTCCGAACAAATTACCCACGTAACTTTCACTGTATTGCAGCTCATACTGAGTTTCATATATTGTAGTAACTGTTCCAGGTAGATCTGTCAGTGACAAAAAGTAGTCAGCTGATGATTGCGAAAGAGTGGAATAGAGATTGTTCCCAGCATTCATAATTTCAACTAAATCCTCCGATAAATAAATAAAATTTGTGTGGTTAAATATAAGAGCTGCTAGAGACATAGTTGCACATTGTCGCCCAGCATTATCTCCAAATATTGCAGCATTACCTTGACTGTACGGTGCAATGATCGTTTTGTTTGGATCAACAACTGAAGGACCGGAATATTTTTCTATATCCCTTGACAGAGAAAACGCATTGTACTTAGTTTTGTGATTTTGATTTTGAATACGTCTGATCTTGCAATGCCTGTTTTTGAACACATTTTAAAATACAAACGTATCTTAGCACCTCGGTTACTTTTGGCAATCTTCTTTTTGAGCTTCTAGCTTTCTCGCAGCGATGGTTTATTGATCCTAATTTTCTCTTTCCATTTCTGTGGCTTTTTATTGTTTCCATGTTGTTTACATGCACGTTCACGGAACGCATTAGCATTGTAAAGTACGTAAGCTCGGGTATAATCATGAACTTTTGACGACTTTGGGACATTTTTTGAAATGTATTCCCGTATTAGTCGCCTGCCTTTTCTACTCTTGTTCAAAATGCGTGGAAGGTTATTCAAGGGTACGCGGCTCGGCTCACGACTTCGTCTTGGAGGACTTCGGTTTTCTTTCACATAAACATTTGTGGGAATACAATAAAACTGAACGAAGCGAGATCTACCAACGGTCACTTTTTCCTCAGCCATTTCCCAATTTTCAAATAATAACGCCATCTGTTCCACTGATTGTTTGACCTTCATGGCACCGAGCCAAAATGTCGCAACAAAATGCACAGCAGAGTGAAATTTTGATCCCAAACAAAAGTCAGATTTTCTGACGCTTTACTTGTATCAGCAAGAATAATACAAAGTAAAAGAACACAAAGTACCTTCAAGTTCACCTTCATACTAAACAATTCCATATAATCCGCTATCAAGCGCTTGTCAAGAATCGAAGTTGCTTCGCCGTCTTTACACAGGTTCTCGTCTTTGTATCTCGAGCGCCTTCGTTCAGCTTGTTCCTTCAAGTTCTCAAGGTTCTGGATATCAGATTCTTCGTACATTTCTGTACAGTTGTGCATAGTTATGCAGTTCATTGATAAGTTCATTGCATTTGCTCTCATGGCTTTCAATATGGCTTTTGAGGCTGAACGGACCGACCCAAGCCAAAACCGCTCAATGAAATTTAGTGTGGATCTACCGCGGCCGGCGTATGCGTTTGTAAGTAAGATGAGCGGTCCATAAAATAATCCACAGAGCCAACTTAAGGCAAGCAACTTGCTGTCTTCAAAATGGCGAAACTGCTCGCCCACCAAGTCACTTGGTCACAACGTCATCACAAATCACATGATAATATGAACCAATCACCGTATGCAGATTTGTAACCCAGAAAAAAAAAAAAAAAAAAAAAAAAAAAAAAAAAAAAAAAAAAACGTCCATTTTAAAGCTTGTGTCGTCACAAGCAATGACGTGGCGTAATTTGTACTTTGTTGTGCTCGAGCTTTCAATTTAGGAAATGCATCTTCACGTCCAAATAGTTGCCAAAAAAAATGGGTGCTACTGTTTTGCGTTTGATGATTTACCCTCTGTCGATACCCCCTCTACTATTTATTAGCATACTTAAGAGTATACAACTTTTGGATAATTTATGTGATATTTTCTCGGTTAACAACCTTATGGAGACGTTTAGAAGCGTATTTCAGACCAAAATTGATAGCAGTAAAAGTTCTCTTAAAACGTCGTTATGACCCAAGTACGAAATACAAATTTTTTCATTTACATTCCTCGATTTTTGTGGGAGTAGGTGTGGTGGTAATAGTAGCGTTATAGGATTTAGCCCCAAAAATCGCACGGATTTATCTTTAATTTTGCCGCGGATTTTCGGATTTTTTTTCCTGTTTTAGAGTATTGATCCTGGATCTTTTAAATGAAGAATATATATGAGTGTATGTACTGAGTGAGAACTGATCATAGTTTTTGCCGATTTTCGTATGAACAAGGTTTCAAAACCCAAGTATAATCTATCTATGGTGACAAAGTCGAGAAGAAAATTGAAGTTGATTATTCTTTGGGGGTGTAAGGGTTAAAACTAATCCGCAAGCTCTTCAGTTGGTTACGTTTTTACCAAACCTTTACATTTTGCTCACCAAGAAACCAAGATATAGCACATGGTTTGCTTTCGAAAATATTTTGTGTCGTCCGTGCGTACTGCCTTATAAGTACTAATTAAGCGTGTTTGCACACCAAAGCTCCGGATGGGTGGAGCCGAGTGCATTATCTGCTTAAATTGAATTCTGCTTGCAGTAATTGGACTAGTTAAATTGTTGAAGAGACTCGACATCCGTTTTACGCAAATCGAAAAGATGTTTTTAAAAACCATCCCACGTTTTTCGAAAAGTCAGCGAACAAGACTGTGTTGAGCCGTGTTTTTTTTTATATGTTATGTAAATATGTAAACGTACTTCTTTCGTGTTGGTTGTTTTGATTTTACGTATATTTTCAAATTCTCCTGTTTGTCCTTCAAGAATTATATTTAATATCAAAATTAAACTCGTAGCTATAGCTTCAGCTCCAATGTAACTGAATTGTCGCACTGGATTGTCGCACTGGTCACTTTGATTCCGTGGAGGATGTAAGCTGTGTATTGTTAAAATTATCCACTCAATCTGTACTCACTTGAATTCATAGTTTCGTAGCAAGCTAAAGTTCAGTGCTTGTTTTGGAGTATTTCTCAAAACATTTCAATAAAAGGAATCTCATCTCGCTATCCTTTACAAAATCCAGCGCTGAATCACCATCATCATTTCGAATGTAGATGTCTCCCCCACACGTAATCAAGTACTTTGCTATGTCTGAATATCCTTTTGCTAGAGCATAATGCATGGCCGTCCAGCCGTCTTGATCCTTCTTCTTGACTTCAGCTCCGAGTTCGACGAGAATTTGACAACACTTCATGCTTCCAACAAACGCTGCCGTTCCCAGCACGGTATGTCCGTACTCGTTCAGGTAGTTCACGTCTAGTTTCGTGTTGCTTCGTATGATGTCGTCCAATTCTTGGGTTGTGTCCTGACCTGGTACCGTTTCTCGTATGATTAAGTCCTCTGGGAAACGCCTTAAACCCGAGAAGCTCCTGTTTAAATCCCTCTTCTTCTTCTTTCTCTTCATGTTTTTGGCGATGGTTTCCATCCAGTTTGCATAGTAAGCATGCAGCTCCGAATGGTTTCAATGCTGATCCCGCAATGCAAAGAAATCCATATAGATCCTCGTTTTTAGTCCAAGTGTCTCATTACTATTTACTTGTAACAGCAGTTGCCAGGTCTCGCAATCGTTGAGCAGAAGTCTCGCTGTTCGCATATTATTACTTGCACGAAAGTTTGCATAATTTATCCCATTGCCGTTTTGACTCAGCGATGTTTAAACAAGCTTTGCATTGTTTTTCCATCAAGCTTATGAAGGTTGCATCTGATTTACGTACTTCTTTTGTTTCATGTTTGCTAATCGTATTTGATATGAAAATTATATTGCTGTACGCGTGATGAAAGCAACGAGTAATACATATTAAAGAATCCCTCTATGAAATGCTGAAGAGAAGATTTGAATCTTTCTGAAACAAATGAGTTCCCTTTCAGCAGCAAGCAAATCGTTTAACTGTCTTCACTGTCGTGTTCAATAAAGTGGATTGATTAATTACTTGTACATAGACACTTGCCGATGTCAAGCAGAGTCAACACCACAGTCATCAACAATACATCCAAGGCCCCGTCCACACGAATGCGGTTTTTAAACCTACCGTTTTATTATAAATAAGTCACTAATTTGCTTTCAGTTCAAAAAGGTTTTTGAAAAGTTCAACTCATTAAAAAATAACCGTTTCATCGTTTTGAGCGGAAGGAAGGCGAAAAGGCATAGAAAAAGATTGTTTTTTTTCTTAAACAAAGTCGTATTAGTGTGAACCTGGCTTGACATGATTTAAGTTTAAGTGTTCATGGTTCTTTGTAAATATTCTTCTTACTTGAAGAAATTCATGAACAATAATCTACTTCTGTGAGGACTTGTGAACCGATATTTGTCTTATATTATCATTTGAGTCAACATACATTTTGTAGTTCAGTGTAGCGCTCGTAAATCCTCAAGACTTAGTCAAGAAACTCAAGACTTGAACTCAGTACTCAACTAAAAGTTAGTTCAACGCGTTTTCTATACATAGTGCACACGCGGGGCTTGTACACAAGGTGGAATTTTACTTTGAGTTAGACCAAGTTACATAGTAATGGCGACGAACGCGTAGACCAACGGAAGTGACGTCAAGAACGTGCAGTATTTCTGCGCTGTCCCATTGAGCTGGGATGTAGCATATACAGTACAGTGGACTTTTTATCAACCTACGACTTCTCTAAGCGCCTCACTCAGCAAAGAGGGTCAGGTCGTAGCCCTTAAAAACCAAGTGGAAAGACAGTAGATAAAGAAGCACTTCAAACTTCTAATTAAGAAATATATAACGCGTCACCGTGTAATATAGCCTCGTCTAAACACGCGGGAAGTTGGGAGAACACGAGAGTAGCGTAAGGAAACCACGAGGCCGCCGACTGGTTTCCGGCGCTACTCGAGTGCTCTCCCAATTTCCCAAGTGTTTAGATGAGGCTATATTACACGGGAACACGTTATATATTTCTTTTATAAAATAATTAGTCAAGTAAAAAAACATCGCGTATCGCGTCAGCGTGTAATATACTTTCATCTAACACGGTTATTTAGCCAATCAGGGCGCGCGTAGTATCATAGTTATTTTATAAATAGTTTTCTTGAGCGCCACTCGCAGGTACTAATACAAACTCTCTCAATTATGTATTTATTTACTTTAATCCTTCAAAGTGGTTTCTTAGTTCAGTTTGTTAAATTGCAGAATTATTATGTTTTTAAAGCAGTTCGTATTTATGCAGGGTACTATAAGGTCAATATAATTGCTGTACAGCGTTTTTGATCTGGACTCTTCTTTTAGATCGTACTAATACCCCGGCTTTGTATTATAGGTCGTGCCTATTACATCCACAGCAAAATAAATGTTAATTTGATTGGCAGGTGTTCCAATGTATTATATATGAAGTACTCTCGGAACAAACTTCGAAATGAACTCTCGTTCCTTCGCATTTAACCATAATTCAGTGGCGATAATTATTTAGTTATTTAAGGTTTCGCTGGACACAAGGTCGTGCATAAATTATTTAATAAAAAAGGGCAAAAATTCATCAAAGGCAGCACTTTTCAAGGCATGAAATCTTCCGCAAAGTTTTCGAATCAGTTGTGTTAAAAGCTCTTAGTAGTACTGCCCTATTATTGAATTATATTATCATTTCTGTTACAAGAGCAGATCTCACTATATTTCGATTGTATATACCACTAAAGAAAGGTGTCCCAAAATATAGCAAATTTCGTGCATTTGAATATCGAGGCATTCAAACATTCTCGTGTGTAGTTGTCGCTGTGATTTGGAACAGGAAATACATACATGATGACTTTGGGAGTCCAGCGTAACTTTAAATCACACACTACATTTGGCTTGAAAATTTAGTGACAAGTTACTTAGTTCATACCACAGATGCAGATATCTCGCAGTCTAGTTGGCGTCTGTCCAAATTTGACTTTAAGTTTGAATGTTCAAAACACCTGCCAGCCTGTAAACACTGTTGTTAGAATGTGTTTTAACTGGGGGAAATATAAATACCCATCACTAAAAAGGTTCATTAACACACTGAACGTCACAGGTACCTACTGATTGTTGCCATGCTGTGGCTTGCCCGTGTATTGATGTACCTGTTGCGAGATATTATTTAAAGTAGCTTTTCGAAATTCAGTATCACAAAAGCACCACATTGGCCAAAGTTTAGACGGACTACGTGAATTCTTCGATTACATTTTCTCTCTCTACTTAACAAATTGACGTCAGTTTTTTATGTGTCTGTCCTCTTATTGATCATGAAACGCGTCATAACATTGTCAAAAAGTTGTGGATCCACGAGGCGCTTCGCCGAGTGGATCCGCAACTTTTTGACAATGTTATGACGCGTTTCATGATCAATAAGAGGACAGACACATAAAAAACTGGCGTCAATTTGTTTTTTACAATAACAAAACTCAAGCGACGACGCGGGGAAAACACGCAAGAAAACTGGATTTTGTTCGTTTTGACCGAAATGTTGTCAACAACTTTTCCCGCTTTCTAATTGGTCGAGGTTGAAATTCAAGACATTTCATTGGCCAAAAGTGACAGTTTGACGTGAGCATTTCGCGCGTGCAAAATAAAATTTTGTCAAAGAAGTTGGAAAGAAATGAAACTAGACGCTTTTCTGCTGCGGTTTTCTCGACAAGTTCAAGACAAAGCTCAAGGAAATTCGCCTCTGAACACTTCTGGTTCTCTACTTCAAATGCCGAATGTCGCTTTTGCAAGAACTGAGGTAAAATTGAAGCTGAATTCACCTTCTTCGTCCAAATCACTGTCGTCAGCACTCGATTTTGTGTCTGTCCTCTTATTGATAATGAAAATTAGCCAATCACAAAGCGAGAAACTGACGTGTTATTGTAAAAATATATATATATGCTATTTCCCGGGCAGGAGGT
This sequence comes from Plumapathes pennacea, assembly GCA_964036295.1. Classification (NCBI taxonomy): domain Eukaryota; kingdom Metazoa; phylum Cnidaria; class Anthozoa; order Antipatharia; family Myriopathidae; genus Plumapathes; species Plumapathes pennacea. The sequence continues at coordinate 18,613,183 of OZ038462.1, forward strand.
CCGTACAGAGATCGGCAAAGCAGCGATGCCGCTGTAAGACTAAATGAATGGCTTGAGTATCGCTGGAGATTCGCAATGGAAAACGGATTGACTTACCTCGTGGTTTGCTACACCTGGGTACTATTATTCCAAACGTAAGCGCGTTTTTCTTGAATCTTCTTAATTCATTTCAATCAAATCAAATGGTTGCATGCGCACTCAAACACTCATTCTAGATGTCTACCTTTAGTAATTTTATTACTAGAAATACGATAATTGCAGATATCCCCTCGCCCTGTAGGTGGATTTTCGGAATCCGGGATTTTTCTCTATTTTCCGCTATATGATTATTAATCGTTTGCAAACCAAGTTTGTAGGGCGCAACATCACCAGTCGGCCAGCCGCTAAAAGAATGTTCTGCAGTCTGGTTTTATCCCCGAACGAAGTGAGGGAAATACTCACGACACTAATGCAGCAATATTATACCGCCTACTTGGGGACTCCAAGCCTGTCGCCATCTCGAAATTTAACGTTGTCTGTCAGTCAGTCAGTCAGTTTGTCAGTCAGTCTGTCGTACGACTTTAGGCGCGGTTACCCCGCTAACCAATAACAAAGGCCGGATTGATCACGTGTGCCCTGTTGTTTTACTCGGAATAACTTAGAGATGAGATTTGAACGAAGCATTTAGATTTGAACGAAGCAACAATATATTGTAGCTGCGTTCACGAAAATGGAAAACTTAACTGAAAAACTTGAAACACAACAGTCTCGCGAAGCTCGTCTTCAAATGAGAAGGGAACAGGCACGAGCAAGGCGAAATCGTGAAACGAGCGAACAACAGCGCATGAATGCCGATCGAAAGCGACATGAACAGAAACGGGTAATGCAGACAACTCCGCAAAGAGAACAGCGCTTGAACGCAAATCGGAAACTTCAGGAGAAAAAGCGGGCCGAAGAGAAGACTCCGCAAATTAAGACAACAGCGCATGAATGCCGACCAAAAGCGACATGAACAGAAGCGGGAAACACAGACAACTCCGCAAAGGGAACAGTGCTTGAAAGCAAATCGGGAGCTTCAGACGCCGTTTTGTGTTAAACTCAGATACTTATTTAGAAAGGACAAGCAACAAAGGTTAGTCAGTGGAAATCGAACAATCACCGTGACAAATATATATTTTGTAACTCGATCACTTCAAGAATGTATTAAAATCTGTATGCTGATCATTTTCCCTCGAAGTATTGTTTTACTACGCTTCTGTCGCCAGTTTCGGCTACCGTATTTGCTCAGAGCAATCGGAACTTGGAGTCTTGAATAATTTAGTCAGATGTCTTATTTTTCTGTAATCTGACACGCGGTGATTGCAGCGAAAATCGTTCACAAGCCCTTAGAAGTATTACTGGGTCTGAAGCCCGTGTATAATTTGAAGTAAACTGTTCAAGTTTTGCTTTGATTCTGGGAGAAATTTTGCTTTTTTGAGTGGGTTCAAATACAAAACAATTCGAGCCTATTAAATATGCATGCCTGAGTCTGGTGCATGCAGTAGTAAAAACAAATCGCACAGGAAGCCTATTATTGTACTGCCTATGAATTCGAAATTAGAAAATCAGTGTTCCTTTTTTCCCGTACTACGACGGCCGACCAACTTCAAACTTTGAGTATTAAATTTCGAGAACGTGCTTGGCAGACTGTATGAATTAATTTGACGTGCCGACCGTGGGAAATACGTACTTCGTCACGCAATCGATTCTTTTTTCAACGCAAAAGTATAACACACACCATTCTTTTTCTCCTTCCTTTGCGTGTAGCACTTGAGTTCGAAGAAAAGATTGAGTCAACATTTCGGTAAAACAAAGGCTACTCTTATTGGGAGTTACCAAAAGTAAAAGTCCCATCAATGGCAGAGTGAGGGGGTATATGCGATTATCGTATTTCTAGTATTAGTTTAGACTACGTGCACGGTGATGCGTTTTTTTAGTTTTCGTGGACAGCCAACGTTACATCCTGCAATATGTCAATTTGGCTAATATATGTCTTGGTCACACAAGCTCTAAAATATATACGGGAAAGCCAAAGGCTATCTTGCACAAAGGCACTCTCAAATAGCTTCGAAAATCAGCGAAATTTCACAATATAATCCTACTTGGCCTTCATTACAATCCCGTGGAATCAAACCACAAAACATTACGGCGATACACGAATGACAAATACGTCTGCAATTAGAATAATACTGTACGTACGTCAAATGTAATTATTAAAACTCGCCGGTTCCTGAAAGTCGCAGTGTTAGTTCTTTTTCCAGCAAATGAAGCAAAAACCCAAACATTATCGTCTACGTTATCCTTCAGTGCAGCCTGATGCATGAGCAGCCCGGATACAGTACGAAAATTCCAATTTCCATTGCATTGAGCGCCGAGCGCTGCGGCGGCGTCTTGTCAAAACTTGTAAACTTCAAACCAGTAAACGCCCAGTCAAACGGTGAAATTTGCAACGGTGATTGTTCGATTTCCACTGACTGTATTCTGCTGATCTTTTCTGAAGAAGTACTTGAGTTTTACACAATACTGGCGTGTGGGATTGTGCCCAGGCGGCCCCAGTTGTTACTAGGGAGTTCAAGAAACCTAGGACGGCGACGGCAACGCGAGGAAACAAAAAATAGTGTCTCTGTCTTCCCTATGTCTTTGTAACTTTGCCTTTTTCTTAGGTTGCTCAATTTGTTCCGTTTTTGCCTAGGTTCTATTGATTTCACCGTTTCCTACTAAGAAGAACGACTGCCGTTATTTCATCGAACTGTCGTCCACGTCCTGACAACGACGTAAAAAAGAAGCATTTGAAGTCGCACGCGAGAGCACGGCGACCCGAGAACATGTCAATTTCAGATATTCACGTGCTTCTTTTGTCTTCTGTGATTAGTTTTATTGTTTCACCGACGTCGCCGTCGTCCTCTCGCGTCCTGTATCTTAAAGAGCCTGTCTCAACCGTGATCCTTCGCGCGCGTATATTGTTGTTTACATTTGGCGTGTGGCGTCAACGCTCTTTGTACAGCTTCATTGCACTGAAAGCGGACGATTTCCCTGAAGAAAGTAATGGCAATCGTCTTTTTATCTGTGGTCAATCGTCGAGTCTGAAGCATTGCACAGCGAAGACACTGTATTTCCTGCAACTAACTGCGCGCGTCTAATATTGTTACTAGAAATACGATAATCGCAGATATCCCCTCGCTCAGTAGTGGGTTTTCGGAAAGCGGGATTCTTGTTTATTTTCCGTTCGGAGATTATTTAAATTTTTTTTTGCAAACCACGGCTGTGTAGCGACGTCACCGGCCGCTAAAAATAATCTTTGTCACACGGCAGTCTGGTTTAGTTCAGACAACGTGCACAGTCTGCAAAATTCGCTGAGAGAACATTTACACGCAACTACAGAATACTCCCGAGGCTTGAAAGCCAAGCAAAGTCGATCTTGGACACCGAAATTTTTATGAATTTCAAGAAAAGCCGCGATTTCTCCAGCCAATGCTTTATCCTAACCACATACGTGTATGTTTGTTTTTTTGTGTGTGTGTGTGTGTGCCAAATTTAGAACCGTCAAAGCGATTCGCTTGTTTACACGCTTTCGAAGTCTCGGAATCGTGTGAATTTTGGCAGGGATTCAATTTTGAACACAACAACTTTTCAAACTGCGTTTGACGATTTTAAAATCTTTGACAGAAAAAAAAAACCCAAGTCACTAAATAATACAAGGTCCGATTTTATTGAGCGAGCAAACCCGATCACTAAATAATACAAAGTCCGATTGTGTTGAGCGAGTATCTTACGGGGGTCCCGCTAGTAGACATATTGTTTAATTTGGAAAGCAATGGCCGGATATTTTCTACTTTAATAGCCTTCAAAAAGCAGAAGCATTTCAACCCGGTTACATTTTATCCTTGAATACAGTGTGCCAACAAACGCGGCGACAAAACTTCACAGACTGTCAGACTGTCAATGAAATTATGCAAACATGTCAGGAATCGGATGACACAATCTTGCACGAAGGCACTCTGAAATAGCTTTGAAAACCAGTGAAAAGATAACAGTATAATCCTACTTGGCCTTCATCACAGTTCCCGGAGCATCAAACGACAAAATATACGGCAATTGTTGAAATACCATAATGATAACACAACCGTCGTTTAACAAAAGTGTATTGTACGTTAATTGATGTAAATTTTCAAAACTCACCGGTTCCTGAAAGCCATAGCTTTAGCTCTTTTCCAGCAAAGGAAACAAAACCCAAAACACTATTGTTTACGTCTTCAATGATTTCAAAATACACTGTATAGAGCAGTCCTCATACAGTACGAAAATTCCACTTTCCATTGTATTGTGTTGTCATCTTGTCAAACTTAGATTCTGAAAACTGCATTCCTGTTATTGCGAAAGGTGAAATTTGCCACGGTGATTGTTCGATTTCCACCGACTGTATTTTGCTATTCCTTTCTGAAGAAGTGTCTGCGTTTTAACACAATACTGGCGTCTGGGATTGTGTTCAGGTCGACCAGTTGGGCCTTAAAGAATCCGTTTTACGTCTAGTAGAGCTTGCCTTCCATGCACTGGCAAAAATATCCGCGCAATTTACAGCCGTCCGTCGAACTGCTTGGCCTTGTATCTGCATCTTCTTGTACAAAATCACTTCAGTTCGTACTCTACCGCATGTCACCAAGAAAATGGCGGTTTACAGTTAAGCTGCCGATGTAACCTCGCCTGCTGTGGTCGCTCGACGCGGAGGGCCTTGGGACGAGGTCGTATCGCACACACAAACACACAAACACACGAACATTAGATTTCGAGATGGCGACACGCTTGGAGTCACCGATAAGGCGATAATACTACTGCATTAGCGTCGTGAATATTTCCCTCACTTCGTTCGGGGATCAAAAGTTGTGGTCTAGACATTTTCACACGCGCGATTATGAATATTTGATTAGCGCATTTCAAATGGCAATTTTATGTCTAAACACGTGAAAACAGCTTTCAAAATGACATTTAAAACCTCGGTTAATTTGAAAGATAAATCTTGAACCACTGGACCTGAATTTCAAGTAATTTTTCTGTGTTGACTTTGACTGAGCTGAGCCGAAAAGATGTGCCTTTGATTCTGAATGTCTAATTAGCGCATTTCCAACCGAAATTCTATATCGAAGATCGGATGACAAAATCACATCCATAACTTCGGTTGATTTGCAAGATGAATTTCCATTTCTGAACCTTACTGGAGGCTCATCCGAAAGATTTTCCTGTGTATCTCTGTCAGTCTTGTGTCCTGTCGGTAAATGACATAATTTTTGCGTTGAGGCGGTTCTTCTGGCAGACGTATTTCGAGGTTCATCACAAACAGCGAAAACAACCACGGAAATAATGAAAATAACTAGAAGCACTTATATTTCCACACGCTGAGTCAAGAAACTAGACACAAATCCACTCTGACCTTTGAAGGCCGCGATATATGTATTAAGCATGCAGTCGACAGCAGCACCTGGTCGCTAGCTTCAACATCCGAGATGGCGCTTAATTGATGGAATAAGAGTCCAGCGAACCTCCTGTGAGTTTGTTCTTTCCATCCCGTGGCTTCCTTCCTTCCCTTTGGTGTATGTTTTCGCCTCTCTGGTGGCCTGCCTCTCCGCGGCTGTTTGGCCGCCGGTTGATCGGTACGGTGAACATTATACATATTGAAAAAACCTCGGTACAAAACACAAAACGAATCCAAAAAAAATGGGTAGAAAGATTATAGAACTATTTAGTTGTAAGATTAGCTTGATTATTCATTGATCGGCTGATTGAAAGAGGATTCAATCGGATTGTCATCAAACACTTGAAAAACCGAATTTTCCGTGAAGTCGAAAATGGTGCCATAGCGCGCGAAGGATCATGGTTGAGACAGGCTCTTTAAGCCTGGTTCACACGAGTAAAGCAAGCGCAAGCGACCGGTTCACACGGTACAATTTGTAAAGAAAGCGCAAACGCAAGCGCAAGAGAAGGGAAAAGTTTTCATTCTCTTGCGCTTGCGTTTGCGCTTGCTTTACCGTGTAAACCAGCCTTTAAAGTCCCTACTGGTCGATTTGCAACGAAACGATGTTGCGCTAAAAATCGTTCAGGTGTAACACCCCATTGCGAACAATTTTTTGCGATGTTTGCAGTGCTGGAACGCGTTACAAGGTTTTGAAAGCGATTCAAAAACTTGCAATACGTGACCGTTGCGTGAGTTTGGAGTAAATCGGCGTTGCAAATTGTCATTGCAAATCGACCAGTGTAAGACCAGATTTAAAGAAATACTTTCATTCCCTTTACGGCTGCAAGCGTGCCTCCCATGTAATGGCAAAGTATCCGGGCCGTACAGCCGTCCGTCGAACTGCTTGGCCTTGTATCTGCATCTTGGTGTACGAAATCATTTTCGTTCATACTCTCGCTTGTCACCGAAAACGATTATTTTAACCTTTTTTCCCTGGCTATTTGAACTATTTGTTTTAGTTATTTTGACCCTTTATTTATAGTACCCCCATGCATCTGAGAGAACCCATTTTTACTGGTTATATGTGGGTCGTCTTAACCACTTTGAAATACTTCTAATGATTATGCCAACATTTATATGTATGCTATCAATAAAAGGGTCTTCTCGAACGCAATCTCGATCCTCTGAAACTCGAAAGCAATCGGTGGGTTCACACTGTAACGATATTGGAATATTTATTCCCGCCATTTGAGTGACGTCACTGAGACCCGTATGTTGTTTAGTATTACATAGAGCTTCAAACTACTTCTCAAGTGCACTTTGAGCATACTTTGAATGTGAACGAGAAATATGAGCATTCTCGATCATACTTGGATCCTACTTGGTTACTGTGGCAACGCGCACATTTCAAAAGAACCGAAGTACGCTCGTAAGTGACGGCAGACCACACTTTAGATAACACTTGACCAATCACAGAAAAGGAACCTGTCGCGACATGTCTAGTTTTAATTGTATGACGGTGTCTGCCGGTGGAGCGAAAAGTGTATCGCGAAAGTGCATCTTCCACTGTGGGTCCAAATCTCGTCTTACAAGTAGCAAGCCAAACCAATTTTGCGGTCGGGGCCAAGGCCAAACTTTGCGGCGATTTCTGACAACATGTTGTTGACGAAACACTCGTGCAAAATACAACGTGAAGTTTCGGTGGTTCCTTACTCGGAAAATTTCATTCAGTAGAATGAAGAGATACATTTACTCAATAGCCCATGCTCTCTGGTTCAAAAGAAAAAGCATGAGACAAAATAACGGGCACGCAATTCTGTTCGTTGGCCGCATGATTCACCGATAACTTTTCGTCTGAGAGCCGTCTGCATGGGAGGCTAGCATCCTTGACATGGGTGATTGCTTCGGTGATTGACAACGAAACTACTCTCAAGTAGGATACTTAAATAAGAGTGTAAACGCTTATTTTGCAAGTACATACTTAAGAGTGTAAGTGCACTTGACGGTGGTGCTCACTTTGAGTATACTATGCTCTACTAGTGTGAACCCACCCAATATTCCAGTTCCGAGATGCCTGTTGCCTCAAAACGAGGCCTAGTGTAAAACCTTTCTTATAAAAACTACTGCTGCAAATAAAACTCATTTTCATAAGAAGGGTTTTTGCAGTGGGCCTCGTTCTAAAACAGAAACAGCAGGCGGACTTAGAACTGACCGTTTCCGTTCAACTTGTTTGCAAAGATTAGTTTCATTTTGCCTAAAAGGCACTCTTTTCATCGATTCATCGATTTGTTTATCTATTTATTTGTTTATGTATTCATGTATTTATTTCTTTACTTCGTATATTGGGGTACGCGTTTTCAAATGTAAACAAAATCATTGAGTAGCCTGTTTAATACCGTTATTAAGTTTGTGTGTTTACTGGTGCAGGAGTTCTTCAGTCGTGTGTAATCCTGGCTCCCCCCACGCTTCAACTCATGATATGGTTTTGTGTGTAAAAAAAGGTACTCACTACGATAAAACTCAGAGACCACAGCTGACCACAAACAGCACAGGTAGGACGCAAGACTGTTGTTATTTGAATCTGTTGAAACAAACAAACAAGTGGTGATCATAAAATATGGGAGTTTTAGGGGGAGGAGTGAGACGGGGACTATGTTTAGTCACAGGGATTTTGTCATGGAGTCGAAAGGAGGAATTATACACTGGTCTGGGAGAGTGGGTGAAAATCTGCGAGAGTAAATAAGTATTTCCGTTTTTTCAATCATTTCCTTTTTCTTCAACATTGCAGAGTCGCGGACTTTCATACGCGTTACTCTGTCAGTTCAATCGATTCGCTTAGACACAAAGGAAATGGTAAGAAAATAAAGTGAGAAATGACGCATACATACATACATACATACAATCGTACAGTTGAAGGTTCCGTAAGCGTACACCCTCGGGAAGCAGAAGAAGTGTCCGTAACTGGAACAGACCGCTTACGAGAATTATCCTCGTGAGCGGCCACTTACGGTATAGGTGATACTGGTGGACCCTTACGGGACCGGACGGTCGGATGAAAGAACAGTACGAGATTTACGTGAGAGTTCAAACAGGGTTTCGTAAAGATGGCCGTAAGTAGAGCTGCTTGCTTACGAGAATGTCCGCTCAGAAACCTTTGTCTGTATACTTACAGACACAACCACATTCATACCTGCCTACATAATAACAGCGCGCTGGCGCTGGCGCTGTTCTTTTCGTGTGACGTCGCACACATTTGCGGTCAAAATGTCGGTTTTCGCATCTCATTAAAATGGACGTCGGACCAAATTTCCCACACGTTAAAACACATCCTCGTTCCCAGGCTCTTTTCCCTACCCCGCCCCCAGGCGAGGAGAGGAAAAAACGCTGGTTGCGGCTGGTTACGGCTGGTCACGTGTCACACGGACACTAAAGAACCCAAGGGAGGGGCCCACCAATGAGAGAAATTTGTTATCAAAATCATGCCAATTCGAAAGCGAGGTGTTGAAATTAAACCAAATGCAGGATGTTCATGAGTAAAAGTAAAGTAAAGTATCGTTATTTATACACAGTAAGTAATTCAGCAGAGCTGGTGGATTTACGTGGCCGTCAACGCGGGGCTACCGTGTTACAAATTCAGTTAGTGTTCAGAGCGGGACTTGAACCTGGAAACTCCGGATTTCAAGTCCGGCGCCCTAACCACTCGGCTACACCGCCTGAGTTTCATTCGAAGTTTGCATAGCGCTATTTGCGACAGCAGGTATAATTCTAACATTAACCTAAAGCCAAAGCAAGTGAAGTGTTTGGAAGCATATATTCCGAACAAGATCTGGTTGCTGTTCTACCGACGGAATATTGTAAGTCACTCATAGTTCCATCTCCTTCCGTCGCTGCTTTCCGAGAGAAACAAGCAACAACCGTCACCTTCAACTGTTTCTACTGTTACCGTAGTAGTAGAGCTGAGATGAGAGAAATACATTATATTACTCCATGGCCAGAAATAGCGGACATTCTGAGCCTGCAACATTGTCAGCGGGCCCCGTTCCACCAAAAACAAGATGGCGGCTAATGCGACAGTCGATTATCTCCAGTTGCACAGCCTCTCGTCCCTGGTACTTTATGAAACTAAACCGAAAAGAAGTATTCAGAATCTGGACATAGCCTACAAAGTATTTCTCACTTTACGCAGTTCGTCAAACACTCGTCTGATAACAATTTCTTCAGCGAAGAAACTCCCCCGTGATTAGGACATCTACTTTCTCGCGAAGAAGAGGTTTGTCCGACATTTTTTTTTTACGCTTTGGGTTGTTTTTCACGCTAATTTAGGCATTTAAACGTTTAAAATAGCCAATCAGGAAGCTGGAAATGCCCGGGTATTTCCCGCCACAATGTGCGTCCGCGGCAGCTTTTCCCGCCCAAAATCGCGGGCAGCAGTTTGTTTACCAAATGCTCAATTAGCTGAAGTATGCCAGATTGCGATCAATCACTGCGATCGCTCAGAAAAGTGTTCAGAGACCGCTGGATTGCTACGATCACTGCGATTGCTGAAAAACTGTTTCAAGATCGTAGTGATTATTGGAAACAGCATGCCGCGAATGAAAAAGCTGAAATGTTTTAAAGCGACTGAAGACACGCACGGTCAGTTTTGTAAAACTTGGTGCTGTAGTTTAATTGAAAATTCTATGCTGAAGTTAGAAAAAAGGATGAACAAGTCTTACAAATGTAGCGGTACTAAAACAGCTCCTGCTTTGCTGGACAGAGCTTCCTTGTCCGTTCTTGAACAACCGTATTTATGCGCCACGATTTGCGATGTCTCTTTCAAAGCCCCATTAAATTCCCAAAACAATTGCTGAACTCATGCACTTTGCAGGATGGTTTACTCACAAGGCTACACAGTTTGTTTTGAACAACTTGGTCGATCATCGGGGCCGATCAGAGGGAGCTAGAACCGATCGCGAGTAGCATCGAACCTTGCTTCACTAAGCGTGCGTATCGAGTGATTGTGCGGCTAAATTCAACAAAACACATCTTTATAATCCAAAAACGCAAGAGATACAAAGTGCCGAGGGTTATCATTTTAATTTCGTTCAGAAGAATGACCTTTATCGAAGTAAGAACCGATTGAACAGCTTCGATATTTCAACAACTTCGAGGCAAAACGGTCAGCTACTCTCATCCAGTATGCCGTTTTCAGCTTGTCTGCCATACTGCTGTCTCTTAGACCTGTCTTGCATCTTTACATTGGAAAAACGCAAGAAGTACATATGGACAGCTACTGATTTTGTGTTAATATTTTTGGTATCCTTGTATTATAAGAGAATCTGGTTAAACAGCTTGCTATTTAGTCTCTAGTTCAAAGACGCGATGATTTTTTGTGTCCATCTCCATAGTTAAGTCTCTTGTTTAGTTTACACTGAAAGCCAAATAAATTGCAGCCCCTAATGCGCATGCGTGTCCGCTATTTCTGGCCATGCAAAACTCTCTTGACAGGAACCGCAAACGGCATCCAATTACTTATTTGTCACAATTATTTTTAGATCGCTGTAATGTTCGCTCAAGAAAAATGGAATTGCGCACTAAATTTTCTCGTTGCATAACTATAAAGAAGGCATGAATATCAATGCGCCACGGGATATCGTAACGCGAGAAGTAAACTAGGAGAATTTGAGAGAGTTGAAAAAAGCACGCGTGTTGTCTGTCAAGACTGGACGGTACCAAATATTAGTCCTTCGCGATGAGCGGCCCGGTGAACTAAAAGCAAGTCCGCAACGACTTGTTGGCCAGGCAGTTTCGTCAGCTGTCTTGTTGCTTTTTAGAATTCGCGGCGCCGACGGTGAAACTTCGATGCATGTCTTGAGCCGTTGTTCGTGAGCTCTTTAGCTGGATAGCATCGTTTCCTTGAACGTTTTGAAAATATTAAGCCTCTGCGCACAAGGCCCACAAACTGGATGTTGTGTTTCCTTACCGACGGAGAGAAGACAGAAGAGGACGATTTCTTTTGCTGAATAGATTCTTCCAGAACGATGTATGTCTTCCAGAACGAAGAACTTGAGTCTGAATGATTTCTTGGCTGATAGAATTTTTGTGGCGTTTGAGACAGATCCTTGCTTGCAGCATCTGACAACGCGCTCCACTCTTTGGTACTCTTGGTAATGACAATTTATAACTGTGTGATACCTCCCTTAAGATGACAATTTGAAATCTCCCAGATTTTGGGAGACACGTGACCAGCCGCAACCAGGGTCTTTTTCTCTCCTCTCCTCTCCCTCCTTTTCCCGGGTAGGGAAAAGAGCCTGAAAACGAGGATGGTTAAAGTGCACTTTAATCCAATGCCATGGCCTAATACTGTGTGTGCAGTTATGTATTTAGGACCGGTATCTGTAATAATTTGGTGTCAGAATAATGGTCCAACTTGTAAAATAGACGTTAAAAGGTTTGCCTTGGGGCCAATTCAATAAACATTTACACGTGTATTTTAGAAGTTGGACCGTTATTTAAACACCACTAAACGGACTCTACAACATTATAGACACAGTGCACAACCACAACAGTATTTGGCCATTGTATTGGATTAAAGTGTGTTTTAACGTGTGGAGAAATTGGTCCAACTTTGTAAAATGCACTTGTAAATGCTTTAATGAATTGGCCCCTGGTTGGTCGAAAGTGTCTCTTTTGTATGTACGAAAGTTATCCGTTCTAACACAACAACACAGACTTTAATGGTAAAGTCGTTCTGATTTCAGGATTACTTGACGGAAGTTTATCTACAGCAAAGTTGGTTCGACCCACAGCTTACTTATACCGCTGCTTCCATCAAGAACAGGGGACCTACAGCTTCTGATCCGCAACTGGTGGACTTCATATGGGTTCCAGACACGTACATTTTTAGCATCAAACCTGTGGGCAGCATTGCCTCTTCCTTGGGGAGCGGAATGAAAACTGAAGGGTTAAGGATCAAACCAAATGGAGAGGTGATGTTCAGTAAGAGGTAAATCTTTTTTTTTTTTTGGTTTTTTGTTTTTGTTTGTTTTGTTTTGTGTGTGTGTGTGTGTGTGTGTGTGTGTATTTTTAGTTTCATCAATTACAATTTGTCTTTGTAGTGTAACAAGAACCCTGAACAGTCGGATCAAATTTGCGAAGTTTGGCCTCTGAGTAGCTGAAAGTATTTTCTTACAGCCTCTGGGGTTGGTGGTGTACATACTTGGCTTTTGGTTTCTGGCAATCATCCGAAAACGGCTCTGTGTAAAACTTTAGTGACACCGCAGAAACCCGGCCGTGCGGTCACCTTATTTTTGATTCAGAGGCCATTGCACAAAACTTTGGATTGAATTATTACTTGTTAATGCATTTTCTGTTGCGCACAAGAAAGAAACAGTATTTGTACATTAGGTGAAGTTGACTTCGAGTTCGATTGAGTTCCACGGTAATGACTGTGAACGCTGACCAACGGAAATAACGTAAAGAACGGATGTCTGTGAAATACGCGTCACTCTATGCTCGGCAATTTGAAGCTGCCAGTTATAATACAACGTAGCTATAATTGAAAAGCAGAATTATTTTCAAATTTGTTCTATTACAGGCTGACGTTAAAGATCGCATGCGCAATGTACTTTCATCGCTTCCCCATCGATACACAGACATGTTTCTTCAACCTATCAAGCTGTGAGTACAAGTCACGTGGCCAAGCAGCAATCTGATTGCATATCCATTTTTTGGTCAAAGAATCGCAGAATCGATGAAAGAATTGTTGATTTTTCTGTTAGCATTTCTTATCGATAGGAAACGATTTAAAGCAAGCACATAAAACTATTGTTGCTCTTTTTTCTACAGATTTCTCAACCGTTGAAGACGTCGTTTATCAATGGGAAGCGTTAGCAGTGAAGGGCGCAATAATACTGGGTGATTTTGGTCTAGAAAAGCACGAGAAGTTTCAACTTGTCGCAAAGTTCTCTTCAGGTAATATTAACGACTAGCGGGACCCCCGTAAAATACGGTGATCGGATTTCTCTTTCTTTTTTTTCTTTTTTTTTTTTTTTCTTTCTTTATTTCTTTTTCCCTTTTTGACGTTCATTTCAAGCATCTCGAATGTAGTTACAAAGTACAAACTTTTCTGTAGTGCGTGTACCACTCAACCGTACCACTGGCGACAAATCGCAGATCGATTGACATCAAAATCTCTCCATTTTTCAAACACGCGGCAGGATCAGCCCGACATCCGGTCACCTGACAGCACAAATTCTCTTTTTAAACTCATTTCCGATTTCTAAAAGAACTGTAGTCTGCACCCGAGGCCAATATTTATACTTAGTTTCACTCAATGTGGCGGCCATATTGGATTTTTATGATGAGGAGGCCTGGGAAAGAACGTTGCGGACGGACGGAATTGAGTTAGCGTATTAGAATATAGACTAGTGGGACCCCGTAATATACGTTGACATCGGATTTTTATTTTTATTTTTTTTCCTTTCTTTTTTTCCTGGTTGAAGTTCACTGCGAGCAACTTGTATGCAATCTACAGTGTCAAAATACAAACTTCTCTGTTGTGAATGTACCACTCGACCGTCTCACTGGGCGAAAATTGGCGATCGATCATCATCATAATCCCCCCCGTTTTTCGAACATGCGACAGCATCAGCCCCATGATACTCATTTCTCGTTTCAACAAGAACAGTGGTCGGCATAAACCAACATTTATATTTTCTCTCGCTCCCTTCTGGCCGCCATATTGGATTTTTTATGAGGGAGCCTGGGAAAGAGCGTTACAGACAGACACGCGGAGGCTTAGCGTATTGTTATACAAATGTTCTCCATTCTGTCTGCCCCGTATCTGCTGCTTGACCACTGAATACAGCTCGGCCTCTGTCACTATTTTTTTTTTTATCTCTGTTGCAGTCAGCAATCACAAAGACTGTTTGCATAATTGTTTTATAACCGGCAAATTCTGATAAATTGAAACCTTATCAAAATATTTCTTAACTGCCGGAGGGCAAGGTTAATAGTATAAATAATGTTGTATAATATGTGTTCAGTGGACTGTTGTAGCAATGTACCTCTTTCTCTCTCTATCTTTCTGTCTCGATCGATCTCGTCTTTAATAGTTAGTCTTTTTATTCAGACTTTGTCTTGTTAAGTGTCGTGTTAGTCACGGCTATAATGTTTTAATTAATTTCCAGGAAACTATTCTTTTCTTTCCGTCTCGTTCAAACTGGCTCGAGAAGTCAACTTCTACATCCTCAGTTGGTATCTTCCGGCATCACTGATTGTTGTCCTTTCGTGGGTCAGCTTCTGGATCGATTCGAAGGCGACACCTGCTCGGGTTTCTCTTACTATAATAACCATATTGGCACTGGCTGGATTTCTGGTGGGAGACAAAAACGGATTTCCAACGGTTTCTTATATCCGGGCTATCGACATATACCTCATCACGTGCTTCATGTTTGTATTTGGAACTCTGGTGGAGTACGCAATGGTCCATTATTTCTCTCTAGGCGTTTCTCCGAATGGATGGATCGATGTTGAAAGGGAACTCCATGATGAGGTGCGTTTAAATAAAGGAGAACGTATACATCAAATTTTATTCTAATTCACGATGTATCTAACATTAAAAGTTAGGTTTAGTTGTTTTCCGCAAAAAACCATAACGGTCCCTAATGCAAACACAACAAATAGATGTTTTTTTGATATAATGAGTACACTAAGAATTGTCGAGGGATACAGTTTGGGTCCACTAAAAAGAACCAGGCCAATCATGGAAGCGAACCTGTAAAGGAAATTTCCGAGAGCTAAAAATTTAGGCCTTCGGTTGCAAGAAGGAGATAAGACTGATCCTCAGAGGAATAATTGTGGGGCCACTGACGTTTCCACAAAGAACCTAATCGATTCTGTAAACAAAGGTGTATTTAATTCACTGGGAAATGATGAATTCTTAAGACTAATTTGTGACAGCGGCTGCAACTGCGAGATGAGTTTCAAACAGCTTGCATTCCGCAGTGTTTTGTCAAAGAAAGGGAACTGCAGCAGAAAAAGATTGCCCATTTTACTTTCATATCAAAAAAGATATGCGAAGTGGAAGAAGAAGAGAAGAGAGACGTAGATCCTTTCCCTGCGAAGCTACGCACACGAAAAAACTATTGTTAGTAGCACATGCATGTTAGAGGAGAAGCACGTGCCCGTGGTCGCCACATAAAATTTACGTAATGCAATTTTCCTGCACTTTCCGCGGAGGAAAGTGCCGGAGCAATTTTCTTCAAATTGGAATTATTCCATTATTATTTGCCTCCGATGAATTTCTATTCTTGTCTTGATATGTTAGTTTTGTTTACCGTAAATCGCCGAATAAGCGTTCCCCCCCCCCCCCCCTCCCCCCTCCTCTTAGCCAAAATTAGAAATAAGCGCCTATATAAAATTTGTTGTTTTTGCACAAATGGTAAATTAACACCATCGGAAATCGAAACCAACGTTACATGACTTTAAGTGTGTCGCTATAGCAGAACCATACGAACGGCTTTGGACAATAATGCTAAACGCTGTGTTGTTGTTTATGGCATTATGGACAAATGTTACGCATTGCAAAAATAGATGACCAGGGAAAAATTAGATAAGCGCCCCTTTCGAATAAACGTCCCCCGCCATATGCTTTGAGATAAGCGCCCGGGGCACTTAATCGAAGATTTACGGTACATGTATTATTTTTATAGAGGAACGTGCTGGTAAGGCATGAAGGAAGGAAACAAACTAAGGCACAACTTGCAAACATATTCTTCTTTTCCAGAGGGAGAACGGACTGGACAAAACGGGCGTAGAAAACGGTAGTTTCGACCCAAACACTCCCGAAGATGGCCCGCCTCTTAGCCTCGCTGTCATAAACATAGACAAAGGATCAGCGCGAAAAAGAAAGAGTGCGTCAAAGAGGCGAAGAAAATACAAAATATCCAACTACGTGACAGCTTCACCTCGGAGAGTTCAGCGCCTCGATAAGATCTCGCGTTTTGCCTTTCCGTTAGGCTTTGTTACGTTTGTGATATCATATGTCTTATACTTCTGGAGTTCTACTGGACACGATGCATCGTCCCAGTAAAGCTTCCTCAGAAGAAGGGAGACTTTCTCCTCCGCCCAGATATCATGGCCTCGCGAACCCAGTGAACATGTTTGTGAAAGAAGTTGTGATTATATTATGCACAAAAACATACTAAAAGTATTTCGTACTCTAGAGTACTAGCATCAAAATGTATAAGATACCCAGGTTTAAATTGTCGTGCTATAATATTATACACGAAGATAGAAAGAAAAAATAAATACATAAATGAAAATAAATCCGATCACCGTATTTTACGGGGGTCCCGCTGGTACGCACTAATACGCCAAGCATCCGTCCGTGTGTCTGTAACGCTCCCAGGTCCTTTTTGTGACGCATAAAGAACAAATTTGAAATGGCGGCTTCTTCCGACCAATACTTTGACTTTCATGCACATCACAGTTCTTTTCGAAATCGGAAATCAATTTCGGAAGAAAAGACAAGCTGTTGGGTTAGTGTAATAATATGGCACTACTAGGGCCGGATGAGGAAAAAATGAGACCAGATGCTCTTGTATATTGATTTACACTTCCAAAATGAAAAGAAAAAAAGATTTGGTCGCAGAAAGAAACGGTAAAACCTTAAAAGAGGCAAACTGGGTATCTAATGATGACAACGCGGTGGTCGGGGGAGAGGTGCCCGGCCTCCCAGCCAGATTGAGGAGCAACTTGCCAACACCCGTCTACGCCTAACTTCCAGACCGAGCATGGAGAGATAATTCAGTCCCCAAGCCATAGTGAACTAGACTGGCGTTGCCAGTGAGCTCGCGGCATTAGTTGGGTCGAGAGCAGAATAAACTAAAATAGAAAGCAGGGACAAGAGCGGAACTGCAGAGAGACTTCCAGTTTCTCACCAGAAATATATCACATAGATATATTTGCAAATTTTCTACCTAGACAAAGGACCGATGGAGTCTCAAGAGAGTTAAAGGCTTGTTAAAAGGTTTTGGCATGTCACAATAATTGATCAAAGATCCCACTAGAGTTACTAAAAACAGTAGCACCTTAATTGACGTCATGCTTTTGACACACCCGCACAATATCCCACTAACGAAGGTTATCCAGCTGGGTTTAAGTGATCACTTTATGGTCGGATGCGTTCGGAAAATGAACTCCATAAAGTTCCAAGCACGAACCATTAAATGCCAAAGCTACACCAAGTACAACAAAGAAGCTTTTAACAAAGACCTCCAGAATGCCTTGTGGGATTCGGTTCTATCAAGTTCTGATATGCATTCTGCATGGAACAGCTTTAAAAACATTTTTCTTGATATCTGTGATCGACACGCTCCATTACTAACTAAAAAAGTACGTGGCTACCAGAATCCTTGGATGACTTCTGCGATATCTAACTCAATGAAAACTAGAGATTTTTATTTAAGAAAAGCAAAGAGAACTGGAAGAGATGAGGTCTGGTTTTCTTATCGATCATTTAGAAATCAAGTCATGCACCGCTGCTATAAGGAGTGCCAAGTCTGATTATAATCGAAACTTGATTCAAGAAAATCTCGACAATCCACGTAACTTTTGGAAGTCCATGAGGAAAATCTTTCCAAATAAATCGTCGCATTCTGGCTTAATTAACCAATTGAAGTACGGTGGTCAATCGATCTCGGATAAAGAGAGTATTGCAAATCACTTTTGTAAAATACTTCTCGGGGATTAAATCGCGTATCTCCAATCAATTCAGGAGAAGTTCCGTTGCTGCTTCGTCCAGTTCGAAGTTTACTGATGGTAAATTTTACTTGGCACAAGTCACTAATGGCTTCATTTGCAAACAGCTACTACAGTTAAAGGCATCAAAAGCAACAGGTCTGGATGGCCTCCTGTCTAGGTTGCTGAAGGATAGTGCTTTAACTATCAGTGTACTCTAAAGTGGTTATTACACGGGAAGGAGTGCAATACGGAGGAGTATTTTTACGAGTCGGTTTTATTTTTTCGAGCCTGCTTCAGGCGAGAAAAAATAAAACTGACGAGTAAAAATACAGCCGTATTGCACGACGGAGAACTTACATCGAATAGTGACTTTACAAACAAACAGGAAAAAAGGGCTACAGTACATACACGTTGTCAGTGTGTACATGATTATGCTGACACACAAACAAAAAGAAATTTAAGTATATGGTATATAAAAAATAAACATTTGAACTGCAGTTAAAAGTTTAATTTTACTAGAAATACGATAATCGCGGATACCCCCTCGCTCTGGCTACTATTACTTTAGTACTGTTCAACAAGAGCAGCCTTTGTTTTACTGAAGTAATGACACAATCATTTCTTTGAAGTCAAGTACTGTACGCAAAGAAAGGAGAAAAATATGGTGCGTGTTATACTTTCGCGTTGAAAGAAGACTCGATTGCTGACTTGGTGGCCGAGCGGTTTGGGGGTGGTGGACCTGAATCCGTATTGAAGCTCCAAGCCAGGAGGTCGTGGGTTCAATTCCCACGGCCGGCAGTATTAAGAAGGTTTTTCATCCGAGGGGGCAACTCCAACTGTTTTTCCCTTCTGAACCTGTCTTCTTTCTACAGGTATTCCACCGGTCGGGCATTTGAAACATGAGCCTCTGGCTCGGGAGAATGGGCAACCACTCCCTAATGCTTCGACTTTAAATAAACGATATTTATTTATTTATTTATTTATTTATTTATTTATTTATTTATTTATTTATTTATTTATTTATTTATTTATTTATTTATTTATTTATTCATTTATTTATTTATTTATTTATTTATTTTAATTTATTGCGTGACGCTGTACGTATTTCTCACGGTCGACATACCAAATTAATTCATGCAGTCTGCAGGACACATTCTCAAACATTTAGTATACTTGAATTGTGAAGTTGGTCGGCCGCCGTAGTACGGGGAAAAAAAAGGAACACTGATTTTTTTTTTGCATATTTTAGATAAGGAGCTCGAGTTGTTTTCTATGTGAACCCGCTCAAAACAGCGTGATTTCTTCCAGAATCAAATCAAAATTTAAACGCGGTTTACTTCAACTTATACACGGGCTTCAAAGGGTTTGTGAATGATTCTCGTTGCAATAACCGCGTGTCAGATTGCAGCATTTCTTGAATAGACAGTTACAGTTTTGATCTTGAAAGAAAAACAGACTTCTGACTAAATCATTTAAAACTTCAGGTTCCGACTGCTCTGAGCAAATACGCTAACCCAAACTGGCGACAGAAGCCGATATTAAAACTATACTTCGATGATCAACATGCAGATTTTATTATTTTCTTGAAGTGATCGGGTCACAAGATACGGGATAGAATATAGACGGCGTACTTGCAATTTTTCTTGCTTTTTCTCCTGAAGTTACCAATTCCCTGTGTTCTGTTCATGTCGCTCTTGATCGGCATTCATGCGCTGTTCTCTTTGCGGAGTCGTTTCATTGGCACGATTCTATGGCGGTCAAAACTACTCAAAACACTTTGACGTATATATAGGCCGACATTACTATTTTACTGCCAACAAGACGTCTTCATGGTGATTACATGATCACGGCGTATTTTTACTACCGACGCAAACTGAAATTAATAGTCTACCGGAAGCTTAAATGTACCCCGTAATATTTATGCAGCGCCCGACACGTCGTGAAACCGGAAAACTAAAAGTTACCCCATATAATTTTACCGGAAGACAAGAGTTACCCCATAATGTTACTCCACTAAGTTTAACCCCATAACATTTTGCCACAACCGGAAACTATATTTTACCCCGTTAAAAATAAGACCAAACACAGGGGGGGTAGGGTACTAGGACCTTGGGACTAGTGGTAGGGAGGTTTTGACACCCACCCGAAGACTGACGTCAGCTTCATTAATTTATTAAATATTAATGAATACAAATTTAAACACAACGGGCCGATTTTTTAAACAAGGTTTAGACCGCGGTTAAGAAAGTCCTGGTCTAAACAAGATTAAAACAATAGCCATCATGCTTAACGTACAACGGCTAAACGTCGTCTTTACAAACTGACTCCGATCCATGTTCTAAAAATGCAATTTTCCGTTTGGCTAACCCTGTTTTGTGGCGTCCGTCTAAACTTCAATTTAGCGATAAACCAGGTCTAAGTTAGGCTTTGCTTAAAAAATCGACCCAACATGTTTGACAAACTCAGAAATTTTGATAAGAAAAAAATATCAAAATACTGACATTAAGAGCGCAAAGCCCAGCCAAGGTAACTTTGGTAAAGTTTGGCGAAAGAAAATTTTATGTTATTGTGTGTTGTTTGTTTGTTTGTTTGTTTTTTCAGAGTTCCTGTCTCGACTTTGGAGGATATGTCACAAATTTTGTATCAGATTTAGGAATCGAGAAAATGTCCACAAACATATGCGCAATAGTGTTGTTATATGCGCTCTTAATGTCAGTATTTTGATATTTTTTTCTTATCAAAATTTCTGAGTTTGTCAAACATGTTGGGTCGATTTTTTAAGCAAAGCCTAACTTAGACCTGGTTTATCGCTAAATTGAAGTTTAGACGGACGCCACAAAACAGGGTTAGCCAAACGGAAAATTGCATTTTTAGAACATGGATCGGAGTCAGTTTGTAAAGACGACGTTTAGCCGTTGTACGTTAAGCATGATGGCTATTGTTTTAATCTTGTTTAGACCAGGACTTTCTTAACCGCGGTCTAAACCTTGTTTAAAAAATCGGCCCGTTGTGTTTAAATTTGTATTCATTAATATTTAATAAATTAATGAAGCTGACGTCAGTCTTCGGGTGGGTGCCAAAACCTCCCTACCACTAGTCCCAAGGTCCTAGTACCCTACCCCCCTGTGTTTGGTCTTATTTTTAACGGGGTAAAATATAGTTTCCGGTTGTGGCAAAATGTTATGGGGTTAAACTTAGTGGAGTAACATTATGGGGTAACTCTTGTCTTCCGGTAAAATTATATGGGGTAACTTTTAGTTTTCCGGTTTCACGACGTGTCGGGCGCTGCATAAATATTACGGGGTACATTTAAGCTTCCGGTAGACTATTAATTTCAGTTTGCGTCGGTAGTAAAAATACGCCGTGATCATGTAATCACCATGAAGACGTCTTGTTGGCAGTAAAATAGTAATGTCGGCCTATATATACGTCAAAGTGTTTTGAGTAGTTTTGACCGCCATACGATTCTGCTCACTACCTGTCGCCCTCATTAATGTCGTCTTTTCTTGAGTCGGAATTGACTGTTCGATCGTTTCCACGATTGCCCGTGTTCCCTATTCTTTTGAAGACGAGATTTGCGAGTCTGTTGTGTTTCCAGTTTTCAAATTAATTTTCGTGAATGCAGTGCAATATTGTTGCTTCGTTCAAATCGCTTTTGTTTCTGTCGGTCACGCGTGACCGATCCTTTGTGAGGTGCTCTCACTGCATTCTGGGCCTGGTCGTACCCCAGACTGACTGACAGACGAACATTAAATTTCGAGATGGCGACCCCGCTTGGAGTCTCTAAATAAGACAATATTACTGCATTAGCGTCGTGATTATTACCCTCGCTTACGCTCGGGGATGACCAGAGCTTAAGTTATTTGAGCCATAACAAATTTAAAGAGTAAGAAGATAATAGTCATTGACGCATTGTTTTGGTCATTCAATTAAGAATGGGTTAACTGATGCAAAAAAGATTGGCCACTCTTTTTTACGAAGAAGCAGCACCGATCAAAGAAACGAATGTGTGTTCTAGTTTGGGATGAGCGAATAAAATATGATTGTGACGTCGAAAGTAGTTGCACCACGAACTTAGCTGATGAATTTTAGCATGACTATTTTAGGGCTAATTATCCACAAAGAAACAGGCCTATCCAAAGAGCTTTGTAGCTTTTTCGAGTGTGAACGCCAAGTTAAAGAAATTATGTTTAGAGTTTTTCAAAAAAGATCACCAAATCGATCCTACAAACGACAAGCTGTCTGTTAGTCCTGGTACGAAAAATGTATCTAAGGCTAATTAAAAGTTTAGGTCTAGTGTTTTCGACAAAGAACCAGAGCGATCCCAAATGTGAACACAACGAAAGCAAATGTTTTTAGTTATAATGAATTGTTGAAGGAAACAGTTTGTGTCCTCAGAACCTGTCAAGACCAATCGTGGAAGCAAACTACATGATTGAAAGGCATCTTTAGTTAAACTTTGGTCTTCGTTTGCAAGAAGAAGACCGATCCTGATAGTGAACTACATGAGAAGGTGTTCATTCTGAGGAATACATTTTGGGGCCACGTTACGCGCTACCAATATTTACGTGCGAGCATTGCCGTCGACGCTGATCCAATAGACTTCGGGGCATTTCAAGCGAGAACCTTTTGATTTACTCGACTTTTTGCGTTCAGATTTTGAATAAAGATAGATCGCAATCTCAGCGCCAGATTCTCAAATACGAATGATTTACACAGGATGATCTCACGGCAGCGATTTTAATGTTTTCTTCCCTCGTACAGTATGCTTTCTCCTTTGCTATCCTCATTGCACCGTTTGGTAGGCCACGTGATGTGCATTTGGTTTCGTGATTGCTGTTCGCGCCAACACGCACATGTAAAATACAATGAAGCGGTAAATGAAATAAGATATTTGTTTATGGTTTTGATAACACCTAGGCCTCCCTGTGATGTAAGCCTTTCCCTTCTCGGTACCCCGCTCGGTGCGTCGCTTTGGTCTGCGCACCGCCGATTGGAACAACGTTCGTCGTCGGGGCTAACCGAGAATCGTGAAAAAGAAAAACCACCGAAAGACGAACTTACAAAATAATGTAGTATAATCTGGAAGGGAAGGAACTGCAAAATTTACGGACGATGCACACTCTTGACAACGTGTAATAAAGACTGTGGTAAATTTTCAATGGAAAATTTAGAAATGTTATCAAAACAAAGGCGACAACATACAGTGAAGGAATCTTTATATAGTTGCATGACAAAAATGCTTAACCGGTACTTAAATCAAACACTAAAGGAAACAAAAAAAAAACAACTACCCCATCAACATCGATCTTCTGTTTTCCAGCAACAAAGAAGAGGCTTTGTGGCTTGAGTGCGGCTGGAGATTCGTAATGGAACCTCTGGCACCCAGGGTAAAGTTCCAGATAAGTCCCATACGAAATTCTCTTATTTAGCGTCAGTTCTAAATCAAAGGAAATGACAATAAAATTGGCCTCTTCTTCAATTAAAAGCCACTTGCAAATTACTTATTAAAAGCGTCTTGGTTGATCGAAAGTGTCTCTTATAGGCTTAGTTTGTGATTGACGCTACAATTAGTTTTGTTTTGAATGTACGAAAGTTACCCGTTTTAACATATCACAACACAGCCTTAGTAAAGTCGTTCTGATTTCAGGATTACTTGACAGAAGTATATCTACAGCAAAGTTGGTTCGATCCACACCTTACTTATTCGGCGGCGTCCATTAAGAACAAGAGTTTTGCAGTTTTTGACACACAGCTGGTGGACTCCATATGGGTTCCAGACACGTACATTTTTAGCATCAAACCTGTAGGCAGCATTGCCTCATCATTAGGGAGCGGAATGAAAACTGAAGGGTTAAGTATCAAACCAAATGGAGTGGTGATGTTCAGTAAGAGGTAAAGCTGTCTTTTTTTCTGTGCATTTTAAGTTTCATCAATTACAATTTGCTTTGTAACAAGGACCCTGAACAGGCGGATCAAATTTGCGAAGTTTGGCTTCTGATTGGTTGAAAGTGTTTTCTTACTTTGGTTTTGGTTTTGGACAGTCCTCCGGAAACGGTTCTACACAGAACTTTGCACAGAGTGACACCGCGGGAATCCGTTTTTCGACGGTTTGGTCACCTTATTTTTGAGTCAGCGGTCATTGCAGAAAACTTTGGATTGAAGTGCAGATTTTGTAGTGCGCGGTAACGCTCGTAAAATTTCAAGACTCAGGCAAGTTAATTATTTAACTAACTATTAGTTAATTTTCTGTAATTTAAGTTGTGCATAAGAAAAAAACGAGGCTTGTACACGAAGTGAAGTTTTACTTCGAGTTCGACTGAGTTAAACAGCCGGAATGGCGATGAAGGGCAAAAACTAATGTAAAATTAATTTCATATTTGTTCTATTGCAGATTGACGTTAAAGTTGCATGCGCAATGTACTTTCATCACTTCCCTATCGATACACAGACATGTTTCTTCAACCTATCAAACTGTGAGTACAAGTCACGTGGCCAAACAGTGATCTGATTGCATATCGTCTTATCGGCTAATCCTTCAAAGAATGATATCATACTTTTGCTAGACTATTTGTCAAAAGAAACGAATAAAAGTACGCACAAAAAATTGTTGTTACATTTTTCTTCAACTTCTACATTCTCAGTTGGTATCTTCCGGCATCACTGATCGCTGTCCTTTCGTGGGTCAGCTTCTGGATTGATCCGAAGGCGACACCCGCTCGGGTTTCTCTTAGTATTATTACCACATTGGCGCTGGCTGGATTTCTGGTGGGAGACAAAAACGGATTTCCAACGGTTTCGTACATCCGGGCTATCGACATTTACCTCATCACGTGCTTCATGTTTGTATTTGGAACTCTGGTGGAGTACGCAATGGTCCATTATATCTCCTTTGGCGTTTCCCCGAATAAACAGACCGATGCTGGAAGGGAACTCCATGATAAGGTGCGTTTTAGTGTGAACCTTTTTGTTTCTCTTTGTTATAAACATTACATTTTGTAAATGTTTGCACAAAACACAGGAGAACTTACATCAGATATTGACTTCACAAACACACAGGAAAAAAGGGCTACATACACTTTGTCAATTTATACATTATTATACTGATACACAAGCAAAAAGAAAGTTGAGTATATTTTTATTTATTTATTTATTTTTTTATTTTGTTTCCACACACAGTTATATTACTGAATTAATATATACATATACGTATTGATATATACATATACGTATCTTTGTATTATTGTGTGGTGAGGGAGCTCAAAAAAGAAGCCGGAGGCTTATATCATTTGAGCTTCCTATAAAATTACTGGGATATATTATATAGTGCGGTGCAGAAGTGCAGGAGTGCGGTTCATAAATTAAAGATATAAGACAAGTATACACAGAAATACAGTTAAAGCAAAAATAGTTACATTGTAGTAGAGAAAATGGCTTATTGATAGTTGTTCAACAGAGAATGCTATTCTTCAGCTTAGCTTTAAAGGTTGAGATAGTTGTACAATTACGAATTTCGATGGCTAAAGAGTTAAATATTTTTGGGCCTTGGTAATAAATAGAGAATTGTCTGATGTTAGTTCTGCAAAAAGGAAGGTGGAACAAGCTGGCATTTCTTGTGCTGTAATTATGAGTTTCATTACAAAGTGAAAAATAATTATCAAACCACTGGGGTAGTAACTGATTCTTAAACAAAAACATAAATTGACCGACTTGAAATGTATATATTTGTTCGAGTTTAAGGATTTTTAATTGTTTAAAAATTGGGTCTGTGTGAGCTAGATTACCTTCCTTGTTGGCAATTCGCACTATGCGCTTCTGAAGTATAATTAAAAGATGGAGATTAGAAGGGTAGGTAGATCCCCACACTAATATGCAATAATAGAAGTAAGGATAGACTAAAGAATAATATAAAGAGCAAAGCGAAGACTTAGAAAGGAAAAAACTTGATTTATATAATATTCCTATAGCCTTTGAAACTTTAGAAGGAACGTGAGCAATGTAGGGTTTCCATGTTACATGTTTGTCTATTATAACACCCAGAAAGACAGTTTCAGCAACCTTCTTGATAGGAATGCTGTTTATAAAGACTGGAACATCAAGTGTTTCCTTTTTCTGTCTTGGTTTAAAAATCATATAATTAGATTTCTTAATATTCAGTGATAGTATATCACATTTGAACTGCAGTAAAAAGTTTAATGCTATGACCAGAGCTTAAGTTATTTGAGCCATTTACAAATTTAAAGAGTAAGAAGATAATAATCGTTGACGCATTGTTTTGGTCATTCAATTAAGAATGGGTTAACTGAGGTAAAAATAGAAGGGCCATTTAATTTTTCACGAAGAAGCAGCACCGATCCAAGTAACCGGCGAATGTGTGTTCTAGTTTGGGATGAGCGAATAAAACATGGTTATGACGTCGAAAGTAGTTGCACCACATACTTAGCCGATGAATTTTAGGGCTTTCTTAGGGCTAATTGTCCACAAAGAAACAGACCAATCCAAAGAGCTTTGCAGCTTTTACGAGTGTGAACAACATATTAAAGGAATATAGTTTAGAGTTTGTTTCAAAAAAGAAGCAAATCGATCCTACAAACGATAAGTTGTCTGCTAGTCCTGGTATGAACAGTGTATAAAAGGCTTAAATTGAGGGCTAGTTTTTTCGACAAAGAACCAGAACGATCCCAAATGTGAACACAACGAAAGCAGATGCTTTTAGTTATAATGGGTAAACTATGAATTGTTGAGGGAAACAGTTTGGGTCCACAAGAACCGGTTGAGACCAATCATGGAAGCAAACTTCATGATTAAAAGGTGTCTTGTGTAAAGAGTAGTTAAAGTTTGGTCTTCGGTTGTAAGAAAACCGATCCTGACAGTGAACTACATGAGTTGGTGTTCATTCTGAGGAAAAAAGTTTGGGGCCACATTTCCTCACAAAAAACACATCGATTCTGGAAACGAAGGTGTGTTTTAATTCAGTAGTGAGTGTGGATGAATTCTAAGAACTCAATTGTGACAGCGGTTGCAACTGCGATGGACGGTTTCAAACGGTTTGCCCTCTGTAGTACTTTGTCAAAGAAAGAGGACTGCAGCAAAAGTGTCACAACAAGGAAGACTGATAATTCGAGCCTTTCCTTGCAAAGTTACGTACACGCAAATACAGTAAAACCCCGCTATTTCAAAGTCGCACAGGACATGAAAAAAAGTTTGAAATAGCGGGGTTTCGAAATAGCCGATAGTAAATGACTGAAAAAATTAATCCAAGGGGATTCCGCTTGACTACGAAATAACGGGGACTTCAAACTAACCGGGTTCGAAATAACGAGGTTCGACTATATGTATATGTTGACGAGAAGCACTTGCCCGCATCAACACACGAAATGTACGTATCACACAGTCAGTTATCGCACTTTTTCTGCACTTTCCACAAAAAGGGACTTTTTTCTCAAACGTGGAATTCTTTCTGCTGGTAACTGTTCTTTACCACCATAAAATCTATTCCTATTTGCATCCGACAAATTTCTTTTCTCATTTAAATCTATTAGTATTGTTTATGTTTTTTATTTTATTTTTATATTTTTTGTGTAGATAATCGTGCTAAGATAGTATGGAGAAAGACAACACATTAGTCAAAGCTTACAAACATATTCTTTATTTTCAGACGGAGAACGGACTGGACGTAGAAAACGGTAGTCTCGACCCAAACACCTCCAAGGATGAGCCGCCTATCAGCGCCTTTGTCATAAACGTAGACGGAGAATTAGCACGGAAAAGAAAATGTACATCAAAGAGGCGACAAAAATACAGTTTGTCCAATTACATGGCAGCTTCTCCTTGGAGAGTTCAGTGCCTCGATAAGATCTCGCGTTTCATCTTTCCGTTAGTCTTTTTCGCGTTTCGTACAGCTTATGTGGTATACATCCGGAGTTCTACTGAACACTAAGCATCGCCCAAGAAAAACCCTTTGATACTCTAACTCCTAGATTTTTAGAGGGAAAATCCCCCCCCCCCCCCCCCCCCCCCCCCCCACCTCTCCTCCCTATCCTGTTTCTATGGAGAAACGGTGTCCCGTGAACTCGTTCACCATCATCCCAGAATCACTCTGGGCGCACCGAGTATTCATATATTTCTTTATAAATCGATGCAAGTTGTTTACATGACGTGTCCCTTCCTCCAGGGTCACCTTGCCCCACTCGTCCCCATTCCCCTCTTTATAAACGAGGTATGAGAAGAACATTGTATATGTTCTTGCGTGGAAAATATCAGACGCACCACTCGTAACTTACGAATCTTAAGGAATAATATGCTGTTTGCTATAAAAATCTAGCTAATATTCTTTCACAATCATGCGATTTTGCTAAGCGTGTAGTAATTTACTGCCCGTAAATACGAATATGACGAGTAAAGCTCTTTCCTGGGCTTGGTTTTGCCTCTGCATAGTTGCATTTTTACCCGCCAAAGTGCAAACTGCGCATGGTTGTGAAAGAACTGCACATCAGTCTAAGCTATGACTTGTACGAATTATTGACTTTATAGCCAAAACATACTAAAATTATTTTGTAGTTTGACATAACATATAGAAAATATCCAAGTTTTAGTGGTCTTTTGGTAATATTACAACGTTGTAAGCAAAATCTCCTCCATCTATATATAGTAAATAGAAGTTGCTCGTGATGATCGGTCTCAGTAAAGATGGTTAAACTTCAAAGTTGCTCTTCTTTTTCGCTAAATCAACAGACTACTCTCTGGCTGCCTTGCACTAGCCGAGAAAAGAAACTGTTTTTATCTGCAAGAAGTACCTCCGTCTTATCAAACTCCACCACACGTCCCTCATCAAGGACAAAACTTTATCATAGTCCATGATAGTGTTCAGGCGGTGGGCAATGGTCAGCACTGTACAGTTCTTAAACTTGCGGCGAATTACCTCTTGAATCAGTTGATCGGTCTTGAAATCCACATTGGCTGTGGCTTCGTCCATGATGATGATTCTAGTTTTCTGCAACAGCGTGCGAGCCAGACACAGCAACTGACGTTCACCGACACTGAAGTTGGAACCAGACTCCTTCAATCGAAACTGCAGTTGGCCAGGAAGATTTTCCACAAACGATTTGAGCTGGACTCCTTCAAGAGCGCCCCACAGTTCAACGTCCATAAAAGTGGCGAATGGATCCAAGTTTTTCCTTAGAGTGCCACTGAAAAGCACTGGGTCTTGTGTAATGACAGCTACGGCTCGACGAGCTGCCTGGAGGTTTAAAGTGCCAATATCAACACCATCGATCAGCACTTCCCCTTGACAGTCGGGCATTCGCAGCAGAGCTGCTACCAAGGACGACTTTCCGGCCCCGGTGCGACCTGCCACGCCCACTTTCTCTTTGGCCTTGATAGTAAAACTGACGTCCTTAAGGATTTTAGGACCTCCCTCCAAATATACGAAGGACATGTTTTTCACTTGCAGCTCACCCTCCGAGGGCCATGATTGACGGGGTTCCACTGGGGTATTGTATCCTGGCTCTGACGTCAGTTTTGTGTATGTCATGACTCTTTCTACTGCTGTCATTAGGGTTTCGGTGGCTGCCGCCATCTTGACTGCAAACTGTGTGGCGTTAAAAGTTTCCAAGGTGTACACGACAGCAAGTCCAATCAGGACTGAAGAAGCATACAGCGTATCAACCGGTGTTTCAGGATTTCTACTTATGGTGTAAAGATACTTCACAAGTCAAAGGAAACAAATAACTAGATGAAACAAGTAAAAATTACAAATTTCAATATAGATCACAGGGAGGGGATCTTTAGCGAAACAGCGATTCATATTTGTCAAATAATAAACGAAATAAATAGATATTTTCCGAAGTATTTTTCAGACTAAAATTGGTTCATTGATGGAATAATGAACTCGGTCCAAATACAACTTGGCCCACAAAGATTCGTGTGCTTTTTTATTCCTGCTTTCTGATTGGTTATAGAAGAGCATTAGGTGACAATATAACCGACCACAATATTTGAATAAGGTATTCAACCACTTACCGGGATTCTGTGTGGACAAAACTGACGCAATAGCTACCACGATAACCATCAGTGACGACATCATGTCAATGCGAAGGGACATCCAATTAGCTGATGCAAGGACAAAAAAGGTAGCTTGTGTGCTTTCGTCCTGATACCTAATAAAAGCGAAGTATATATATAAAAACAGCTCAATATCAAGAAACATAAACATTTATTACACAAATCGATACATAAACAATAAACTACTTTTGACGAGAAAATATGCACGGATAATTGTCCGAGAATATTATCTGTTCCGAGAAGCGAGAGCAAAGCACGAGGGCAACGGTGAGCTTCGAGGAACAGATAATGTCCAAGGACAATTATTCGTGCATATTTCCAAAGCCAAAATAGTAGTCTATTGTCCTTATTATCCTTCAAATATTTCCTCTCGCGTGGCAAAACATGCAGACTTTTTGGTGCTTTCCTGAACTGCTTTTTGAATTGATGTCCTCCTCAGTAGTCGACGCAAATTGATTCAACCCGTACTGTTTTTGTGTAACTGATTAAAAAATTGTATTATGTTGTTATTGTAGCGACAGTTTGCCAAGCGTGGGTTATTCGGTCACATGTCACGCTTCCACCAATCACGCGCGAGAGGAAATATTTGATGAGTCATAAAGGATCATACTTGCGTACTGTTATTTTACACCCCTAGCTCCCCACAACAGACACGTCAGCAACAGCCAGTAATCTTTCCTAGTGTCCAATGTAGAAAATTTCAGGTGTAATATACCAACCTGTAAAATTTGTCCATAAAGTGTGGAGCCATTTCTGATGCATGAATGACCTCGAGCCCCAGTACTGTCTCAGAAATGTGAGCGTACACCGGGCTGCATCGCACAGCTTCCAGTCGCTTTAACTCTCTGGACGACTTGAGATAATAACGACTGATGTAAAAAACCATGGCTAGAACTGGAAACGAGGCAAAGATCAACCAGAAATTTGTAGCTGCTGGTACCAGAAATGCAACCAGTGCATATAAGCATATCTGTATCGACCAGAGAACATGATTTGGCACTGGATCGTCCATACAGCCAATATCTTTGGAGAAGCGGTTCATAATACGCCCAGATGGATTGGTATCAAAGAATAACACAGGTGCATGAGTGATAGTCGTGACCATTTTGTTGTGCAGTTTCTCGGGAGCCATTAGTGTGGTGTAGTTAACAATGTAACCTGACAGGCATATCATTACAAGTGATACGCCAAAGAGAATTGCAAGTATGCCAGTGTTCCACAGGTTTT